>JBAMAW010001867.1:0-342526 GCA_037043295.1 Amiota minor
CAATTATTGTTAGGCTTTGTGTTGTATGAAAAGTGATGCAATAAATAATAAAGAACGCAAAAAAAAAAAAAAAAAAAATTAAAAAAAGTCCAAATTTTACGCGTCAAAAAAAAAGTGAACAGTATATGCAAAGTGGCAAATATTAAGTTAAAATATTACACTTTTTTAAATTTTAATATTTTGTATTTTTCCCTTTAGATTGCACAACCGCCTTAAGTCTCCTTGGCATCGATTGGACAAGGTTTTTTGTCACATCAGGAGAGATTTTGACCCATTCTTCCATTAGACATTTCTTTAGGTCTTACTTGCTCAAAATCGTCCTCTGCCTGATCTTCCTGTCCAGGTGTTCCCACAAATGCTCAATTGGATTGAGGTCTGGAGATTGTGGCGGATGGTCAAATGTCTTAGGGGTCCTATACAGTAGCCATTCCTTCATAATTCTCGTATGAAATGTATGTTTCGGATCGTTATCTTGTTGGAAGATCCAATTGCCCGACAGGCCGATTTTGTCGACACTGGGGGCGACATTGTTTTGGAAAATGTTTAAGTAATCCATCTTGTTTATTGTTGATTCAATGAAAACCAGATTTCCGACTCCAGATGCCGCCATACAGCCCCAAACCATAACTGAGCCCTCATCGTGCTTAACTGTGTTGGTTACACAACTTTCTTTAAATGTTTCATTAGTGGTACGCCATATTTTTTATGTCCTATTCGATTTTGTTTAGTTTTACAGCACAGAGTATGCTGTTATAGGATTGTGTTTCACAGTATGGTAGGTTAAAGCAAGTTCACTAGCTGATATCTTGTCATCACAAGTATTTGCAAGAGAAGCAGAAGTAGAAGAGCCCAATAAACCAAAAAAAGTATCCAATGTAGAAGTTTTCTTGCAAAGTCCAGCTTTGAGTTTGTGGTGCTTTGTTTCACCATGTTGTTTAATCTGAAATGATTTATAAAACACCTTAATCTAAGTACCACATGCAAATCAAATCAGTTGACAATATTATTGAATAAAAACAAAATAACGTAACCTAAAAGAACTCACCTGGCCAATGCCACTTTTCCCGATAGAGAATGTTACGTTACATGTTTTCCATTTCACATTATATATATCTTGGTGGTGTTTACTAATCCAGTCAAGTGAGGAATCTGTACAATAGTATTGTGTAGCTCATGAGTGAGTGAACAAACGAGCGAACATCATTTGTATATTATTATCTTCTTTGCATTTTGCAAAAAAGAATGAGCTCCAGTTTGAATGAGTCCTTAAAAGCAGTTGTCGATGTTATCGTCTCGGAGGTGGACATTCGTTTTAAGGACTACAAAACAAACAAGTTGTTTGTAGAGCACGATCTTAGACCCACGATTTAAGGGTCGTCTGTTCAAATACGAGGACGCATTTAACAGCCGAAATAAAAAAAAAAATAATGTCCAATAATGCCATTGTGTTGCCTGAAACTGCACAGACTGAGCCTGTGTGTCTATCTGCAGTATCCAATGATGAAGATGACGTTTGGAACGACTTTGACACTGCATTTAATCGAGTCAGCAAACCAACCAACAACACAGTTGCAGCCATTAGGGAAATGGATAAATACCTGTCAGAGAAATATATAAGCCGGAAAGATTATCCGTTGATATGGTGGGATCAGCGCAAAACACAATATCCTCACTTATATATAAATATATGATAAAACGCCTTTGTGTGGTGGCTACGTCGGTGCCATGCGAGCGCATATTTTCACTAATACTATTAAAGCCAAAAAACGTGGCAAACCTTATATTCTTGCATAATAATATGTGAGCATGAATTATTAAGTAAAAAATGGTGTGTTATTGTATTTTGTTAATAATTATTATTATTGATTATATATAAACAATCATGCTGAAATATCAATTTGAACATATGTATGTATTGTAGTCATGAGCAACTGCAATTCATGAGTGGTTAAGTGCAAACTGAGCAATGTGAGCGAGTTGACTCACTTCAAAAAAAAGAACAAGTGAACATGTTCTCCAAAGTGAGCAATACTTACCTAACAATACACTGTATAAGCAAGATAAGCAGAACAGAAGCCACACTTCGCTGGCACAGAAAGTCCCGTTATATTTTCGCTCTCCGCTCTTTGCTCTCAGCTCTTTACTCTAGACAGCTGCATGGCTTCGCTCCCAACTGAAGTCCAATGAATGAATTCGAATTGAATTGAATTGAGTTAAAGCAAGACACGAAACGAATGAAATGAATGCGACTGTGTTTTGAGTTCGAAAACCGTCTGCATTCTGTGAAAAGAGTTAGAAAGAATTAGCCTGCAAAAAAAATGAGAACTTCGGCATAGCCGAACGCATCCGAATTAATTGCATTCATGCATTGCGCGTTCTTTCACTTCGTTTGATTTGAGTGAAGCGCGCAATCGTGCAAGGAAATGAGCGGAGAAAAAGACCCAGACGAGTCTGTAAGTAGTTGTATGTATGTATATGCGTAGTTGTTGTTTTCTTTCTTCTTTTCTTTACGCACAGCACAACAATAACAACCCTTTGTTTTTATGCAAAACAAAAAAAAAAAAAAAAAATGAATGCATTCGAATTAATTCGAAAACAATCCAATTCATTCCTCTTTGTGTAAATGTTGTGCGACTGAGTCTGACGTGAGAGCACAAATTCATTCGAATTCTTTCGGCGTCGCATTCTATTTCAGTCAGTTGATACAGAGCATTGTTGATTCGAACGTCGTTTTTTCCCAAACAAGCAGACCTCTACTTTACACTTACATTCCATGATCAATAGCTAATTCTGGAGTTGCCATATGTATAAAATGTAAAACGTTAATATCAAGGCGCGCTCATAAATTTTTAAAATAAATGTTTTCTTCAACAGTATATAGTACGCTGACCCAAAATATAGTGCAGTACTATATATTATAGTACGGTTGGCAACCCTAAATGCGTCACATCTAGTTTGTTCAAGTTTTCAGTTAAAAACCGAGTAAGCTAATCAAATTTTCGTATGACAGGTAATCACAATTTCCTTTTAGATTGTAACGTAGCGGTGACAACGAATCTACAAGCTAAAGATGTAGAAAACCAACAACGCAAGTTAAAACTACGCCAGTCAGTACTTACGCATGTAATGCTCCCAGTTATGTTATGTAGTTCTCTAAAAAAGATCAAAATACTTCGAAAGCCGATATTCATAAAAAAATTAAGTGTGGCTGTGTCGTGGACACGGTCGTCTATTTTGCGGGAATACGTACTTATGTTATAATTTCATGTTTTATTTGTGATGTCAACATTACGTACTTATTTTAACACTACTTATGCCAAATTTGATATACTCTGCTCGCACCTGGGCAACCCCACACACAGAGATATTACATTATTGTATAAGAGCTAAGTGATCCGATAATCCTAGGATCTTAAAATTTAAATTTGTGAATATGGGTCAGCATCCAAGTTTCGACAATACAAGGAATGAAAGTTTTTCTAATAAGAACGTAAATTTCATTTTGTAAGGGAGGTACGCCTCCTAGTAATTCGATTCGGCTGATCGCGACAGCATCTAGTGAAAAGAAAACTTCGTGCAAAATTTTATTGCTACCTAAAAAACTGATGGATTAGTTTTCATACACACAGACGAATATGGCTAAATCATCTCGTCTTGTCGAGCTCATCAAGAATATATATACCTTATGGAGTTTGTGATGTCCTTCTACGTGTTACAAGCTTCATGACAAACTTTTAATACTAAATATGCTTTCTTAAGTATTATTGCTAGAAATACGATGAAACTCTTTAAGTTGATTTTAAAAGTCTATCTTTCATTGATTTTCAGGCAACTAGACAGGAAGAGTATCCCGACAGGCTTCCCAATTCCCAAAAATATGAACCCCTTACTGACGGAATAGTTTGCATTCATACAGACGTATAAACGGACATGGCTAAATCAACTCGTCTTGACGAAGTGATCAAGAATATTTGCACATACTTTATTTATTTATTATGACAAAATACTGTCAAACTTAAAAATAGAAGGTTATTAACATAATACGTGATATTAAAACAAAAAAAGAAAAACATAATTAATAATAAAATAGTCTTAAAACAATTTTAATTACTTAAAATTAAACGTAAGTTAATATATAAGAAATCCACCCGTCTCTGACCCGTTAGAAGTATTTTTCAAGCTATGCCCCTACTCACAGCCAATTGTGGTCAGTGACAGAAGTGATGTGAGAGCCAATGAGCGATCTCCACTTCTTCTGGTAGCAGTTCGTTCCAATTCCCGAAGGCAACGAAGGACGATGATGTTAAGCATAGAGGGCGAGATCTCAGGCGAGAGGACGTGATAGAACTTATTATAAAGAATGCACAAAACTCGGAAAGGATCATGTAGGGCATAGTTAGTTGTGCATGTACCTATAGCTAAGGGAACGTAATTTCTAGATGTACGACTAGGGACATAGAAACTAAGTTGGCTTAAAAGCACTGACGAATCAACATTACCAGTACTAAGTTTGTGGAGAAAGCTTATACAATGAAATATTCGGCGATTTTGCAATGATGGGAGATCTGTAACAAGAAGCATGCTAAAGTATGAAGGCAAACATACACTGTGACCCAATTTAAACCACGAAGTGCAAAGAAAAAGAATTGCTTCTGTATAGACTCAATGCGGTCTTGATGTTCTTTATATTAGGGGCTCCAGACTCACGAACAGTATTCAAGAACAGGGCGGACTAGAGTGATGAAAAGAATCTTGGCAGTATAGGGATCATTAAATTCTTTAGATCATCTTTTAATAAAGCCGAAAATACTCTTAGCTTTATTAATAGTTGATGAAATATGAGGGTTGAAACTCAATTTAGGGTCAAAAATCACTCCAAAAGTACAAACACACGCCAATGAATTATTGTCTATCGTAGAAGAAGCTAAATAAGGTCTCTTACAATGAAACGTCATGAATATGTATTTAGCGCAGTTTATCACGAGAGGATTACATAAACACCAAAATTGGAGTGAGGTTATATCCTCTTGTAGTCTAATATGAGAAGAAATATTGTTAAACGATAGGCAGAGTTTGACATCATCACCATACATCAGAACACGAGAGTGTTTTAAGAAAAGAGGAAGATCGTTTATGAAGCGATTGAACAATAATGGGCCAATATAATTTCCTTGTAGAACACCAGAAGTGACAACAACCGGACTAGAAAGAATGGAGTAAAATAACACTCGTTGCATTCTATTTTAAAATATGAAGAAATTCAATAAAGAAAATGTTGCGGGTAACCTCAAAGGTCAAGCTTATGTAAAAGCAGATCATGATTTATGGAGTCAAATGCTTCGCTGAAATCTGTGTAAATGACATCAGTTTGAAAATTTTCGCTGAAACCAAGATGTACAAAAGATGTAAACTCAAGCAAATTAGTAGTAGGTGAAAGCTTCTCCATAAAACAGTGTGGACACGGGGAAATAATAGATCATATGGTAAGTGTAGTTGTGCATAATTTGAGTTTTTGTTTTATAAAGCTATTTGGTTTGCAAAATTATTACATATTTTTGTGCAGTCGTCGACTAACACTCAATTCGTTCGGTTGTGCTTATTGATCTTTGTCACGGTTTTCACATATTCTAGCATATCAGCAAATGCAAAATAAATTTCTGTTTTTTTCCAGTTACTTCTTCACACAAGCATACAGCAGAAAAACAAAAGAAAGAAAACAGTTAGTGAAGTGTACAAAAGTATGCCACCTTGGCCCAACACCCAAGGGGCTAATCGCTTTGATGCTCTAAGCGTTAGCCCAAAACCAAAGAGGAAGAAACCAATGCCTTTGGTGGAAGCATTTCCAGAACTACCATCAGTCAACCTACCAAATCCGAAATACGTAGTAATGGCCTCTGTAGATTGCAACAAACCGCTCACATCATATTCTTGTTTTGCTGTACATAGAGCGATTAATTTAATAAATAATAAAGTTCTAAGCATATTATCACTTCGTGATAACAGATTACTATAATACAAACAATGATGAAAAACCAACAACGTCACTTAAATCAAAAATTAATAACAATCCAAACAACAAAACAATAAAACAAAATATTGGAACAAAACAACAAACAAAAATTACGCCAATGGAATATGAACCAACATACAATATAACAACAACACAACACACATACAACACAAACAATATAACAAAAAATTATAAACAAAAGATTAACAACTCAAACGAAGATATTGTCGATCTCTCTGATACAGAGAGCGAAGACAGTATTGATGAAGAATTATAATCTCGCCTGTCAATCCCCCCCACGTCAGACGTAGTCACCTACGTAATGACCGGCCTCATCGTAGTTTAGCACTGCAATTGGTGTGTGGGGAAAGGTAAAGAAACAACAAGAAGAGAAAAACTGAAGAAGAAACTACACATACTTAATATACTTATTAATTATCTAATTATCTTATTCACCTTATGACTTTTAAAATAATACAGTGGAATATGAACGGTTACACTAACAATTATTACAGTCTTTCTCTTCTATTAAACAAGTACAAACCAAACATAGTAGCACTTCAAGAAACTCATATGCATAATAACTACACACCTTTTTATACACCAAATAATTACATTTTATACCACATTAATGACATTGATCACAATTCGCCAAAATTTCCAAAAACATAGAATGTAAAATTAATTCTAACATTTTAGCTATAGCAGCTGAAATCAAATCTGTAACTCCATTCATAATAATAAATGTATACATCTCACCCACTGATAACTTCGTGGAACAAGATCTACACGATCTAATAAGAAATTTCAACAAACCAGTTGTACTGCTAGGAGACTTCAACTCTTGGTACACAATTTGGGGTTCTAAATCCAACAACCAAAGAGGTAGTGTTATAGCAAATTTCATACAAAACAGTAATTTAATAATACTGAACAATGGTGATCACACCCACTACACAACTCATAATTCATTTACCAATGTAGACCTCACATTCTGCTCTCCTCCACTCAATCTAAAAGCCACATGGTCAGTCGCAGACAATTTGTATGATAGCGACCACTTTCCCATCTTTTGCAGTCTTTTTAACGACACTCACAACCACACGAGGGGAAAAACTCACAAATACAACCTAAAGTTAGCAAATTGGGCAAAATTCCAAGCACAAGTAGTCAAAGAAATAGCTGACCTTAAATTCACTAACAACACCAACCAAGGAGCCGCCAAATTTCTTAAAATTATTAAAAGTTGCGCAAATCTGTCTATACCTATAACAATCCCAGTAAAACTTCACTTAAACCAGTGTACTGGTGGAATAACAGTTTAGCACTCCTAAAAGCAGCAAAGTGACACCATCTAAATCTTTTAAGGAAATATCCTAACTCTTTAAACATGCCCAACTACAAAAAAGCCAATGCACTATTTAAACGAGAAGCAAAAATAGCACAAAGGAGAGCTTTCGCTAATTTCACTAAAGACATCAATCCTAACTCCAGCTCGATAACACTTTGGAATAAAGTACACATAATCTCAGGTATCCGAAAAGATACAAATATACATTCTATTGAGACCCCAACAGGGCACACATGCGATTCAGTTACAATAGCCAACCTATTTAGTCAAGTATGGTCGCAATACTCTCATGACTCTAATTTTTCACAAGAATTTATAAACAATAAAACTACTTACATAGCACCAATACCCTGTATGTGATTACTATAAAACCTAAAGCAAAACTTATCGAATCGCAAATAACAACAATAGAACTTAAATCTGCCTAAATAGTCTGCAATGTAACACACTCGGACTCGACAGTATCCCATATGAAATCCTTAAACATTTACCATCAATCGGCTTAAAAAAGCTAACAGAGCTATACAATAAAATTCTAGACACAAGCATATTTCCTCAACAATGGAAGATAGCGACAATAATCCCAATCAACAAACCCAATAAAGCCAAAGATAGCATAAATGCGTACCGACCAATATCGCTACTACCATGCATTTCAAAAGTCTTAGAAAAAATCATCGCCAGACGTATTATGTGGTACCTCTATCAAGAAAATCTATTATCACCTCATCAATTCGTTTACAAAACAAATAGAAGCACTACTGATGCCTTGCTAGTTATTGATGATTACATATGCAAAAGACTCTCCTCACGAAATCATGTCTCCATCCTATCAATAGATATGGAAAAAGCCTTTGATAGAGTAGGTATACACTGCATCCTTAAGCAACTAGTTGAGTGGAAATTAGGGCCAAAAATTTTAAATTACGTGCGTACCTACTTGACCAACAGATGGTTTAGGGTCAAGGTAAATAACTCTTTATCGAGAGTGGAGAAACTCCATAATGGTATCCCCCAAGGATCACCATTGTCGGTAGCGCTCTTTTTGAATGCCTTTAACAAACTTAACGTTCTGTTAAGCTCAAACAAATTTTTCACGCATACTATGTACGTTGACGATCTCTGACTTATTTTCAAGCCAAACAATAATTACAATATTCAAATAAGTTCAATATTTTCTGAAATAGTAACTTGGTGTGACTTTAGTGGCACCAAAATTTCCAATGAAAAATCTACTCACTTACACATCTGTAGGAAGAGAAACTGTAATAATATTGAAATCACTATTAATAATACAATAATACGTAAATCTAAGTATCTCAATATATTAGGTTTAATTTTTGATAACAAATACTCATGGAACGAGCATGTACAATCACTTGTAAAATCACTTAATAATAGACTTAACATAATCAAATACCTAAGTAGTTTCAAACTTAAAAGTAACACACTTTCACTAATCAATATTGTCAAAGCAATTATCTTATCTAAAATTGACTACGGTTCTGCATATATGGAAAAACAAACAAAACAAATATCAAAAAACTATCCCCTCCATACCATGCGGCTGTTAGAATCTCACTCGGAGCGTTTCGCACCACACCAATAGCAAATATTCCTACTGAAGCTGGCTTACCTAACTTGGCTATCCGAATGGACTGGTCAATTGGTCGTGCGATCAACATAATCACCAACACACATGGATTCAGACTGCACACAGTATTCAATAGCAATCAAAAACGTAGGAGGAAAACTAGATTAGCATCAAGCCTACAGTTAATCATAGACAAAGCAACTGAACTGGATGTAATCATCTCTCCTCAACGCAAATATAGATACAAACTCCCTCCATGGTATCTTAAAGCTGACTCAATAATGCTCCAAATGGCCAAATATAAAAAAGAGACAACGCCAAACGCAGAATACAGAGTAGCTTTCAATTGCATCCGTGAGAAATTCGCCAGATGGAAATTTATTTTTACGGACGGCTCAAAGTCAGACCATATAACAGCTTTCAGCGTTATCTCCGAAGAAAACCACACTATTAAATCAGCCATATTACCAATATACACCTCAATCTTCACCGCAGAGGCAGCAGCCATACTTACTGCCGTAGAATATGCATCAATAAACAAAAAATCCAAATTTATAATTTGCTCTGACTCGATGTCAACTCTCTTAGCTGTTAAAAATATCAACAACATTGAATCAACAGTCAGCATTATAAGAGACTTAATTATAAATCATCACAACAAAATTCGGCTGATGTGGATACCTGGCCATGTAGGAATAACAGGTAACGAACAAGCTGACGCTGCGGCGAAATCTGCAACACGAGCTCCACTTCTACTCCACAACACGTCCAATAAAGATGACATCAAGAACCTGGTAAACAATACAACAGCAGAGAAATTGAATGCAATATGGAACGAATACTCCCACTTTTATAAACAAAGAACAACAAGACAAGCACTCAGCATCCCGCCAACTATCAACAGGAAAGAATGTGTATTGTATACCAGATTCAGACTAGGCCACACAAAGTTTTCACATGAACAAGACACCAGTACCAACTTGCAATTTTTGCAACTCAGGTACACTAAGTGTGGGCCATCTCACTGACAATTGCAGTCGAGTCCAATCCCTGTGTAACTCCCTTCACATCTCTCCACTTCGCCATCTACTTACAGAAGCCACTCAAATTAAATTAAAAAATTTCATATTACTAATAAATAAATTAAATCTAAATCAGTTAGTCTAAGTATGATAATATTGTAAATAACAAAACAAAAAAAAACAAAATAAAAGATTCTGATCTCATCTAGCTCAAGGCCTTTGTTGCTTCAGCTTTAATATTGTATTTTAGAATTAAGTTTTCTATTATACCATAAATAAATAAATAATATTTTTGTGCTTTCTGTGGTATCAGTGCATTTTTGTTATTATTTTTTTTATTCTCTTTTTTTACTTTTGTGCTTTTTGTTATTGTGATTAACATTTCAAAGCTTTTTGTTTGCTTTTCGTTGTTGCGATAATATCTGAGTAAGCTAAGATTCATACTTGTTTTTATATAGGGTTTTATACAGTATAAGTTAAGAAACTATTTTACCTCTCTAGTATCATGGTAATAATTATCATGATCATTATTCCAATAATGCTAAGATCGTTATCATGATCATTATTCCCACAATATTTTCGCTAACGCAATGTCCGCTTCCCACACTATTTGGCTGATGCAATATCCAGAAATTTTACATAAGTCACTTTCCCAGCATAAGCCATAGCAACCCTTTCCGCTTTAGTTTTAATTGGTAACTCAAAGGAAGCATATCGTGCTATAATGTAAAAAGCACATAGCGCTGAATAAACAATAATTTGTTTAATTTATATACTGCAACTGCTTGACAGGGTGTTTCAGTAAATTTTTTCATTTTTTGTGTACTCTGTTTTATTTGTTTTTCAATTTTCTTTTCTTTTTTTTTCTCATACCTAGTTTAATTTCTTTTGTTGTTTTATTCAATATTTGGCTTGAAAATGGTTTGCATATTTCGTGCAAAAATAGAAATACATTTGATATTGATTCTCAACGGGCCGTGCATTGTTGGTTGTGTGATAATATTTGCCATCTACAATGTGCGGGACTGACGGGTCGTAACCATGACAGCATTGCTAGCAGATCTAAAAGTGTCTGTGGCAGATTAACGTGGTCGTGCCCGTCCTCTTCTAAGAACCATATTAAATTTTGGTCGATGTATCATAGTGTCCGTGACAAATTTATCAAGCTTGCTTTAGATTTTGATTCGGATGTCGACTTATTTAGTAAGTATCAGTTTGATTCACCTCCTCTCCTTCTTTTATTGTCACCTGATTCATTGATTAACCCTACTCCATTACATATAACTACTCAAGCTCTTGAGATTATTACCCCTCCTATTAATATTACCTCAATTCCTATGCTCCACTGTTTACCCTTATCTACATCCCATACTTCTGCTATAATTTCCCACATTCCTGGGCCTATGTCAAGGGACCCAGTATCGCAGATGGGTCCACCTGTTCCACCTGTGTATCAAGTATGTACCTTTAAGCGGTCTAGACCAACTTCTCCATCAACGTCCCATACCGTGAAGGATAGTGCTGATAAAAGATCTACTTCCAAACGGTCTAGACCTGCTTCACATTCCTCGTTGAACACTGCAGTGGACAACAGTGGTAATGTGTCCACTATTGGTCATACACTCCTTCCTTTGTCGGTACCTGAGCCCATATTGGCATCTGTACCATTACCTTCATCTGACTTGACTTGTTCCAATTCAACACCTGTTCTTACAGTGATTGCACCCCGTCGAAATGTTTTCATTTATAGGTTGGCAGCAGATACAACCTGCGAAAATATTCAGGGGTTTCACTCAAACGTTTGAAGATACTGAATGTGTATTTGATACACAATTGCGTGAACGCACAGTTTTGATTTTTCTGGGTATCAGTATGAATCGGCTGTTTTCGTGTTTGCAAATGTAAAGAAACCCTTGAAAATACCCTTAATTTGGCATTCTTTAAAAATTCACTAAGTTGGCAGGCCGCAGTATACAAGGTTTACCCTACTCAATCGTCGATTATATTTACGGCTTAGCGTATATTATTTTTGTATGGAGTTAGTTTAGATATTGTATACTATACACTGTATAAACTATATAAACGCCAAATAGATATTGTGTGAAGATCCTAATTATATATTATATTGAGTCCAAAATAATGTTAATTTCTCGAACCCATGTGACATTTCCTCTTTTAAAATAAGTGTTCCGGATGATATTTTTGCTACTATTTGTGGCGCAAAATTTTGACCGGAGCATATTATTGTCCATGAATTTAAACTTCGACGATAAAAACTTCGACCTTCTGCTAATGTGCCTTCTACAAGTTCAATTCCACTTTGGAACACTATTTCAAAAAACTAATTTTGCTTTCTGATAATCTTTCTATCCAATATCCAAATGTGAAACTTAACATTTTTTATATGCATAGTTTCTCGTTTGAAGCTGATGTTATAGCGTTTTCTGGGACATGGTTTAACTCTTTTATTCTTAGCAATGAAAATTTTTCCTCAAACATTGTTACATTTAGGGCAGATCGCCCTATTTGCCGTGATGTCGGAGTCCTTATCGCTGTTGCATCTCGCCTGCGATCTGAACTTGTTAATTTGAACTGTTCACCTAATATTGAGTTCATTTGTGTGAAATTATTGTTGCCTCATGACTCTATTTTCATATCATGTTCTTATATTCCGCCTTCTTCCAATTTGGAAGTTTATTTCAGTCATGCCAATGCTATTAAGTCAGTCAAACCACCTTAGTTTACGAAAAGACTTTCTAATCTGAAGAAGTCGAGGATTTATAAAAAATACAAGAGTACTGGATCTCCTATTGCTGTCGCGAATTTTTGTGTGGCTCGGACTAATTTTCTTTCTTTAAATAGCCTTAGTTACAATAACTATCTCTCTCATTGTAGGCTGCAATTTTCGCGTGACCCTAAGCAGTTTTATAACTTTGTGCGCAAGTCTTCTTTATTTCCCTCGTCGATGTTTCTAGTTACCGAACAAGCCTGCAGTGATTTGGGTATTGCAGACCTGTTCGCAAAATTTTTTCATCCACTTATTCTTTCTTTTGTACATCTTGGTTAGAGAGAAAATTTCAAACTGATGTGATTTACACAGATTTCAGAAAAGCATTTGACTCCGTAAATCATGATCTGCTTTAACATAAGCTACGTATGAACCCTTTTTAAAAAATTCTTCTCCCTTGCCCGCATAATAAGAAATAATTAATTGTTTTGTGTTTTTCGATTGATTTTTGACGTGTTCTTTTCGCACCACTAGAAAGTTAAAGCTAAGCATCTATTTTAAGTAACGAATTTTCGAAAAAGACGGTGCAAATGTATAATACTATGTCAACAAGTTACCAAATGCATATGCATGCTTTACTGTTTGAAAACACCTAAGTTATTAAGTAGAATGATATAGCGATGTTTCAATTCCGTATTTTTCGAAAATTCTTTAGCAGAAATACATATTTTGAAGCGGTGAATAATAACGATCAAACTCAATTTTCGACATACATAAGTTTCTTTGACTTGTTGCTACAGAAACCAGGCATGGCCATATTAGGTGGACTGATTTATTTAAAGAAATATTGTATGACATGAGAGATATATTTTTTTTGCTCTACAAGTAAGAGATCATTTAATATGATTTAAGGAGATTTGTTTATACTTATCACTTTAAGAATATGATATTGCGCAAATGGTCGAATGGCCTTATGTGCTCGTTTGTCAGCATTTTCCATAGCATTTGCCAATATTTCGGCGATATGGCGACTATTCCCTGGTGGATGTACTAAATCAGGCGCACGCGGAGATCAGCCAAAATCTTCATTTTTTGATATCGAGCGACCGGGAACAATGACTTCAAAAAAACGATTGAAGTACGATCTGTGTGAGGGGTCTTGTTAAAATGAGTAGTGCTCCATACTTTTCTCATGACCAATCGGCATCAAAAAATATGATAATAAAGCCCGATAACGCGCCTGATTTACAGTTATTGTGTTTATGTCGTCGTTTTCAGATCCATTCAAAGTGAAATGCGCCTCATCACTCATTATGACTGTTTGCCAAAAATCCTCCTGGGTTTCGGCCATTTGTATAACGAAATTTGCATATTCCAAGCGACAAAACTTATCGGTTGGCATAAGTGTTTGAGCCAATTGAATTTTGTACGAGAATAGCTTTTTTGCCCTTTTCACAGTGCTGAAAAAGTAGCTTGCTTCAAAAACCTTTTCACATTACTTTCATATTGTTGATTCGCTTACTGGAAAATACATGATTTAGAACAATTTCCAGCCAATGCAAATAGTTCTTACTCCCTTTACGTTACGTTATTTATTAAAATTTTAACAAAATGTTCACAATTTGAAATGCACTGATATTAAAATCAGTTGTTTTGTGTTTACGCGTGAAAAGGAAGAAAAGGGCAAGCAAAAATGCGAATATATGGCAACATTGGCAGCACTTTCAATAGAGGGCATGGTCAGTCTGAATGCAGAAATGCATTAATCGTCCTGACGTTTCTTGTCAAAGTTATAGAAGTGCCAGATGGGTTCCCCTATTAAGGCCAAGACTGTATATGTAGTTATATCATTTTACTTTATAATTTAAATTTTTGCAAACAGTAATATATGACGACGGATTAATTAATAGTTTCACTATTCACAATTTTTGGCGCCTGGTTGGCGCAAACGAAGCGAGTCGTTGAGGTCGGCATCTTGTCATCACTTTGGTTGTCAACAGACACTCAACTCAATTTTGTCTACATCACAATACCAGCGATCAACCACACGCGTATGCAATTCTCTTTGTCTCTGTTCTAAGAACAACGGTCCTTATTTACTTATCAGTAAATCAGTATGTCTCGCTTACACCAACAGATAGCAAGAGTCAAAAGACATCAGGCGCCATGAAACAAAGCAAAGACCACAAAACAACAAAGCCAAGAGCAAAGGAAACAATAACTGTATCATACAGTTATGGATATTCCATTATAGCAATACATTTTTATTTAACTTAAACCAATTTACAATTTATCTCAATGACGCTACGACATATGTACATATAAGTATATATGTATATTTCAAAATATCCTATATGCAAATAGTTTTGATAACATTGATTTCATAAATTTTCGACACAACCTACTTTGACTTGTTGCCACAGATATATACACAGCGTCAAAAGAAAGTGTTTTGAATTAAAAGTTTTATAATTATGTATTAATGAATACAAAATTAAAAGTTAGTATGCAGAATTCAAGGCTTACATTTTAGGAGTCGATTTTAATTTAAAGTGTAATCAAAATCAATACACAACCAAAAATAATTCACATTAATTCAAATAAGGCGAAATTTTACCCGTCAAAAAAAAAAAAAAAAAAAAAACTGAACAGTATATGCAAATTGGCAAATATTAAGTTAAAATATTACACTTTTTTAAATTTTAATATTTTGTATTTTTCCCGCCTTAAGTCTCCTTGGCATCGATTGGACAAGGTTTTTTGTCAGATCAGGAGAGATTTTGACCCATTCTTCCATTAGACACTTATTTAGGTCTTCCTTGCTCAAAATCGTCCTCTGCCTGATCTTCCTGTCCAGGTGTTCCCACAAATGCTCAATGGGATTGAGGTCTGGAGATTGTGGCGGATGGTCAAATGTCTTAGGGGTCCTATACAGTAGCCATTCCTTCATAATTCTCGTATGAAATGTATGTTTCGGATCGTTATCTTGTTGGAAGATCCAATTGCCCGACAGGCCTATTTTGTCGACACTGGACACTTGTTTTGGAAAATGTTTAAGTAATCTATCTCGTTTATTGTTGATTCAATGAAAACCAGATTTCCGACTCCAGATGCCGCCATACAGCCCCATACCATAACTGAGCCCTCATCGTGCTTAACAGTGTTGGTTACACAACTTTCTTTAAAGGCTTCATGAGTGGTACGCCATATTTTTGATGTCCTTTTGGCACGAAAAAATTCAAATTTGCTTTCAGTATTATAGAGAATGTTTTCCCAAAAAGTTGTAGCCACATTAATGTATTTTTTGGCGAAATCCACGCGCTTGCTTTGATTTACCTTTGATATGAATGGCTTTTTGCGGGGTATTCGTCCGTGTAGGCCATTTTTATGAAGGGCTCTCCTCACCGTACTCGCGCTTACTGATTTGTCTGATGTCTGGGTAATATTTTCTGAAATTTTGACTGCACTTGAGGCTGGATTTGCCTTTACTTTTCTTACTACAGCACTAACTTGAATATCAGTAAGTCGCTTTGGACACCCAGTTCTCAGCAAATCTTCTAACTGACAATGTGTGGCATATTTGTCAATTAGTTTTTTATTGTGCTAGGGCCCCTGCCTAAAATTTCGGCAATTTCACGCAAAGATTTGCCTTTCTCTCGTAATTCTAATATTCCCATGGTAAGAATATTTTTTTTTTTTTGATTTTATACACTTTTATATTAGGAATTCACTCAAAATAACATTTAACATAACAAAGCACATGAGTAATAATCGTTTTTCTTAAAAAATTAGGTTATTCCCCGAAATATAGAAAAAAAAAAAAGAAAAATAAAAGTGACCAATGTCCACTTTTTTTTTAAGCGTAAAATTTTGACTTTTTTTAATTAATGTGAATTATTTTTGGTTGTGTATTGATTTTGATTACACTTTAAATTGAAATCGACTCCTAAAATGTGAGCCTTGAATTCTGCATACTAACTTTTATTTTGTATTCATCAATACATAATTATAAAACTTTTAATTCAAAACACTAATGTGTTCTTTTTCTTTTGACGTTGTGTGTACATAAATAACACTGAATAGGTGGCAAAAGATTTTTTTTTTTAGAATATTTTGATTCGATTATAATTGAGGTACTTATGTATATAATTAGAAAAAAAAGATAAGATGTCAAATTTTTTTTTTTTTTTTGTTTCTTTTCTTTTTTTTTTTTGGATTTATTAAAACACAATATTATGAATATTTTTCACTTTTAAACTAAATTGTTATGACTTTGTTGATTTTTTGTTTATATGAAATGAAAGTTTTCATAAACAGCGGTAGTGTCAATAATGTAATCAAATTCCATATGAAGGTAAGAACGAAGGAAGTGGCTGTATCTCCCATATTAGGACTGATACAAAAAACTGAGGTTCGAAATCAGTGACCTCGAATTAGTAAGCAAACATTAAAGTATTTTATGCAACAAAAACGTTGTCTCGTATGTACATATGTACGAGTATATCAACCACTCAACTACTACGCGAAGTGAAAGAAAGGCTAGCAAAGAGGCTTGCCAAATGTGTTTTTTAATGTTGTATCACTCAAAAAAAAAAAAAAAAAAAAAAAATGCTCACACAAAAATAATGCCGCTAAATACGTGTATGTAATAAAAAAAACCAATGTGAGTCGGATCACACTGGAGATGTGTAAACCTATAGTACTTGAAGAATTTTGTAAGTATATTTTTTGTCAATTTAAAGTATCTAGTTTTGTTTTTTTTTTGTTTTATTTAAGCTGTATTTGTAAATGTATTAATTAATAATGGTTAGTATTGGCTTAGGGTAACTATAAATTTTCGAATCTACTGTATCTAAAAATTTATCATTACAAATTATATATTTTAAGCGTGCAATGCTCACATACAGAGACCAGAGGTGCCCAAGCCCTATACTCATCATGTTCTTGTAAAACTCTTAGGCATAGCATAAGCATTCTGTGTACGTACATTGCACGCAGCTATAATACACACAACAAGTAAACATATTTTTCTATTTTAATTCTTCTATGCATTTTGTCTTAAACACTTTCGCGATAACGTAGATTTTGTTGTTGTTTGCCGTACGATTTAATAATCATTGAGAAGCACTTTGGTTTGTTTTAAAATGCAAATCTTATTATAATTGTAATTAAAGAGAGAAAGAGAGGATTTCGCGCAAACCACGATGTAATACAATTTTCTATGTGGGTAACACGTGAACCTTGAGTAAATAAAATAGTTTTCAAAATATTTCCAAATACATACATATATTATTGGTGATGTTTACAGGTTCACAAATTAAATTATTCGGTATTTCAACGATATCCGAACCGAACTGAGGAAAAGCTTCCATTTCACCGGTACCAAGTGATATAAGAAAGTGAAAAAATTGATTTTCATGACGAAGGGTCCTCATATTTCGAGTTAAAGTGGCATGATGAAGGTTTCGAAATTCAGACCACGATGTAATACAATATTCTATGAGGGTAACACGTGAACCATGAGGAACAACTGGCAGGATTTGTCTAAAATCACCGCATAACAAAATTGTTTTTCCCCCAAATAATTTGCCTCATTTCTCTCCCGAAATCAAGTCTCTCAGCAATTTATCAATTAATTTCATAGCATAAAGAGGACACATTGAAATTTCGTCGATTATAATCAGTGACGCAGAATTCAGGAATCTACATTGGCTGATTGACAACCTGCGTAAGCCGTTAAGAAAAATACATTGCTACCCTCCTAAAACACTATCTATAATATTACGTTGTTCCACAAAAGTAGGATACAAAACCCCATTATTCAATCGTAAATCCTTAAATAACTTGGCATTACGAACTTGTTATAGAATTAACCGTAAATGAAATAACTCAACATCTTTAGGAGATACAACATACATTCGAGAAATAACTCTCTCTGCCGCACGTTGGCTAACTGTACACTTTTATTTTTAACATCCCACATGAAATATTCTGGAATTTCAATATACAGAAATTCATTTGCAGAAGCAACGTTTGCATTCAATTCAAAGAATGCTAATAATTTGGTTCTTGGAGGATTAGCCTGTTCCACATTTCCTTGCCTAATGTAAGTATTTTGACTTCCAAGAAGGTGGCAACCTAGCCGAACAATTGTATGAGACTGATAATGCATTGGGAATTCAAATAACCTCCAACCAGTTCAGTGGAACCAAAAAAAACTACCATTTAAGAAATTTCTAATTTCTAAATGTATTTGACATTCTTAACAATCGTGCAAATTTCAACATTCAAATTGAACTTAGCTAAAAGATACGGATTGTATGGAATCACAAATTTATTATCAACACTATACCCACGAACATCAACAGAAATACCATAATAACGACGTCTCTATACTGGATAACCATTCACACTATCATGAGTACATGCTGAAAAATCTTTAGGAAGATTTTTAGAACATTTTCCTTCTCGCATGTACAGTGAATTAGGATTAAGAACACCGCTGGGACCATGAATGATATGACGTTTTACTAATTTATGCAACTTTGGATGAGTATGACGGTCAGGAATTTCAGCAGAAACAATTTTATTAATAATTTGAATACTATCAACTCTATCATCATTTTCAAAAGTCAACAAAGTATGTGCATGAGGGATCCATGTTTTTGAAATTGAATTGTGTAAATAATATCATGAACTTTACCGAATATCTGGTTTTTAACTAAGTTAATCATTCAATCATCAATTTAATTTTGAAAACGCGAACAACAATATCAGATCGAAAGTGAGCCTTAGCCCGATTTCAGGTTTCGATAATTTCGGGCCAATTTGGAATACATGTCATAGTTATGAATAAAGAAGGTTTTTTTCTTTCGCTGTACAATACACATATCATCTAAGTCATTCTGAAACATATTTCGTGTGACCAATCAGAGTCATTACGATTTGGATTTTGATTTATAAAATCACTTAAGTTATTATAAAGGTAAACACGTAGAGCAGCCTAATTTTGTTTAATGAATCTGGTACTTTTAATTCGAATGTACATATCAACGATTTTTGTGAAGAATGCAGAAGAAATCACGAATAGCAAGACGATAACATGTATACTGTAACATAGTAACTTTGTTTCGATGAGCATGAGAATTAGTAGTAGAAGCAATGTTATGTGACATATTTAAATGCCAACCAGTATCACCATTAGGAAAAAACAAAGGATATTCCAACGGATGTAATGAAGAGTCCAAAACAGAAATATTATGAAGTTCTCGTGAAAATTTCGGAAAAAAATAGCTGCAACATCAGTCTGAATAGTATCGTTATATCGACGAAGATCACACCCTTTATTCAACTTAATCATCATACAAATATTAGCAATAGTATTTTCAGGACGGTGACAATATTCAGCCATTGACCTAAAAGAACGTACAAACACATTTACACGATCTAACTCATTAGCTAATTCATACATAATAGACACATTACATCTCTAGCATTCAGTCTATGACGTACAGCAGTTTCAACGTCATAAAAATAAAGCTGTGCATATGCCGGATCACTACCATAACCCGGAGTATTGTAATTGAAGCAGATCGGTGACAAAATACGTCAAGAATCTTAAAACGATAAATTTCATTCAAAACTCCGTCATCTAATTTAAATTCAGAACTTATCATTGCAAATAAAGCATTATATATTATCAAAGTAATTCGCGTTATTATAGCATTATTTAATGACATAGTCATTTGAGTTCAAACCTTGAACTAAATTCATAACAAGAACATTCTGAATGAGGGGTGGTAATGCAACTTTTCTCTTATGACAACACAGAGTAAAAGCGCTAGTGTTACGTAAAGTAATTTCAGATTGAAAATGTTTTGCTGAACGGAAATCACAACGTAATATTAAAGACCCACAGCTAAAAGACTCGAAATTACGTAAAATTAAATTCAATGAAATTTTATACATTCCATTCTATAAATCAATATCTTGATCGTTTGAAGTACTTCCAATAACATTTCTTTCTGATCTCATGTAATTTCTCTGTGTACGCTAAATTCTACCAGTTAAAATAGATCGGGAAGGCATATCGAAATAATAGCAATGTTAAAATTATGAATAAAAAATTAAATAAAACTCCAAAAATTTTTGCAAACCAGTCACAAAACACTCGGTAAATATTAAGAATGCCGATTGTGCTAATTTATTACACACAAAAACACTGACTGAAATGCGTCAAAGCGTGTAAGATTGTATAGATAAATAGTTAGAAATATAATTAAAAATAAACGTAAGGAAATTATGCACAATATTTATATATGCAAAACTAAGCGGGAAATGTTAATAAATCCGATTTATAAGTAGTGCACAAAATCACTGACTGAACGGCGTGAATGGTAAACAGAAAGCTCTTCTTCTGATTACCAAATTTGGCATACCAAAGAACGAATTGTTTAAATGAAAAACGATGTCTCCGTTGCACATCTCTTGCACTATGGACACAGCCGTTGAAGTTGTGAGCGCAGTAGAATGGAAGAATAGAGAACTTTGTGTGTCACTCTCTTCTGTTCTATTGCTGTACGCTCATCGGTTGTATAAATATAGAACATTTTACTATTTTCATATCACAAATATGTTTACACAAAACATTTAAACCTTTGCTGGAATAAAAACAAAACAAAAAATTATCAGTCTACGAAACTCTTAAACGACGCGATCATGTCCATACACACACCCACTCACACGCCTTAATTTATATCTGCTTTGAATATTTCATTCTTCTCTTGTTCCTCATTGTACATCATCATAGCCACACGATGTTTGCCAATACACATACTCACACCTACACCATAACTTATGTCAGCTTTGACAATTTTATTCTTGCATTCTTTTATACTTCAGGTGCAAAATATTTGGTATAGTACTTTGTATAGCAGCGGCGTACGCATTGGTTTGAACCCCCAAAGCCCCCCCAAATGTGAATAAAAAACTTGAAATTTTCACAGCATGTGTATTTCTATTGCCATCTCCCCAACAACTAATAAAATTTTAGGAAAATTCACTGGAAAAGTCTCAATAAAGATCTCAGTACAATTAGACAACAACAACACATCTATTTCGTAATCTTATGCAAAATTTGGAAGGATCACTAAAGCCTCCAGAAAATAATTTCTGCGAACGCCCTGCTGTGCATACAACGAAAATAGAACAACAACAACAATAACACGCAACCGCACACAAACCTCTCTAGGCTTCCATTCTACAGCATTCTTTAACACCTTTTCATACCTAAGCAACTAAACCAATTTTGACAAAATTGAGCTTGTTCACATCTTGCGAAGAATACCTTTCAATTGGTATATTTTTTGTCAAAATCAGTTCAGTGGTGTAAATAGGAAATGCTTCACAATTTCAGTGTTTGCCATTCAATTATATAGATATACATACATATATACATACATTCATATTGTGGTGAATCTCAAGCGGGTCAGGCGTATTTTTGATTAGCTCCGTTTTAAATACATATACTATTTTTGCTTTTTTTTCTCAAATTTTTTTTTATAGTATTATTTTTTTGTTATTTTTTAAAATAGTGCATTGGTTGTTCGCCGGATCATAAGGTATGTGTAGTTGTGCATAATTGGGTTTTTGTTTTTAAAAAATTCATTTGGTGTGCAAAATTAATACTATTTATTATTTTGCAGCATTCTGTGGTGTCAGTGCAATTTTGTTACTGTGTTTTTTATTCTCTTGTTTTACTTATTGTGATTAACATTTCAAAGTTTTTTGTTTGCTTTGCGTTGTTGTTGTGATATAATAATATCTGAGTAAGCCAATATTCTTACTTGTTTGTTTTTATAGGTATACGGTTTTATACGGTGCTAGCTATCCTGGCGGGAGTTGTTTTTCAGTAAAACACTTAATTTCGTTGTTGTTTTGGTGCAAAATTGATTTTTTTGTATTCAATTAATCTTGAATTGCATTAAACCTGATTTCTCGAAAAATGTATATGTTTTTGTTGGTTGGTTCATATTGTGTCTCTCAATAGAGAGCGGGGACAGATGAAATAAATTGTACAAGTAAAAAGAATCATCATATAAGCTTTACTTAACTTCAATTCTCCATGAATTATTTATTATTAGCGTCACCCGGCGTGCGTTGCTACGTCCCCTGTGCGTGCTCAATTATTCAAAAAAAAAAAAAAAAAAAAAATGGGCCAAGTGCGAGTCAGACTCGTACACGGAGGGTTCCGTACCAAATTGGGTTTTGTATGGGAGGTACTCCCCTAGTGGTTCGATTTGACTGATTCCAACAAGTGTACCGCGCCTATATCAAAACCTTATAGTGTCTAAATTTCAGTTCGATACAAGAGAAAACAGAAAAGTTTTTCAAATAAGAACCTGAATTTTAATGGGGGCTTGTATGGGAGGTACCCTCCCTAGTGGTCCGATCAAACTGATTTTAATTTTAACACTATAAGTTTATGATGTAAAGCCACCAGCCATCCAAATTTCAAGATCGTAGGATTACTTGATCGTATAGCTGCCATACAAACCAAAATATTTTTTGTAAGGGGACCCCTTTAAGTTTCTGAAAATAATTTAATTTTAGTATTTGTTGCTGATGCCCGGATAGAATTACACATTCTGTGAAAATATCAATTCTGTAGTTGTTGCGGCATATGAGATATGACCCGGAAAAGTATTCTATGTCCGTCTCCTACCTACCAATTATCAGCTAAATCGGTTGTCTCACAAAATTTTTTTTTATACTGTGTGTTTTTGGATTTTCATTTTATTTTTTTTTTTTTTTCATGTGTAGTTTCATTTCTTTTGTTGTTATATTTAATAATTGGCTTGAAAATGATTTGGTGTAATATTTCGTTCAAAAATAAAAATACATTTGATATTGATTCTCAACGGGCCGTGCATTGTTGGTTGTGTGATAATATTTGCCATCTAAAATGTGCGGAACTGACGGGTGGTAGCCATGACAAGATTGCTAGCAGATCTGTGTATCTGTGGCAGATTGACGTGGTCGTGCCCGTCCTGTTCTAGGAATCAAGTCGAATTTTCATCGATGTATCGTAGTGTCCGGGACAAATTTATCAAGCTGAATAGGTCAGTTAAACACCTTGCCTTAGATTTTGATTCGGATGTGGATTTACTTAGTAAGTATCAGTTCGATTCACCTCCTCCCTTTCTTTTATTGTCACCTGCTTCATTGATTAACCCTGCTCCATTACCTATTACTACTCAAGCTCCCGACATTACTAGCCCTCCTATTAATACTACCTCAATTCCTATGCTCCACTGTTTACCATTATCTACATCCCATACTCCTCCAGCTCGCCACAAGTTCTCATATTCCTGAGCCTATGTCAAGGGACCCAGTATCACAGATGGGTCCACCTGTTCCACCTATGTATCAAGTATGTACCTCTAAGCGGTCTAGACTAACTTCTTCAACATCATCCAATACCGTGAAGGATAATGCTGGTATAGGATCTACAAACGGTCTAGACCTGCTTCACATTCCTCGTTGAACACCAC
Source organism: Amiota minor (assembly GCA_037043295.1). Lineage (NCBI taxonomy): Eukaryota > Metazoa > Arthropoda > Insecta > Diptera > Drosophilidae > Amiota > Amiota minor. Next base: position 24,258 of record JBAMAW010001867.1, read on the forward strand.
GGTAGACAACAATGTCCACTAATTGTCATACACCCCTTCCTTTGTCGGTACCTCAGCCCATATTGGCATCTGTACCATTACCTGCATCTAACTTGACGTGTTCCAATTCAGCACCTGTTCTTACAGTGATTGCGATAGACAATAATTCATTGGCGTGTGTTTGTACTTTTGAAGTGATTTTTGACCCTAAATTGAGTTTCAACCCTCATATTTCATCAACTATTAATAACGCTAAGAGTATTTTCGGCTTTATTAAAAGATGATCTAAAGAATTTAATGATCCCTATACTGCCAAGATTCTTTTCATCACTCTAGTCCGCCCTGTTCTTGAATACTGTTCGTGAGTCTGGAGCCCCTAATATAAAGAACATCAAGACCGCATTGAGTCTATATAGAAGCAATTCTTTTTCTTTGCACTTCGTGGTTTAAATTGGGTCACAGTGTATGTTTGCCTTCATACTTTAGCATGCTTCTTGTTACAGATCTCCCATCATTGCAAAATCGCCGAATATTTCATTGTATAAGCTTTCTCCACAAACTTAGTACTGGTAATGTTGATTCGTCAGTGCTTTTAAGCCAACTTAGTTTCTATGTCCCTAGTCGTACATCTAGAAATTACGTTCCCTTAGCTATAGGTACATGCACAACTAACTATGCCCTACATGATCCTTTCCGAGTTTTGTGCATTCTTTATAATAAGTTCTATCACGTCCTCTCGCCTGAGATCTCGCCCTCTATGCTTAACATCATCGTCCTTCGTTGCCTTCGGGAATTGGAACGAACTGCTACCAGAAGAAGTGGAGATCGCTCATTGGCTCTCACATCACTTCTGTCACTGACCACAATTGGCTGTGAGTAGGGGCATAGCTTGAAAAATACTTCTAACGGGTCAGAGACGGGTGGATTTCTTATATATTAACTTACGTTTAATTTTAAGTAATTAAAATTGTTTTAAGACTATTTTATTATTAATTATGTTTTTCTTTTTTTGTTTTAATATCACGTATTATGTTAAAAAACTTGTATTCTTAAGTTTGACAGTATTTTGTCCTAATAATGTATTGTTCTGATTATTATTTACTAAATAAAAAAAGAAATTAGTGGCAGTTATCGACAATTGAATGCCAATGACCCAAAATTATTTTTGAATTTCTATGCTTAACACCTAACCAGATATTTAAAAAAAACGAAATGTCTTATAATTGTGATAAACACTTTAAATAAAAAACAAAATTGTTACATTGGGAAATGGGATAAGGATAACGATTGTAAATATATGGTTTAGAAGAACAAGTGGACTGATAAAATTTTGAGAACAGTTTTTTTTCTGTGTATCAGTGTGTATCGGCTGTTTTCGTATTTGGAAATGTAAACAAACAATTTAAAATGCCAAGAACAAACGAAAAAAAGAAATTAATTGAAATAAGTACAGAATATGCTATAAATAACTTATTATACTTGGCATTGTTTGCTGACGATGGTAAGATGTAATATAAGAAAATAAATATCTCCATTTACGTTATTTACCATTATTTAGAACATACAAGTAAATTGGAAGATGAAATCTCATATTCGCACATGTAAAGAAACCCTTGTTTTGGCAGACCTGTCCATTCTTAAAAAATTCACTAAGTTGGCAGGCAGCAGTATCGAGCTTTACTCTACTCAATCGTGGATTACATATACGGCATAGTGTATATTTTTTTTTATAGAGTTCATATATCGTATACTATACGATATATACACTAAATAAACGCCAAATAAACGTAAGGGTGAAGACCCTAATACTAAAAATTCATTTAATCGCGTAAAACACTTTCTTCAAAATTTTCGTTGTTGGAATGGAGGAACATTATTTGATTTATTACATCGTGTTTTGATGTAATTTTCGTGCGTTTTTCCGTTATATGGTTCCTCAGTGTGGAAAAGGCTCTTTCTTTTGTACAGATATGGATAATTTAATTTGTTACACTACCATTGCACAACGTTTAATTCTTGACTGAAACGAATGTTCGCATTTTGATATAGCCGTATCTCATTGTCGCTTTGTCGTGTGCATCATAGCTACGGCAAGGTTTGCAGAAATCATCATAAATGGCTTTTTTTTGTGTTGTAGACTGCGATGCCAAATCATTATTTTGTGTTATAGCATCGTTAATAAAAGACTTCATAATTTCCCGCCAATTGTCAATGATATCATGTTTTTCACTTTCCGTGAATTTCGAGAGGTTATTTTTTTGGAATAAGGCAATGTTATGAAAGTTTGAGCACTTTCGTAGAACCACAGTTTCCAAGAGTTCACTCAACAGGCGTTTACATTGTTTAATTATTTCAACATCATCATCCTTCATATTGCATTCTTTTTTCCAATGATAGATATGGGGTATTGTTTATGGCAACGTTGAATAAATACTGCCTTCTAGCTCTTTCGAAGAGGTTTCGAATGGAGACAATAGCCTTATGAGTGAGCTCAAATCTCCTAAGTTAAGTTCCTGCACCTGAAAAACTTCTTTTTATCTTTCAATACTTTTGCGATGTCAACCTAAGTCGTTTCGATAGATTGCAGTAAGTAACACACTGTATTCCGAGTTGTGCAGTACCTTTTCATTCCGAATTCATACTTCTTCAAAATATTGTCTCCTCTATAAAACTATATGAATGTACTATGTTGAAATATATGCATTCATTTGTTTGTAGTTACTATGTAGCTATCGTGATTTGCGTCATTAGCGTTATATTAAGTCCACCTCAGTAAGTTTTAGGTGAGATTCTGCGTTTAAGGAACAATATCTCAACGGAAGGCGAAGTTAAGTACAAGCTCGGTGGAAGTTACGCGTTCTCACTGATCGTCGTTAGTCATGAGATTTTTGAGTATGATCTTGACCTGACTGAGCAGACGACATACCGTCAGAATGGGACTAAGGTCGCTGCTGTCCGAAATGAGTTGCACGTGTCTCTCGACGATTTACCTGCATCTTTAACGTCGTAACATCGATGATTTGTCCGAGCAAGACTCTTTTGACGATTAAGATCCTCAAGCTGTAACTAGCCAAGAAACATACTTGCTTTGTAGCATCCACATATTGCGTTTGCACAAGTTATTCCTTAAGCCTATATACAGTAACTCCAAGAACTACTCATACGAAATGTCGATTCAAGAATACGTTATCTAAGTACTCATACTAAATGTACATCTACATCTAAACCTGTCTTTCACTATAAAACATATCTCTTAAGCAAACGCATTGCCGATTTTTGGATTTGCACCGAAAACGCTTTTAAACGAAATTAAACTCAGCTCTGCACTTTTCATTTGGAGCCTTTCTCACAACTCCAATTATGAATCCTTATTTTGCAGCAGATTTTCTTCCACTAGAACTTGAAAAAGATTTAAACTGCTCCAAATTGTACAGAACAAAGCAAGAACACCCCTTGAGGTTTAATGGCCCAGAAAATAGCCAGATCTGGAAAACTCCCAAAGATTTTGTCTACAATCCATAGCTGCAACACCCTTATCATTTCTCTCCCCTTTTACTTAAGATCCCCATGGAATCTTATGACTTCATCTATTAACTATTCTCTTCATAACTTTCTTTAGCCTGATACCAACCCTAGCCAATTTCGAGCACTTTTCTATAACTTAAAAGAAGAACTTAGCAGCTATACTTGCATTTACACAGACGGTTCTAAATCAGACACCAAAGTTAGCTTTAACGTCACTTATGAAGACAAAATTATCAAAATCGAAATCTTACTCAACCACAGCTACATTTTTGCTGCAGAAATATTAGCTATAGTCGAAGCTGCATCCTATGCAAAAAATGATAGAGGTAAATTCGGTTTCTGTTCCGACTCCCTCTTTTCAATCAAATCCATTTCTAACATCACATCAAACAAAATCAGGATATTCTCATCCGCACTTACATAAAGTCTCACTTTAGACTGCAACACTCAGGTTTATAACAAGCAACATCAAATTGGTACAAGTTTGTCAACCATAACAAGCTTTCAGCCAAAACTTTCTTCACAGCCCTATCTGATAATTTCAGAAGACTGGACATTATAAAATTTATAAGGTATCGCCTAGGTCATACCAAACTAACCCTTGGACACTTGTGTCCTGCAACACCACTTGGCCCTTTTCGTTCCTGCATTGACAGCTCAGGTCTCAATCATTTTCTTTTCGAATGCCTAAAAACCCAATCAATACGGTTTTTATGCTTCTCTAACACAAAACCCCTTTCCATCCTCTTCAATCCTACGACACATAATATTAAACGTATTTTGCAATTTTTGAATAAATCTAATCTAAGTCAACCTGTATTTATTTATTTTTATATATATTTATTCTTTAATTTCGAGGTTAAATCGTCGTAATAAATAATATTGCAAAAAAGTTATGATGAACGCATCTCGAAACTGTCTGGCCGCAACAAGCGTCAAAATTTTAAAAAAGTGATCAATTCGTCTTAATGTCTTGCAATTTGCGTGCAACATACGTTTTTTAAATAGTGTTTTTTCTTAAAAAAGTCATATTTTTGGACGAATTCAATTTGGATGGTCCAGATGGTTTTTCGTGGCTATTAGCACAATTTGCGAAAGGAAATTGTTGTGTTGTAAACCCTACAGAAAACCTCTGGGGAATACTTCTACTCTTCTGTTGGTAAATTTAATAAATTCAATGAAAAGGAGGTTATTCGATGTGGCGAAGGAACGAGATTGTTCTATTAAATATTTGTTTATTTTTTATGCCATTATCTCAAAAATTAATTTAATAATAAGCTTAAAAAAAGTTTTCGTATAATACCGATACTTCAATAGTGTAATTTTTCTAATTATTTTAAATATGTTAATAGATATCATGATATTGAAATCTGAATTGAAATGGTGGGTTTGTATGGGAGGTACCTCACGTAGTGGTCCGATTCGGCAGATTCCGCCAAATGTACTGCGTCTAGTAAAAAGAAAGGTTCGTCGAGCTGATTAAGAATATATACTTTTTGGGGTCTCTGATATCTCCTTCTGACTGTTACAAACTTCATGACGAGCTTTAGAATATTTAATACGTGAAGAGTATAAAAAATATTACTATATATAATTCTAAGTCTATTCAAATACAAAAAAAAAAATGAACAACAAAAAGTTTCGTATAATTTCGTTACGCAGTATATAATATCATAATTATAAGAAGGCAACTTTCTACATTTTTGTACATATATGTATTTATTTATTTTTTTTTTTTTTTGTTTGTTTAAATAGCTTTCTGTGCTAAGGTGTCGCAATTGCTCATTTAAAAAATGTAAGTTATAAATTTGAATTATATTTGTTGGAGCAAACAAAGTATTGGGACTTATATAAGTTAAATAAATTTATTAACGAAAGAAAAAACAAAATAAATTTATGAATGATTTTATTTATGCTTTCGCTTTATTTGCCGGTTGGACACAGACTGAATTACATGAGTTTTGAACTTAATAACGAAACTTAATTTTAATACAATAAAATGATTATTAATCAAGAAACCAAATATTTATTGCACAAGCTTGCTTTTTATTGATTTTTATTCTGATGTTTTCTTCGTAGTTTGCGGGGTTTGGTTGTTGAACAGTTGGTTGCACTTGGCAAAGGTGCAGCTTCTCGAAAGATGATCATCTGCCGTCGGTTCAATGGAAACCTTAAGATTACAACGGCTGCTGCGCATATGGTTATTGTGCCATATGTTATGTAGCGATTTATCATAGTAGTTGTTTCGATGGTCTGAATCGTTCGAGTATTCTGAATGTTCAACTCATTCAATGCTTCTAGAGATAGCAATGCTAGTTTACCCTTTTCCATTGGTGTTGGTTGTATTATTCCTGGTACTACTTCCATTTAGGAGGCTTCGAGGTTACTGAAGAGACGATTGCTGACTTGGATGGACGTGTTGTGGAACTTTATTAGAAAAGTTCCCGTTATGTGCAATTCTCCTTTGTCCTTGGTTATGGTACCGTTGAAACCGTTGAGTAGAATGATGCCGTCTTCAATTTCTTCTAGAGGTTGAATGTGGTGCCCATTGCTGAATAAGCATGATGAATTAAGGCTATTTATGACTTTCGGTATGCAAGTGTCGTTACTAATATTCTGAATTTGGTTTCTTTTACAAATTTTGATATTGTTATTGTTTTACAGTTTTCACTTATTCCGTAAATTTGGTTATTGTTTACAAAAAGTTGCTTATAATTTAGTTGTACAATCGTGTTGTTTTTCTTAACTGGTCTTCTTATTAAATTTTTAAAATTTTCTTTACTTGTTAGCGGTATTTTAATAATATAAAGCAAATTTTCGTTATTGTAAAGTACATTAAAGGATGCAAATTCCAACGCTTCTTCTATCGTTTGAAATGGTATATAATATTTTTCTATTGCAATTTGCATCTCTTTTTTATTTAGTAACATTGAATTTATTATGTTTTCTTTCGCCCATTGGATGGCGTATTTAATGTTTATTAATATTTCCTTAACAATTTTTATTCTATTTGAATGCATCTTTGTGGATATTATTTCTTATTTCGTTTATGATAGTAGTCAAATTATTTATTTGTTTAGTAAGAGCTTCGTTAATAAATACACCAGAGCCTCGGTTTGCGTCATCCCGATTTGCGTTGTTTCGATTTGCGTCGCAAAAATTTTTTATGGGATTTCGAATTGAGTCGTCCATGATTTCGATTTGCGTCGCCAAAAATATTCAATGTTTTCAAATTGAGTCGCTAATTTCAGTTTGCGTCGTTTGAATACACATGCATATTTCGAAAAATACATACGCATGTCGCATGTATTTAGCTGCAGAAAATATTTTTTTGTAAAAAGGGGATTCCCACATAGCGGCAACTGAAGCGGCTGCACATAGAAATGTGAGAGGATGGCAAATAATTTCCGCAATTGAAGGTTCAGTTGACTTTTGATCGCGAGTGGGTTTCAATTTTAACAAAGTTTTTTTGCTTAAAAATGAGCAAGAAGCGCAAACAAATTAATTTTGAACTTAAATTAACTATATTAAAACGTTTCAAATCGGGTGAAAAAGCTGTTGACATTGCAAGACATCTTAATTTAGCTCCTAGTACTGTAAGGACAATTTGCAACCGAGATGCTGATCAAATAAGAAAGTTTTCAAAAGCTGCTACCCCGCTGCAAACACAACTAAGTATGAAGAACAGAAGTCCGTTGTTGGTTAAAATTGAAGCTCTTCTCTTGGTTTGGATTGAAAATCAAAATCAAAGAAAAGTGCTTTTGAGCAAAATGATTGTTCAAAATAAGGCCTTAAGCATTTTTAATGATTTACAGAAAGAAACTCCATCGCCAAGCAGTGGACATTCCGAAAAACTCGAAGCAAGTCAAGGTAGGTTCGAACGTTTTAAAACTCGGGTAAATTTGCATAATATTGCTCTGAAAGGAGAATCGGCTAGCGCTGATAATCCAGCTGCGGAAAAGTTTCAACTTGAACTGAACGCAATTATCAAAGAAGGGGGATATTCTCGTAAGCAGGTCCTGAATGTCGATGAAATTGGCTTGTATTGGAAGCGGTTACCCAAAAAAACATACATTCCCAAGGCTGAAAAATCTGCTCCTGGATATAAAGCCAGAAAAGATCGACTCACACTTCTTCTAGGAGGAAACGCAGAAGGAGATTTTAAATTCAAGCAATTTCTTATTTACCAATCCGAAAATCCAAGAGCCCTTAAAAATGTGAATAAAGGTGATCTTCCAGTTCACTGGCGTGCTAATAAAAAAGCGTGGATGACTGCCGCTTTATTTACAGATTGGATTGGTAATTGCGCTGTTCCCGAACTAAAATCTTATTGTAGCTCTCAAAACATTGACTTTAAAATCCTACTTCTGTTGGAAAATGCTCCAGGGCAAATGATATTTCCGAAAATATAAAAATTGTTTTTATGCAACCTCCATCATACAGCCGATGGATCAGGGTGTGATATCAAACTTTAAGTGTTACTATTTATGGCGAACGTTTTCTCAACTTCTAGAAGCAACTGATAAAGAAGATAAATTATCCATACCAAAGTTTTGGAAGGATTACATTATCAAGATGGCTGTCGAAAATATTTGTTTTGCATGAAAGGAAGTTAAAGCGACTTGCATGAAAGGAAGCTGGGGAAAAATTTGGCCAGACCGTGTGCTTGAAAACAATGTTCAGATTAACGATGTACCAACTGTTCGCGAAGAAATTGCTAAATTAGCTATGGAAAAAAATGTTGAAGGAATGGAGATTGAAGATATCGACGAACACACGATGAAGAGCTCACAAACGAATTTTTTGTTAACATTTGGTATTGAACATGAGTTAGAAGATGAAACTGATCCGACTGATACGCAAACAGAGCCAAAAAAGCTAACGACTGCGCAAATTGCAAAAGCAATGGTGCTGGTAGACCAGGCGATAGAAATTTTTACGAACAATGATCCCGATGAAACTCGCAGTGGGAAGGCAACTCAATCTCTTGCTGACGCTATACAGTGCTACAAAAATGTTTACTTGGAGAAAAAAGCAGTTTTTTTTCAACAAATTTTGGACGCGTTTTTAAAAGAAAATGTAACTCAACCGGAAGAAAATATCGGCGATTAAAAACCTTTTTTTGATTTTAATTTTATTACATTCCTTTTTCTGAGATTCAGCTTTACACATTTCTTTTTCAAAAATTGCATTTTTCTTTACTCTGGAACGAATTAAAAATATTTTGCAGTAAGTATATGGAAAAATGTATTTCGATTTGAGTCGTTTCGGTTTGCGTCGCCTCTCTCCGGTCCCCATTAACGACGCAAACCGAGGCTCTGGCGTACTTGCCTATTGTTATTTTGTTTCAATTCGAAAAGATTTTTTGTTGTAGTTTCTAAATCATCGTGATCTGGTGTCCCAGCTAAATATTTCCATGCCGAGCCTATTGCGTTAATTGATCGTTTAGATTGTGGGTTTGAAATTGGTTTTATGTCTTGCATGATTTCTAACGTTTGGTGTATTTCATTTTTTAAGAAGGGATAGGTGTCTGTTTTAATTCGGGATTGTTGGGGTGTCTATCGTATTTCTGTTCCTTGCAAACTTGACATTGTTTAATTATTTTTCCGATTTTCTTATTCATTTTAGGGAAGTAATATCTTTCTGAAATCTGAATTTTATTCTCTTGTGCACCGCGATGTGCTCTTTTGTGTGTTTTGATTATAATTTCTTCCTGTGACGCTTGGTCTAATATGTCCTCTACCTGCTTCTGGGTATAGCGAACTTTATAGTTGCTGAAGTGAGTTGGATACGTTTCCTGAACCTTACCCTTTACTTCTTCTGAAGTAAATAGACCGTTTATGACCGATGGGTTCAAATGTTTCTTAAGTAGGTTATTTATGTCTGCTTGATTGTATTCTGGTCTAACTATTGTATGCCTATGAAAAGTTGGAAAAGGTATCTTAAATTCATAGTCGGACTCTGCTCCGTACAAGAGGAAGATTTGATTCCTAAAAGCGTTTATTGGTGCTTCTACGCAAGGTATTAAATTGTGAGATGAGCTTTCGTTGCTATGTACTGTTGAGGTGACTGAGTTTATATTAGTATGATGCGGAATCCTAGAGAGTGCGTCTGCAACTAAATTTGTTGCACCAGGTTTATAAACCAATTCATAATTATATTCTTCAAGTGCTGCTTTCCATCGTTTTAACTTTGTATTCGTATTTTTATTGCTCAAAGCATAAGTTAGTGGTTAGTGTAAATATTTTTACTTTAGCTTTACCGTATAGGTAATTTTTTAGGCTTTTTAATGCCCAGAAGATAGCTAGCATTTCGCGTTCATTGGCAGCATAGTTTTCCTCTGTTCGTGAGCTAATTGAGGATAAAATGTGGTTGGCTTTGCACCGTTATTTCGAATAGTTCGGGGTGGTATCGGTGGTGGTAATCTTTGCTGGGGTATTGCATTATTCGCATGATATGTACGTAAATTTTGATTTTCTAATTTCAAACATAAGTGTAATGCTTGTGGCAAGTCGGTAGGTTCCCTGACGGCAAGTAGCCTGGGTAAATCTCCTCTCAATCCCCTAATGAAAGTGTCAAGGGCTTTCTCTCTATAGGTTCGAGTCATTAATGATGCTGACTCTTGACTTAAGTCCATGCAACCTATCTTATTCAGTATAAGTGAGAGATGTTGATATACTGCCTGATAATATTCCTGGATAGATCTGTTTCCCTGATTCAGACATGTCATTTGGTATTCCAAAGTTTACAAATCTCTTTTGTCCCCATAATGCAAAGTTAGGCATCTGGATATGCCTTTCCAGTCAAGAGGTGTACTGTACGATTCTAGTACGACATCTGCATCGCCTATTATTTTCCCTCTTACTACGCTCAAGATCGCAAAATATTTTGGAGTTCCTTTTATATGGTCATACACAGAAAATATGCGATCCACATATTTTTTCCAAGAACTAAACTCTGAAGTCTGTCCGGAGAACATTCTTAGGCATTTTACTATGTCAGGTATTTTGTCTAAATCCTGCAACTGGTTATTATGCCCTGGTCTAATTGTTTGGTCTGTCACATTCGTAAAGTCAGTTATGGGATTCAGTAGGTTTTGTATTAGTTGTTGTCCTTGGGTATTGAAAATTTCGGTTAGTATTGAAGTCAACTGTGGACGCAAACTATCTAAGTTTATTTCATGGGTTGAGGTGGATGGTGCAACAGGGGGTGTAATAATGGCTGGTCTAATCAAATTATTGGGATTGGCCATCACGATTATTTGTTATTTTATCAACAAAAAAAATAAAATATTTCGATTGAATTTAAAATAATAATTATATTAATAATAATATAATAATAATAATTTTTCTTTTTTAAACAATTTAGTTTTGATTTCCACTTCTTTTTATTTGTTATTTTATCAACAAAAAAAAAAATAAAATATTTCGATTGAATTTAAAATAATAATAATATTAATAATAATATAATAATAATAATTTTTCTTTTTTAAACAATTTAGTTTTGATTTCCACTTCTTTATAATCTCTTCTTTTTTTTTTTTTTTTATTTATCTTTTTTTCTTTTTCTTTAACTTTGATTTCTTCTTTTCTTTGTAATATTTTTTCCTATTTATCTTTTCTTCTCTTTTTTTTCACTTTAATTTCATTTATTAATTGTTCTCTTTTTTTTAAATATTTCTTTACTTTTATTTTAATATTTTTCCTTTTCGTTTTTTTTTCAATTGGTTTTTATTTATACTTTATTTTCATTAAATTATTATTTATTATTTTGTATTATTTTTTTTTTCTTAAAATTATTTTCTAACTTACATAAGCTTAATTATACAAAGAGTCGCTGCCAGTACCATCTGGCTCCTGTTCCTTCGTCGGGGTTGAATCTGTGCGCGGCAGCGCAGTTGTTCCGTTGTATTTGTTTAATAATTTTTATTAATTATTTCGAACTCGCGAAAAGGATTGCATTAAATTGCAAAGTCCTTTTTTCTTTTTGGTTCGGTACTAGATATTTCGAACTCGCGAAAAGGATTGCATTAAATTGCAGAGTCCTTTTTTCTTTTTGGTTCGGTATTACCGCACTCGCAAGAAGGGTTATTTATATTAACTTTTTTTTCCTTCGCGACGCGGTCCCTGCTCGGGCGCCAATTAAATAAATTTATTAACGAAAGAAAAAACAAAATAAATTTATGAATGATTTTATTTATGCTTTCGCTTTATTTGCCGGTTGGGCACAGACTGAATTACATGAGCCTTTCATTGTATTACTTGGAATTTACAACAACAACACTAAGCTGAATAAATACAGACTCTCCGCAATGGTAGAATTATTTGCAACAATCTTAAGTCTTGAAATTTGTTTTTGCATATGATTGATGGGTTTGAACTTCTTACGGTTGGAGGTCGCTTAGAGTTGGCAGATGTTCCATACACACAAAAACATTCGATATTACTCCCTAGAATGGATGTATTTGTTCTTCGATATGTAAAATATCTGCATTGGCAGAACTATCACTCTGGCCCAAAGTCATAAGAAACGAAACTTAATTTTAATACAATAAAATGATTATTAATCAAGAAACCAAATATTTATTGCACAAGCTTGCTTGTGCAGTGCAATGCATTTGAACCTCTAGTTGTTCGTTTAAACTCATCAACAGGAAATGCTTACTATGCGTCTGCATTTCGGCGTGTCGATATTTGAACCTCTTAATTTTTAGTTCATTAACTTATACAAAACGTTATGTTATGTTATCTATGTTATGTGACATTGGTATGTTATGTTAGTTATGAAATGTCAAGGAAATACAAACAGCTAATTTTTTACTATCCTTTTATGCTTCGTTCTTTTTAGTTTAAGTCATTGTTTTTTGTTATCTTAAAATTCAGTTCAATAATCGAAAGAAGATTACAATTTAATTAACTACACCCCGCACCAAGACAACGCTTTGGTTAAACATTTTTGAAAGTCTGCGATAAACTTTCAAGTGCTTTTTAATAGTGCCAGCTTGTTAATATGGCGACGAATTATACCCATTGTGGTCTTTTTATCAACTACTCATATACGCCCATCTATTCCTGGTATAGTAGCTACGATACGACCCAGAGTCCGTTGTTGTGGTGGCTTATTTTCTTCATCTACGCTTAACATGTTTCCCAAGGATCAATCGGAGGATGCGTCCACTTTGTTCGGTTCTGCAACTAACCCAGGTATTCGTGTGACCAGCGTTTTCAAAAGTGCTGTCTAATTGCATTAACAAGATGCCACCGATCCAATTTTTCAAGATTTGTTTCTTTAAACGGAAATTCTGAAAACGTACGCATGGCGCGTCCAACATATAAGTGTTCTGGTGTTAGTCCATCAGCTCGTTAGAGCCAGACGAAATTGGTTGCATTGTCGCAGAATATCTGTGCCCAGGTGCTACGGCGGGCGGACATAACATACAAAAGTAGCGATGTAAGTTTTAGTGGGAACCCTTGCCCCTAATGCATAGATATGTATTGACAGGTCCAGAGAAATCCACTCCACAACGTTCAAACGGTGGTGATGGTTTCACTCTCTCCAACAGATGATTTCCCATGATTTGTTGTGCTAACTTTGGCTTGTATCATACATGCACGATCCGACAACGCATCGTGCTAAATCCCGAGCGTTGACAAACCAAAACCTCAAACGAATTAAAGCTACTTATGACTTTGGGCCAGAGTGATAGTTCTGCCAATGCAGATATTTTACATATCGAAGAACAAATACATCCATTCTAGGGAGTAATATCGGATGTTTTTGTGTGTATGGAACATCTGCCAACTCTAAGCGACCTCCAACCGTAAGAAGTTCAAACCCATCAATCATATGCAAAAACAAATTTCAAGACTTAAGATTGTTGCAAATAATTCTACCATTGCGGAGAGTCTATATTTATTCAGCGTAGTGTTGTAGTTATAAATTCTAAGTAATACAATGAAAGGCTCGATGATAAACATTGACGCTTAAACTGAGCGTATTTTCATGGTTGTGCCACTGAATCGAAGTAACCAGGATTTAATTTGCAGACAACTAACTTCTTCAAGCAAATAGTTTGTTGAAGTAGTAGTGACGAATGATGATTTGCGCCTTTCCTGGTCGACGATATCCATGCTCAATTGGTTTTATTAGCTTGCCAATCATGATGATCTTTTACCAAGTATTCAGGTCCGATAAATCAGTTTGATTCTTGTAACTCTAATATGGTGCATTCTCTTGAAACCAGATCAGCTGGGTTATATCGAGTCGGAAAATTTCTTATATCAGTTGCTGTCATTTCCACGATTGCCCACGAAAGTAGATAGGTTAGCTGTGTTAGAAGACGTGCAACACACAATTCCAATTTTGGCAACGACAACTTCAAAATTAAACCTAATGGGTCTTCTCGGTGACGTCATTCATTGTACTAGTGACAGCTTCCTCTTCTAGGTTCAAGTCCTTTACGAGGTGTTAGCAAGATCAAGTCCTACACAGCGTAGAATTTCGGTGACTTCAAATTGACTGACGAAGGTTCTCAATAGTGTCCGTTTCACAAAGTAGGTCATCGACGTAGAATGACGGTTTCACAACTTCCGCTCCAATTCTATATTTGTTCGAGTGTTGGTCAGCCAGAACAAATATACTGCGTACTGCTAAATAAGGTGCAGCTGCAGTTCCATAGGTGACAATATTTAATGAGTAAGTATGTCGAGTCTTTTCTGGAGACTCCCTCAAAAACATGTATTGGAATCTGCGATCCTGGGCATCTACAAGAATCTGCCTATACATTTTCACAACATCAGCACTAATAGCAAAGCGATACATTCGAAAACGTAGAAGAAGCGTATACAAGTCGGCCTGTATGGTGGGTCATGAGCAAGTCATTTAACGACTTAGCTTATGATGTTTGCCAAGATGCATCGAACACGACTCTTAGCTGGTGGGCTTCAGCACACAGTGATGTGGTATGTAGTTTTTTTTTTTAATGATAATTACTGCATACATTACTAGAAAAATTTAGTACATTTTTGTCAAACATTTTAAGATCACATGAGTATAGGCAATTTACTTTAATTGCATTACAACCTTATCAATAACCTCTGTGTGTGTGCTAAGTGGATCTGGTGGCAAAATCACAAGGGAGATGACGTTTCAGTTTCCTTGAGAACACTTGCTGTATAAGCGCACCTGCAAGAGGGTTTGAACATGTGTTCCTGCATTGACCAAGATTTGATGTTACCAGATCAATGATCTCATCTGCGCTTGGTGAAGTGCCGACTGTGACGAACTGCATCCGGCACATGTGTGAATCGCAGCTGAATTGGGACGTAGTAAGTCAGGCCGCAGGTCAAATCATGACAGAGCTGCAGTAGTGGATGAAATGTGTCACTTCCAGGTAAGACGCTTGTCGAGTCATTCCTAGGTACTACTACTTCTCTATTTTCTATCCCACGCCACTTTCCCCCCAGAGCACACGCGAGCTAGGGTCCATTAAAATCCGAACATGGCTGGGTATCGACCGCAAGTCACTTCGGTACTGAACACGGTCAACTTGCGGAATGGCACTGTTGTTAAGCAAAACTGAAGGACAAACACCACGTCTGGGCAATGGGCAGATTAACCCCAGTTAATGCCAATATTCCACCTTTTTGTCCAGTGAGAAAAGTCATTGAGGTAATCCTGAACTTTAGCCGTAGCCAAATCAATAGAACTGTTGTGGCAGATTACATTATCTGCATAGGTAGCAAGGAGAATGGGCTTATCCTCAGTGTACAAGGTGTACAGGACTAATCCTAGCACACTACCTTGCGAAACACCGGCTGCAATGTTACGGATAGTGGATTTGGCATCTTTTACTGCTACATAAAAAGTGCGACCGCGTAGGTAGGACTGCAGCAGTAGATATAGCAGAGTTGGGAGGATCAGTTTTGCTTTGTGCAACAAACCATCGATCCACACTTTGTCAAAAGCCTGTTGTACATCTAAGAAGACTGCGGAGCTGTATTTTTTTTTTGTCTTCAAATGCTGTAACGATATGATTGATGGCACGGTGAACCTGCTCCGGGGTACCATGTTGTTTCCTGAAACCAATTTGATGATCAGGGATAGCTCTTTGAACACCTGTTGCTGCCATAATCTTAGCCAAAAATATTTTGGAATAGTTTGGAAAATGTAGGCAACAAACTAATTGGTCTATACGATTCAACACGATTTTCCGGTTTACAAGGTTTCAACAGCATAACGATCTCAGCACACTTCAACTGAAAGGGGAAGTTGTGAAACCGTAGCATGCTATTGAAAATCATCGTCAGAACGGGATACCCTTGGCCGGGAGAGCATTAGCAATTCTGCTAATTGTGCTGTCAATTCCATCATAGCCAGGGCACTTCTTCTTTAACTTTTTGACTTCCATGTGAACTTCGTGGGGCGAAATGACAGAATAGGGTGCCGTAGGTTGGCAAGGCTCATCAAGGAAGTTCTTAGTTTCCAAGACGCTTCTCTTATCAGCATGATTCAGAGCAGTGAAACGGTTTACAAGCTCACCAGCAAATGCTTCCGCTTTTTTCAGATCAGTATGGCGTCAAGAGTTGTTGGCATTTATGATTGGGATTTGTCTCAGAGGCTGTCGTTTCACACAACGAGTCGCCTTACAGAAATTTAATCCCACCTTTTTATTTGGATCAGCATTACGTAATAAATTATCGAAGAAGTCGCTTGTCATAAGACATTTCGGAGATTTGCTGTAGACCTTTTCCACGCAAGTCTATCGTATTCACGTCTACTACTCATAAATCGACGCCGCAATCTACGTTTAAGAACAACTAAGTTCAATATCTCAACTTTTAAAAGTGGGCTGGCTGAGCCAAATGAAGGAGGTCGAGTCTGAACTATAGTAGCTCTTTCACCAGCTTCGTAGATGCAGCGATTAAGTAGCTCAACCGCATAAATTACGTCCCCAGGCCCAAGAAGTTCAATGTTAAGATTGAGTTTGTGCTCCATTGAGCGCCTGAACGAAGAGATGCACGCATTACAGGCAAAACTCGGAGTTGAGATGCTTATGCTAACGGAGTATTCATGTATGAACTTACCTCTCGGGGACCCCATAATTGATGTTTTGCGTTCCAGTCACCAAGCAAGGAACCTTCAGTATGGCTGATGTTTTTGCTGATATTGATTAGAATATGAAAAGCGCTGTTGTAAATGTTGTTGTGACTGCAGTTGTTACTGCTGTTGTGACTGCAGTTGTTACTGCTGTTGTGTCTGCAGTTGTTACTGCTTTTGTGTCTGCAGTTGTTACTGCTATTGTGATTGCAGTTGTTACTGCTGTTGTGACTGCCTTAGTTCTTGCTACTGAACGAATGACCGCTGTAGAACTGGTAGATATTTTGATTGCTGCTAATGTTGTGGTAGCTGTTGCAATGACGGCTGTTGTCTAAGTTGTTGCAGAATCTGAAGCTTATGAGGTTTCTGCTGCTTTTGCACTTTATCACTTAGTACTGTTTACCATTTGCAACTTCCGCATAAGACAGGGAATTAACCAATAGTGGTTGAGGGGCATTAGACGCGCAAACTTTTCGGCTGAGGAGGTTTCTTTACATAAAGGGCACTTCACTGGCAGATTTGGTTGCTTTATGCAATCCTTGGAGTAGTGATCATCTCCACATTTTACACATCTTTGTCTTTTGTGACAGAAGCTCTTTGTATGCCCATATTCCTGACAGCGATAGCATTGCACAACATCGTCACGGCGACGATGTGGGTCCTCGACTATAATTTTATATCTGCAAAACAGTGAGATGTAAATCTCCCGTGTATTGTAATTCGGGCTAAGGTCCACAAAGAACATGTCCATAGGTTTCCCTGATGAACGATTTTTGGGGTTATGGATGTTTCGCACCTCATGACCCAATTGGGCTTTTATACGCTCAGTTGGGAAACAGAAAGGGAGACCCTTTAACACCACTTTGTGCGATCTCTCTTCTTTTAGCTGATATGTGTGCACTTGTGCTTGATAGGCTTCCGCATCTTTAGGCATAATGCGAAATCACTTTTTGCAACATTTTTAATATGTACTCCTCTTCATTTATGGAGTCATCAAGCATTTTATATAAGAAACTTAAATCCCCATAGCAATCGACCACCAATGGTACAGCACATTCAGATGAGGACCCGGAACATGGTAGAGGTACCTCCATTTCAGATGCAGACAATGTTTCTTCGTTATCATCATTCGAAAGAATATCAAACCGATTAGGTGACATAAACCGCTTGGTAGCCATGTCAACCAACAGCTGAGGATGGCAATTCATCAACTATTAGTTAATCAATAACACTGACTGTAGTGGATTTGTTTTTTGGCTGCTTCTTGGCAATATCAGGAGACTCTGTCAGGTTTCTTTCACCAGCATACAGAATTGCTAATTTTCTTTTTTTTGCTTTTCTTCATAGTAAATGCGACAAGAACCGCTAAGCCAAAAAAAAAAAAATGTCAGCAAAAACATAGAGAAATTTTTTTTTTTGGTATATAGTAGTGGGATTCGGTTAACTTTTGTGTGATCATACTCATGTGTCCAAGCAAATTCTCGCATGAATTCTACGTATCGTGTCTTCAGATTTGGTGTACAACATAAACAACGTTTGAGAGCTTCAAGCTTCTTTGCGCAGTCTCATATGGAGAACCTAAGCATGTTGGATCGTCCTTAAACGGCATAGTTCCAATATATAAAATAAAAATATATTAGAAGACAGAATTGTACAATGTAACAAAATTTTGGGGGTGCTTGGGTTTAATTTATTTAAAACTATATTTTCTTTTCAGAGCATTTAAATAAAAGGTTGTTTGTTAAGATATTATCTTTTTTTTTTATTAATTCCCCTTCGGTCCCCCCTTTCCTTTCTTATTGCATATATTATTATTCTTCCTTTCCCTTATATTAAAAAAAATTTCATTTTAATGCACTTTTGGTTTCCATGAAATATTCGCTCAGACGCATATTGCTCGATTCAATGATCTAATCTTGTTGACGAAGTATTTTCTTTTTATTTGCATTCTTAAACTTTTTGTATCTTTTTTATCTATATTCGCAGAAAGAGCTGAATAGGTAATACTGGTTCTTCGTCAACCACACATATGGACACAAATGCACAATTTAAAAGTTATTAATACTGCATACTATTTTTATTTGAGCTCCTCATCAGTGGGATCGCAGTCGGCACAATGCCAAGAGTAGCCGCGTATCTTGGGAGATTTCTTAACAGGGGGTTCCAAACAGGCAAAATGGTAGTGCTTGCGGCACTCATCACAAGTAACAACTTGATTGATCTTTCCTGGTTCAGCGCAAACATAACAGCTAGCTTGCACAGTCTGTTTTGTCGATGACGCTAATATCGAGCGTGGTCGACCCGACATTGATTTAGCTGTTGTTGTCTTGAGTGGACGAACTTTACGGTTAGTTTTTGGCAATTTTTCAATTAATGTTGTAACTGTATTTTTTGCTGTATTATAGTTTTGAGAATGCGGTGGAGGTTCTCCTTGTGTACAGTCTTCTACAGTCTCCACAGAAGTTGGTCGCGATGCCTCCTCAGCGGAACGCACAGCATCAGCGGGTACATAAAAAAATTGTGCCTCAGGAGTGTCTTCGCCGGGCAAAGGTAATGTTTTAAACTTAATTTTTATTTTCGGTACATTTGCTGAACATGCCTCAGAAAAATTGTCCTCATGTTTCTTCTTGCGCTTTCGTTTGTGCTCCTTATTGCTCGGTTTATCAACATCCGATGACGAATTGTGTTTACTTTTGTGTTTTTCTTTGCGTTTTTGCTTGCGTGTAAATTTGATGTTGGAATCAAATGAGTCGTCACATGACAGTAAGCTTCCATTTGCAATATTTGTAAGGGGCAAAGCCAAAGGGTCTAAAATATCATCGGTGACATCCACAATAGCAGATACATTCATTCGCATGTTGGGTTCTACAGGGTCCAGTTGCACAGTTGACTGGTTTCCTGAAACGATACTGTAAATTTAAAAAAAAAAATCTTAAGATTGACATCAAACTTACTTTTTGGAAGGGTTTTAAATGGCGATTTTAGCCGCTCTATACTTGATTTTACCATTTTTAAACCGCGTCTATCATCACAACAGGATCCAGCATAAAATTCCTCACTCTTAGTTGTAGACTTCACTGGGCAACTACTTTTATTTATTGGGTTTGCTTCAAGAGAATTTCGATTTTCAAGTAAGGAGTCATGCCCCGAGTAGCGCCTTTTAACTGACACTATAAATCCGTCATGACTATATCGTGTACGTGACTTTCTACGGCCTTGACTCACTTTAACAACTGTATCACACACATCTGATTTTTCACAGCATTCGGAGCACTGCCAACCATATTGCTTAGACTTCTTAGGATGCCGTGTCAATGGCGGATTTAGACAGCCTAGATGATAGTGAAGGTTACATGTATCACACTTTGCAAAAAGATGTTGATCGCTGCACATCTTGCAGATTCCACAATTTTGTAAGATTGAAGTTGATGGTATGGCGGACGACAAAGAATTGCAAGATTGCGGTGAATTCTTTGCGTGAGTACTTAACATACGAGTTGAATCGACTTTGGTTCCTGGTGGTCCGAGGTGTGATAATGGAAATCCCACACCCATTTTCAGCGCGGCAGCCGTGGGAACAGATATTGGACGCTGTGGCGGTGTTGATGCTATTGGAGATTGTGGCTGCAATAAGCCAAGTGTTTCTGGATTCGGCAATATTTTGTTTGGATTAAGTACAGTTATTGTTTTATGAATTGATGTGATTGAACTTAGCATTGATTCCTAAAATCATAAGATACGTTACCACCCGATTTAATTGTTACATTTCTATTTGCTCTTACTCTTGCTACTTTATCAATTTTTAATTGTTCGAGCGCCTCATCATATTCAAGGCGCAACTCGTCTTGTCGTTTGGTGAGACGAACATTTATGTAATACATCTCATTGAGTTGCTTTCTAATATCTCCAATTCGTGATAATTTATCCAAGTAGTAAGCTACAAACTCTACAGAAAAAGCAGGTGTAATGTGCCACTTTTTACGAATGTCTGTAAGAACTGCAATTTGAGCATCTTGGCGTTCCATGAGTTCTACGTCGACAGACATTGTGGCCGCTTTCGTCAACAATCGGTTACATGCTGAAGCCGATGTAGTAAGCAAACGAGACATCTTTTGTGTTGGCACCCAAGGCTCTGGTTTTAATTGCTTTTGCATTGCATACTTGCCTTGAATCTTTGCTAACTTTCGATGTATGCGTAATTGTGCTGGACTTGGGTCATCCAATTTTAATGTCAGACGCTCACTTGACTTTAGTTGCATATTCATACGAAGATTTTGGTAGTTTCTTCTGCGCCTCCGAATCATCTCTCTTTCTGAGTGCATTTTGCAATGAGCATAGAATGGATCCGCTGCCTCAGTATCTTCGTGGTGAGCTTCAATCAGAAAACCAGCTGATTGTGCACATGTTACGTGAAAATAGGTTTTACACATACCGGCGTCACATCCAATACAAACTCCGCATCGAGCAAAAAGCGGATTTTCACAAAGAGAACAGACTTTTGCTCCCCATTTACTATACTGCATTTCAAAAAGTGTAACAGAAGATAACTGTTCCACTTCTCCAAACGCTACTCCCGGGACATACAACGCACAAACAAGATGAACCCACATGCCTACATCAGTTTCCTTGTAAATTCCCCCCTTATTTGGGCAAAGTTGGCACATTGGCTCCGATACCCCAGCGCGACAAGCTTCACAGAACCAAGGCTCTGTCGAACAAGTTGAGTTTGTGCTGGATATGCTCATATTATCACTTACCTAGAATGTAAATTTTGTATAATAATTATTGTAGTGAATATATTAAAATAAAACTAAAGTTAAAAAAAAATTAACATCAGATTTGAATTAAACGAGATAATAAAAAAGTACTGTTTTAGACACGGAAGTGTATTTTCCGCGGATACGTCTTTGTTTTTGATTGTATAGGAATTAGCTACTTCCCTACTTACCTAGGTTGCATTTGCATAATTCGTTGCCAAATGTTCTGCGAAGATAAAACGGCTCCATTGGATGTGAAACAACAAACACAAACTCTCGGTAAACAATAAAGTCCTCATATATAAACAGATCACAAAACCCGCATGGACTTATGGTATTCAAGTATGGGGCACAGCATCGGCATGCCATATAAAAAAACTACAAATAATGGAAAATAAAACCTTACGAGGAATTGTGGGAGCTCCCTGGTACATCCTTAATAAAACCGTACATCGTGGCCTACTCGTCCCATTTGAAGGTGACGAAAAAACCAGACACACCAGCAGATACAATGGCAGATTACTAAGTCACCCCAACCCAATAGCGAAGATATTGGCTACATACAGGTCAAGGAAAAGACTGAGGAGATTCCATCCCTATGAACTAAGGAAAAGAAGATTTAACTAATTAAACCTCCGTTATGCACCAGGGTCTGGGCAGACATATTTCAATTTTGTACGTTAATTTAATATAAGGTGCGTTGCAAAATTATAGAACCACCTAAAAATTTTTGATTTCTTAAAAACGAAACTATGTAGGGTATCACAATGTCCTACAAAAATGTGTGGAAGGCAAAATAACAAACTTATAACGGTATTTGGTAAAAATTGTTAGTGTAAAGATTTAAGCAAATAAAAAAAATAGCTTTTTTTACTCTTGCATTTCTATAGAAACAATTATGTTTCATTTGTTTGTAAGCTATTTTAATAAGTGATTATCAGTTAAAGTAAAGTAAAAAAAATTGTGAAATTTAATTATTCTGCGTGGAAAAAAATTGACAGATATTGAGAAAGGAACAATATTGGCTTTTAGAGAGCAGAATATGGGATTTTGGGGGCATTGCCAGGAAAATTGATTGAAGTCATCACGTAATTCTGGAATTAAAAAAAAAAAGAAAAAAAAAAAAAAAAAAGACCATCGCCAAAAACCTAAAATTTTGAGGGCTGCGAGTAATTCAACTCAACTCCTGCGTTAGGCTGTCTAGAAATTCAATTTGTACCCTCGAAAATGAAGAGCAGCGACTACATTAATGTCCTCGGAATGAGCCTAGTGCCATTTATTAGACAAAATTTGGAAACAGAATGGACATTCCAACAAGATAATGCCACAATTCACGTAAGTCGCGAAAGCATGTCTTGGTTTTCTGGAAAATCCATTGTTGTTATCGGTTGGCCGGCTTGTTCCCCAGACCTAAATCCGATGGAAAACTTATGGGGAATACTAGTCCGAAGGATTTACAACAATCAAAAACAATATGATTCCATTGAAGAGTTGAAAAGGACAATAATAAGAGAATGGGACCATTTGGAACCAAATTTGCTTAAAAATCTCATTGCCAGTATGAAGAATCGTATTTTTCAGACGATATCAGCAAAAGGAAGCTTAGTTAATTAAATTAAAGTCAATTACTTAAATAAAATCATGATATTCATTTTAAAATAAAAATAAATCGCAATTGGTTCTATGGAAATGCAACAGTAAAAAACCTTTTTTTGATTTGCTTAAATCTTTACACTAACAATTTTTACCAAATACCGTTATAAGTTTGTTATTTTGCCTTCCACACATTTTTGTAGGACATTGTGATACCCTACAGAGTTTCGTTTTTAGGAAATCAAAAATTTTTAGGTGGTTCTACGAGTATAATTTTCCAACGCACCTTATGTACCGATAACATGTTTGTCCTTAAGTATAACTAATGTGTAGCAATTTGTTTCTCTAGATTAGCAGAGTTGATTATTGTTAAAAGGTTAGTAACAACTAAGAAAGTTTACAAAAAAAAAAAAAAAAAAAAAACTAGTAAGAAAGCTATCTTCGACTATGCCGAAGATGAAATACTCTCTATTCAAATGGGTGGTTTGGTTTGTAGTGGTCCGATTCGGCTGAATCTGACAAATATCCTGCGCCTGTCGTAGAAACTGATAGTGTTCAAGTTTCAGTTTGATAGGACCAAAAATAAAAAAGTTTTTCTTATAAGAACATGAATTCAAATGGGTGATTTGTATGGGAGGTACCCTCCCTGGTGGTCCGGTTGGGCTGGTTAAGACAAGTGTCCTGCGCCTTGCTTGGAAACTGATAGTGTCCAAGTTTCAGTTCGATACGACAATAATTAAAAAGTTTTTCTAATAAGAACATGAATTCAAATGGGTGTGTATGGGAAAAAATGAAAATTCGTTAGAGAATATTTGCTTCCCATCATAACAGTTACTCCAATACTAACGTTGCTTTTCTCATCCTCGGGTATCGGGTGTAATTAGATTTTGAATAGATTACAGATATGTACTATGCACCAAACAATTATTCGTACACCTTTGATGGTGCTTGCAGTGGTGAAGAAGTGTCGGGTCGTTATCTTGTTGAAAATGGAACTTTCCTCTTTCAAGCCCAAGTTTTGTGACACTTACATGAACATTATTTTTTGGCATGTCCAAATACATGTACACATAGCCCATAAAGTCTGCGTTCACCTAACTAATGTTTTTTAAGAAAAGAAAAAACCGTATGTTAATATGTAATTCATATAATTTTTTTTGCCTCAATTTATTCTTTACATTTCATTCATTTTTCTCTACGTAAAGTGTTTCTTGCAGTTTCGGCACAAATTTTTTTTTAAACATTTCCTTTACGTTATCAACAATTTTTGTTGAGGTAATTCGAGGGTTAACGTTTACAATATTCCTTATTGTGCGTTCTTCCCGGACTGATAACTTTTTTGGATGCCATGACCGCGACTTAGACGTAAAAAATCAGATTTCTTTGAAATTATTTACTAAGCTGGACGGAGGAATACATTCTATTAATAGTTTGTCCAATTTTTCTAAGGCTTTTCCCATCTTTCCATAAATCAATAATTATTTTTCTCTCAGAAACACTAATTTCTTTTCCTTTGGTTTCCATATTTGAATAAACATAGCGTTTTTTTTTTTTCTAAAAAAAATTAGTTAGGTGAACGCAGACTATGTGTACTTATCCATCCTATCAGGGTTAAACTGCAGTTAGCCGACTCCAGACGCACTCATCCATCCCCAAATCACCACCTACATGTTTTACTGTTGGTATAACATTTTTCTGATGCAGCTCCTCATTTACCTTTCGCCAAATTTTTGGAAGGCAATACGGTCAAAAAACATTAAACTTCGATTGATCACTAAACAACACATTATTCCAAAAAGAATCTGGATCCTCTTCTTTTTGGTGGTCTTCGATATGAATGACTTCCGTCGCGCAATCCTGCCATGATAACCAGCTGAATGCAAGCAGTTGCGTATAGTCTGGGTAGAAATTTGTTTAGAGCAACATTCTTGCAGTGCACAGAACCTACTATTTGGCGCTCATCTCGTGCTGTCAGTATTTTAGGCCTACCAGCATTTGTCTTTTTTGGTATAAATTCACCACTATTAACATCATTGTTGATAATGCTGTGAACAGTCGAAGAGAACTCCACAAAATTCAAATTGACTATGACATTAAAACGACGCCAAATGCTAAAAATAACTAATGCCTTTGGATATTCAACGCATTGTGTTAAAACTGACACCCTGATTAGTTATTTTTGCAGTCACATAACCGACGTGTACGAATAATTTTTTGGCGTGAATTTGGCTGTTCTGCCATTTGTCTGGAATATATCCAATCAAAGTAGAGCAATGGTCCATTTCTTTTACTCATTTCGTAGAGAATATACTGATGTTACAGTCTCTACAAAAAAAAACATTTCATAAACAAAAAACCCAAGGGTCTAAACGGATAATTTTTCTTTGCCATCAAAGGTGCACAAATAATTGTTTGGTGCACAGTATCAACCACATCAAAATGTATCCTCTTTCTTTGTCATCACTTTTTCGGATTGCACCCTCAAAAAAAAACAAAGACGTGTCCAAAAAGTATTTTTTTTTTTTGTATCTTTGAAATTTGATACCTCAAATTAAAATATTTAAATTTTTCGTCTTATTTTATTGTGAGATTTTGGCGCCCCGGAAACCGTAGCGTTGACCAAAATCACTAGTCAAAAATTTCATACCAATAAATACTTTGTATAGATTCCGATTTATGTTTCTATCCGGTACAAACTCGGACTAAAATAATCAAATCATATTAGTTGTGTGTAGCGCTAATACTTTTAGTTAAAAAAATATATATTAATTAAACTTACACCATAACAACCTTCATGAACAGATACGCCGCACCCATCACACTCAATAATCTCATTGGAATCGTCGCTACGTTCACCCAAGCAAACGCAGCACATACGTGTTATTGTTGCAGAATATAGTTGATCAACTTCCCCAACAAATACTTTTTGTTGCATATCTAGACCGCCGCCATTACCGAATGGTGCACCAACCACTATATCATCATTGAAGAATTCCTTCGATGAAGTCCCAATTTCCGTATCCTCTGAGTCGTCACCCGATTCACTTCCACAAGTACTACTTTCCGCACTGCTACCGCGATCACCATCGCCCGTAACTACGTCGTGGTCTTCTATTCGAAAATCGCTGTCCGAAGAACTTTCATCTAAATCAAAATCTAATAATGCTTGTGTCGTTATATGAGAAGGACGCGAACGTTTTATAGGAAGCATATTTATGATAAGATATATGCGAAACAGTTTTCTTTTCACTTCTACGACTTTTAGAAGTAGAAATAGACACTTTTTGACAATGAATAAAATTTTCATTACAGGTTCAATACACGGTGAAGCTGAATCATGAATCCGTTCTAGGATCTTCCCATAAACGTGTATTTGGCATCTATATGGTGTGAATAGCTTAAAGGCCTTTTAGACGATCAGTTCAGTCTCAGTCCATTATAGACACGAATCAGCACCGACAACCGAAACGATGACAAAAAATTTACTAATGTCATATCGATCAAAGTAAACTAACTCAACAGGTGCAACAAGCGTCGTTGACTTCTCAAAATGCATGCAAGTAGAGCAAACCATAATTTTACTGTGGAACTCATTGAAATATATCCATCAGTTAACTATATTACCACTTTTAAATTGATATGTATGAAAAGATTGACAACACTAAGAATTGGACAGATCGTGTAAAAACAAGTATGTTGTCAGTCCTTTTGGATTTCTGAAGTGACTGAGACTGAACTGACCGTCTAAAAGGCCTTTTATACTTTATACCGCTTAAATTTGTGCATGCTCACAAATCGAATAAAAGTAAGCGTTGCCAATTGTGTGCATTAATTATGAATTGGCAACTCAGTGAAGTAACAAGGTGAAAGTATACAATAAACGCATCAGGTAAAAGGTGGTTGATTTACAATTTTAATGCAAAGCAGATAAGAAATGGAAATAAATAATTCAATCACTTTGCTTTTTTCGCTTCTATTCAGCATTTTTCATTATTTCTTCACATTCAACATTCATTTGTGCACACGAGAAGAGCTGTTTTGATAAATTTTTGCGATTTGTGCAGTTCACAAAAAACGGGGTCGTTCATGAAAGTGACCACATAACTTTATTCATTTGTGCGTTTATGCGATTTATTTGCTTTCACGAAGACCCTAAGTGAAATATGTATTAGACAACTCTTGACTCTACTAAAATTAGTCATCATTCAAAAACTTGAGTGACCAAAGCCGCCAGTCATGAGAGACTGGGTTTTTGACTCAGCATTGTGTATGTGTCTCATTAGTCAAAACGGAACGAATTAATAAATGAGTATTTCATTCCGTTTGACTTAGTGAGCTAAGTTATTCGATTTATGCAACATTTATGGGTTGTTTTCTGCGCAAATTGCCTTGCGCATTTTTTGAGTCTCAATTTTACCGTCTTCGAGCAGTCTTGCTGATCAGACGTTTGCCTCGCAACTAATAAATTCATTTTTTTTTCAAAGAGTAACAGCCCCAAAAATGACTGCAAGAAATGCATACTTCTCGTGTGTCGGTAATGATACCTGGAACAAAAACAAAGGTTCCTTATTAACCGTTTCTGTTACGCAAGCTAAAGCAATCAAAAAGACAACTGTATCACCAGCATATAGTCAAAAACAGCGCATGCAAAATGGGATCCTAGAAAATAAAGCGGTAGTGCAGACAGGTATTGACCGCTACATACAAATCCACAATAAACGTAAACTAAGCACGCAAAAAATAATAATGCAAAGAAAACGATTTTAAAAAGTAATAGGTTCCAACTACTTGCTGAAAAGGATGAACCTACTAAAAACGATGATAAAAACTCCGCAAAATCTCCTCCAATATAAGTTCATGAAGATAGCTCGAATAGGCTTGTAGATGCTATCCAAAGAATAGTTGGCAATAATAACTTTCATATTGCCCCTATTACCAAGGGTAATATTAAAGAAACTAAGGTCCAAATTAATACAGAATCAAACTACATTTCTGTAATCAATTAACTTAGAGAAACTATTATACCTATCAGCAAAAGTAGTAAAGGGCTGGTAGTTGTAATTAAGGGGGGTGGTCATGGTGTATGATGTGTCACTTATAACCTCTCTACACAACTGCTAACCTCAACCTTCTCGTGGTGTCCCCCGTTTTTCACAAATGAGGCAATGGCGACCGAGTGTTCAGCGGTATATCTGTTCCCCTTTAGCAGTACTGTAGAGGAAATATTACGGTACACTTAGCAAAGCTGGCAAGTTCGGAGGCCTGCTTGCATTAAATTACCATCGGTTCAAGGCAGCAATCCTGCCACCGAACTAGGACGCTCTGGTTTAATCTTCCATTGCATCTGAATACTCATTGATTCGTGTATTTACAAGATTAGCCTCGGATAATAACAACAACAACAAGATAACGACAATTGGCAAACGGAAAAGGATACGAGTAGGACAATGGAATGTAAGAACACTTTTTCAAGCGGGAAAGTTTCCTATGCTGACAGCAGAATGTGCAAGATTGAAAATTGACATCCTGGGTGCAAGCGAAGTCAGATGAAATGCATGCGGAGAAATAAATAATAACAGGGGCGACCTATTCCTGTTCTCAGGCATGCCCAATGCAACTGACCCACACTATCGGGGCGTTGGCATTTATCTTAGCAAGAGAGTTAAAAATGCAATGATGTCATGGAAGGCTTGGAATGAAAGGGTAATCAGCGCACGCCTACGAGCTAAAGGACAGAATGTTTCAATTGTACAGATATATGCACCAACTGAAGACAGTGATAAAGACAACTTCTATAGCATGCTAAATGGAGTTCTGGAAGAAATACCGCATCGAGATATCATACTACTGATGGGGGACTTTAACGCACAAATAGGAGCAAATAACACTGGTTATGAACAGTTTGGATCACTGAAACAGTGCCTAGGACGCGTTATGAGTCCATAATTAATAAAATCCCCAAAAAAAACAACAAGAAAAAGTGCTTTAATTGGTTCTACCAACTGTTATGAAGGTACTGAATCAAATCATACTGGGTAGAATTGCAGAACACGTAAACAAGCTAATTAGGAAAAATCAAGCCGGGTTTCGTCCAGAGAAATCGTGCACTGATCTTATTAACACAGTACGCATATTGATTGAACAATCTGCAGAATTTAATGCTCCACTATACATAGCCTTCATCGACTATTTAAAAGCCTTCAATGCTCTAGATCGCAATGGTATATGGTTAGCGCTAAGCGCTAGAGGAGTCCCGCAAAAAATTGTCAACATCATCAAGCCCAGCTAAGAAGACTCCACTAGCCGTGTTCTACACAACGGACAGCTAAGCGAGTCTTTTGCATGTAAGAGCGGTGTTAAGCAAGGATGTGCGCTTTCTCCGCTGTTGTATATCAACGTCCTGGATTTAGTCCTTGAAGCTGCAGAAATCGAAAACATAGGACTCAACTGGAAGTTGCACAGAAAATTGAGCGACCTGGAATACGCCGACGATGTAGCACTGCTAACGAATCGCTGTTTGGATTTGCAAACCCAACTAGACAAACTCACTGTGGAGTCTAAAAAAGTGGGATTGAATATTAACTGCATGAAGGCAAGAGCATGCGATTAAATACCGCTACTAGCACCCATCTTATAATCGAAGGTAACGACATCGAGGAGGTTGAACGTTTTGAATATCTTGGTAGTCAAATAACAACAAGCGGGGGAACCCATATCGATATAGAATACAGAATTCAAAAAGCCAAGACCGCATTTGGGAGACTTAGGAACTTCTGGAGAGCTAAGCATGTCCACCAGAAGACGAAAATAAAAATATTTAACGCTTGTGTAAAATCTGTCTTGCTATATGGCTGTGAGACTTGGCATACTACAACTACAAACATAAGGAAACTACAAACGTTCATCAACCGTAGTCTACGTACTATTCTGCGAATCTGGTGGCCAAGAGCTATTAGCAATCAGCGACTCTGGCAAATCTGCGAGCAAGACCCAATTGAAATTGTGATACGGAAACGAAAGTACGGCTGGATGGGACATACCCTTCGGAAAAATAACGACGAATCATCCCATGCCATATTGGAATGGAACCGTCAAGGGACGAGGTCCAGAGGAAGACCGAAATTGACGTGGAGACGAACTGTTGCGGCTGAAACAAGAATATCTATGTACGAACTTCGCGCATTAGCACGCAATAGAAATAGATGGAAATCCTTTGTTAATCAGCTTTGTGAATAGACTATGTTTATAATTTCTTTAAATTGTAAATACGTCATAAATAACAATAATAATAATAGTTTAAGGCCATTGAACCCTCTGTTGATTGTAGCGATATTAAGAGTGCACTGGAAGAAATAGGTTTTAAGGTCAAAGTAATGATCAATATTTTTAACAAAAATAAAATACCACATTCATTGTACAAAATTGAGTTGACCCCAAAGTTGCAGCTTTTAAAGAAAAATGAAGTGCATCCCATATACAACCTTAAATATTTACTTCATCGTAGGGTAACTGTGGAGGAGCCTCACAAACGAGTAAATCCTGTGCAATGCACAAATTGTCAGGAATTTATAATAATATTATTGCACCCTTCGTTCAGTATGCGTAGCTTGTGGAGACTTGCATGAAACCGCAAACTGTAAACTAAGTCGCGATAATCCCGATCTTAAAAAATGAAGTAACTGTGGGGGCAATCATACAGCCAATTATAGAGGTTGTCCTGTATATAAGGAGTTGAAGAACCGTTTGCAGTCACAAAAAATTCTGCCCATTTTAGCCGTGAGGCTAACCGTACACCACCACCTAATATTCCTTTAACTTCAAAGGTGTCGTATGCAGGTGCCCTACGCTTAGGCGTTCAACAAGAAACTGCGAAAAAGATTGTGAAGCCTAAGGCTCCAATGTCTCAGCATAATGAATCAATTTCACAAACTACCCCAACTCAAAATGCGTGTAATGAGCCAGTGTTGCAACCGCAAGGTTCTAGTGAAACTATGTTGGTGAATTTATTACAGACCCTGAATCAAACAATCTTAATGATGCAAAACTCTTTTCACGAAATGATGAAAATCCTAATGAAAATTTTGGATAAGTTAAATTCCCATAATGGCTCATATAAAAATAACTCACTGTCCCGCAAATGGCGTTTCACAGCACAAACTAGAGTTGATGAAGTATCTAGAGGAAAACAATGTAGATGTGATGTTAGTCTGTGAGATTCATTTGACTAGCAATAACAACTTCTTTATACCAGACTACTTAGTTTATGCAACTAATCATCCGGATGGAAAAGCTCATGGTGGTACATGCATCATTATAATTATGAAAGCGTATTAAACACCATCTAATTATCTACAAGCAACTTTGGTTCGGATGCAAATGCGTCATGGTAATCTGACGTTATTTGCTTTAGGTATATTGTCCTACACGATTTTCAATATCGGCAGATATGTATAAAAATTTCTTTGATAGCCTTGGAGACCGATTTTTGGCGTCCGGTGACTAATCGATATCATCGACTTTGGTATCACAAAAAATATTCCTAGATCATATCATTACTCATTATAAACTCTCATCCGATCACTCACCCGTTGATTTCTTTTTTTTCCAATAGTTGAGAATCGAGAAGGTGATATTGTATAACTCTGGAATTAAACCAATTTGGACTTATGGTTCTGAGTTATGGGGTACCGCGTTATACAAAAAGCACAATCCAAGACACTTAGAACAATCACGGGAGCTCCATGGTATATCAGGAATGAAGATAATCACAAAGTCATGGAAGTACCACCAGTAGAGGAAGAATGTTCCAAGTGTAAAGGTATTTACATGGAGAAACTAGTTCGGCATGTTAATCCTCTAGCCAGAGTCCTTGTCCATACAAGGACCTCATATCGTCTGATTCGTAACGATCGTGCTGCTCTTTTGCTTATTTAGAGGCTCGCATTGCGTTCTTCTTCTTGCTTTGCTTAATGACACACCTAGTGTAGAAAAAAAAATTACCAAGCGCCTGGCTCACTCATTAGTTGAATCGTTATTCATTCAGTCATTCCACTTTTTCGTACTTCAATATAAGCAATATATTGTAGTATCAATATTCAATCGTTCAATTTCAACATATTCCTTTCTGAAAAATTTTGGTGATGGATGCCTTTTATTCGCAAGTATTGGAAAAAAAATCAAACCTTTTTTAATTTCAAATTTTAAAAAATAAAAACGAAAAATATGTTTTTTAGAATATCTCCAAAATCGATTGAGTTTGAGAGCTGAAATTTGTTGTAAATTATTTTTGCAAAGATTCATATTTGGTCATTGTGTTTTTTAGTTTCTTCGTTCTTTTGTTCTCGTGCCAAGGAAATAGCAACTTGTCTAATCCCCATTATATCAAATTTTGAAAAGCAATGTGTCACAAGGGCTCTTATAATAGACTCGGCGTTAATGTCGATAATGGGTGTAGCTTCTGGCTATCGCGTGTATCGTGTAAAACAGCATCTGCATCCTTCGATCATGTAGTGGAAATGTATGCTTTTATAGATTGCAGTCAACTCTCAATCACAAGTGCTATAGTTACGCTGTGCCTTAGTAAGTGCCTTTGGTTGAAGAATACCGTTGAGGTTTTGGTGTAGTACGACGTCTAAAGTTGTGTTTGAAGCATCCGTGTAAAGCACTAGTTGAGCTTTG
The DNA here is from genome assembly GCA_037043295.1 of Amiota minor. Lineage (NCBI taxonomy): Eukaryota > Metazoa > Arthropoda > Insecta > Diptera > Drosophilidae > Amiota > Amiota minor. The sequence continues at coordinate 56,888 of JBAMAW010001867.1, forward strand.
GGTTCTGGATGAACGAATGATGTTGGATCAGACGGCTCCTCTTTACATCGTTGGAAGGCGTGTTCGGTATTAGCGGTCCAAACTAGTGCAGTTCGATCTATTTGTTTGTTACATGGTGTGATCTCGTGAAGAATTTATTGATAGGAATCTGCGTGTGGCAAGAACTTGAGATAAATGTTCAACATAGCTAAGAACTCGTTCAGGTCCTTCACCAATGCAGGTTTGGAAAAATTCCGAATAACGTGTTTCCTTTCTGGAAAGGGCTGGATTCCCTTCGGATAAGTGACTTAGAAACTTTAGTTCGTTTTTGGTAAATTAGACAGCTGCGTAGCAGAAAGGAATGAGTGAGCATGAGAAACATGTTCAAATGGAACGATTGGATATGATATTGCAACAGTCAAGTATTCATCCAAAACAAATCGGAATGAATGAATAGATGATACAAAAATTTTGAGTGTTTGGTATGCATTCTATCTGTTCAGTTTCTGAGTATCCATTTTTTATTTTATGGCTATGTGGTGGTGGCATATGAATTTGAATGTTTTTTTTTTATATCGGTAGGAAAGTATCGAAAGCCTAGCTGGTCTACAACAGAGTGTGGGACTTTAACCCACTAAAAATTACCGCACCATGTCCCCCCGGAACTGCCTTTAAGTACTTCGTCGGGAGGTGAATTTGTATGTGTATTGTCTCATTTTGAGAGTGCCCTTGTATCAAATATTTATGAATAATGATTCGCAACTTATACTTTCCAACATAGCTGAAGGCCCTGGCAGCCATGGCTAATTTTTCTGTTAACTTCTAGTTTTAACTTTAAGTTAGCATTATATATTGGGTGTATGCATATGATTCCGCCCTTTTTTGTGAAAACAAAACAAATTTGCTTGTTTAGAAAAAGGAAAATTTATTTATTCAAAGTATGCCCCATCTGCAGCTACAACCTTTGCCCATCTTTCAGGCAATTTACGGATTCCTTGCATAAAGAAGTCCTGGTCTTTTGAGGCAATCCAATTATGAAGCCAAATTTTGATATCTTCATAAGAAGTGAATCGCTCTCCCGTAAGATCAGACTGCATCCTTCGAAATAAATGAAAATCTGAAGGGGCTATATCTGGTGAATATGGCGGGTGGGGTAGCACTTCCCAGTCTTGTCCATTTAAATATGTTTTCACAACATTTGCCGTATGCGGTCTGGCGTTGTCATGTTGAAGAATTAATTTGTCATGCCTATTCACCCATTCCGGTCGTTTTTCTTCTATAGCTACCTTCAACCGCATTAGTTGTCGTCTGTAAACATCGCCAGTGATAGTATCAGACGGTTTCAGCAACTCATAGTTGCACAACACCTTTCTGATCCCACCAAATACAGAGCATAACCTTGGTACAATGAATATTTTTCTTTGGCTGTGATGGGCCGGCCTCACCTGGCTTCAGCCAAGATTTTTTGCGTTTAGGATTCTCGTAATATATCCATTTTTCATCTCCCGTGATTATCCGATGCAAAAAACCTTTTCTTTTTTGTCTTTGAAGCAGCATTTCACAAATGGTTTTGCGACGTTCGATGTCTCGGTCTTTCAATTCATGTGGCACCCAGTTATTGACTTTTTGAACCATTCCCATTGCTTGCAAACGTCTTGAAATAGTTGATTGATCAACATTTAATGTTGTTGCCAATTCTGATTGTGTTTGACAACAATCTTCGGTCAATAAATCTTCCAATTCAGCATCTTCAAATTTTTTGGGTGGTTTTCCATGTTCTCTGTCCTCAATGTCAAAATCATCATTTTTAAATCGTCGAAACCATTCTTTGCAAGTTGTATTCGATGGAGCATGCTCACCGTAAACATCAGCAAGCAAACGATAAGTTTCCGCTGCACTTTTCTTTTGCAACAAAATAGTGCAATAAAACCTCCCGCAAATGATGTTTACTTGGGATAAAACTCGACATTTTCAATGAATTAGAAATATTTGTTGTTTATGCTTCCACCGAATGTTATACACTGTGTTTAACAGCTGATAGAAGGCACTATCGAATGCAAGTATTAGTATTTTAGTGTGCAAGTGTAAGCGGCGATACTAGCGAAACTATCGGAAAGGGCGGAATCATATGCATAAAAATAAAAAAACTTTCCAACAGCATAGCTATAATATACATTGACAGTAGATATTTGTGGTCGTTCCACAGAAGTCAAATTGTTTATGGATGCTGATTGTTCTATTGAGGGCAATAAGGAAGAGGATAATTGGCTCATCCCTAAGCCTTGAGGGATGTGTTTGTGAGTGATGATTGTTTACAAAAACGTTTGTTTTTCTGTTGGTCATAAAATTTATAATGTATTTTTAATCTTAGAGCCTATTTTCCACTTGATATTTTCATCTATGATATATTATCGAAAGCTTTTTTGAAATCTAACGATGGAAAAATGATTTCCTTGAAATCTGGTAGTCTATAGCCAGTAGAGAGTTGGATATTGATTTTCCCTTCTTAAAGCCGGATTGCCGATTATCAACTGACTTCTTGTAAGAAACAAACCACCATAATCGGTTGGCTATTATTTTGTCTAGTGTTTTAGCCAAGCAGGAATTCAGTGATGTTGGTCTGTAGGAGTTTAAAGAGGCTTTGTTAGATCTAAGTTTAATAATCGGAATGATTTTACTAAGTTTGTAGTGTTGAGGTATATATTTATTTAAAATATTATTGTATAAATTAAAGAGTCTGTGTTGAATGGAGGTTTTTTATCATAGGGTAGGCTATTCTTTCAATGCCAGGTGATTTGCCTTTTAATTTTGCGAGTGCAAATTTGAGCTCAATAAAACTGATGGGTTCTTCTAGTTTTTGGGCTATTGTTGAAGGAATTGGATTGGATTGAGGCGAATGCTTTGTTTGTGGTGGCGAAAGTTGGGGGAGAAATTTATATCTTCAGATTCTTGTGACCAATATTGGCAAAATTCTTCTGCTATGTGTCTTATTTGTGATTGGAAGTTTGGGTGTTTGAGGACCGTATACAGTGGACTGAGAAGCGTGATTTAATACAGCAGAAGTTTCTAATGTTTAACGAGGCCTTCGAGATGTCTGTTGTGGGATAAATATCAGACGTGAATTTTTGGATTGAAGATTGTTTGGCTATTTTAAGATGTGGTTTGAATTTAGCTTTAGCTTTTTTGTATTGTAAGGAGTGCGTTGAGATGTTACGTTTAAGTTCTCACCAGTAATAATTTTTAGTGTCTTTAAGGGATTGTAGTTGTTGATTCGACCAAGAAGCATTGAATTTAGTGTTTGGATTAAAAAAGGATTGAGGGATAGAATCGTTAGCACTTTGACGAATTATTTTGACAATGTTGGTAGATTCCTTGTTAATATTAGAGCTCATCGACTTAGTGATATTGTAAGTAAAAGTGGATGTTGTGTATAAAGGCCAATTTGCTATCTCGATTTTGAATTTTGGCAGAGTTTTAGTAGGCACATCATGTTCAAAAAGGGATGTGATTATGGGGAAGTGGTCACTGCCGTGCAAGCTAGCTTCCAGGAAAAAACGGTCGCGATGGATGGGGAGACAGGTATAAGATCAAAGCGCGTGAAAGAGTGATGTGTACTAAAGTGGGTAGGTGAGCCATCATTTAACGAAATAAGGGGGGATTGGGTATATAAATTTGAATATACACCTTTTTAGCTGATGCCAACTATGGAAGTCTCCCGCAATAATAGTTGGAAGTTAAAAATTGTTGTGGACATAACGTATGTCTCTTAAGGAGAAAGTATTTTAGTTAAACTGTTATTTCCAGTTGTTGTTGCTCTTTTTCTTATTGTACTTATTTGCTTGTTTGTAAGGTGCTTATTAAAACTATAGTACACTCCGAAAATTTAAATGCCAAGTATCGCTAAATCTCCATTTTTTATATTTTGACAAAAGTAAGAATCACTTATGGTAGCCTAAAGAATAAGCATAAAAAAAACCGTACGATTTCTCTTTTAGCATACCATTGGAAAAGAACCGTTATTTTTAGTTGAAATGCTTAAATTTTTAGCTAGCAGCAGGATATCATATTTATAGAACACATATCAAAAAGTGCATTGAGAGAGAGTGCGTATCAATTTAATTTTATAGTGAAATAGGAAAAAAACAAGTTTTTAAGGACTCAATTAATGCCTATTCAATGTCGGGTTTGAAAGTGAGCCATATATCAAAAAAAAAATTAGTCGTAGTCGCCATGTTATTGCGAATTTTTTGCAGAACCCAGAAGAATACTGTAAAGTACGCAGTACGGGAAGGAAACCGATAATTTCTGGACGAGATACAAGGAACATCATAAAAAAAGCGTGTACCGTCGTCCCAACATGCTGCTTCTTGCAGGAAGAAAGTATCTCCACAATGACTGTTTGGCGGACATTAAAAACATCAGAACTCATTGTTAGAGGTGTTGTCAAGAATGTGCCCTGACTGCAAATGCGCCATAAGGCAGCTCATCTCCTTTTTGCTATAAGCAGCTTGGCAACAAACTGGAACTCAGGAAGACATTTTAAGTTGGAATCCGTTTTATGGTTTTAATGTGAGTTCCTTAAAACAGGTAATTTTTTTACAATGAGAAAGAATTTAATCATGATGGACCAGATGGGTTTCGCTATTATTGGAGTGATCTGAGGAAGGAACCCCTTGTTTTTTCTAAAAGAAACTTTGGTGGCGGATCGATAATGGTGTGGAACGCAATTAAAAAATGAGGTACGGTTGAATTACAATTCACAAGCTCAAGAATAAGCATGAAGCGTACATAAATGTGCTGGAGAGTAGTCTGCTCCCTTTTATGGTGGGAAACTTTCACATAAATTATAAATTACACAATGAAAAAGACAAATTAGTTCAAATGGTAATAAATGACTTATTATTATTGCAAATATTTTGTAATTACGGTGGTAAGAAGTTATATAAAATAAATGAGTACCTCCATTCAGACTAATGTGGCAACGCTAACATTTTAAGCACTTTACTCAACTCACAATTTTAACATATGTTAAATTTTTTTTTATATGGACTAACTATCACTTAGTTTATGCAATTTTGTGAGGACCCCAAAGATTTTCATATTTACCAGACTATGTTATGTACAATAATATGAAGTTAACAAAAAAAAAAAGAAAAAAAAACGCGTGTGAAATCTTACACATGATATAAGTGAAACTTCTTAACAGACAGATAGAACTCATCTCAAAGTCTGTCAGCAAGTAAGACGCGAGCTCGTGAGCGGATGGCACGCGAAATATTTGCAGAGTGTCGACGGCGTCCGTTATCGACATTGTTGTTCGTACATCTGCTTACTTCGAAAAATAACAAAAAATGAACGATCGTCATGCTTCTATGAACACACGTTTACGAAATGACTGATGGTACATGCATGACCGTGTCGGGGTCCTATTAAAGTATTCTAACGAAATACTATTAATAGGATAATATATATGAGAATAAACTGTTAACGGACAAAAATAAGCAAACGAAATACAACATAAACTGTTAAAGCACGAAAATAAACATTTTTGTAAAGCTCAACTTTTTTTTTTTTTTTTGTTGTATAACTGTATTTTTATTTGCAACTCTCCCAATGGGGAGAACCAGCGAATTTTTTGAGTTGAGAATGACATGTTGTTATACTACTACTTAAGACATATTTATAATATTTTATTGACTGAAGAACATCGCTTAGTCTTCCGGTGATCTGAAAGGGAGATCCAGGGGATGGTAACGCATTAACCTACGAGTGTCTATTGTCTAACAAATTGACAGCGAGGTGATTTTCATGTGATTCAAGTCGGAGAACATGTTTCTTACTGCGGTTCACAATTTCCTCATTTACAGTTGACACCTGCAAGTCTCTGTGGATGACTGAGTTGTGGATATACCATTCAGCGTTGACAAGCCTCCTTAAAACTTTGAACTGAAAACTTTGATTAATTTGGCATTTGATTTTGTAGTTGTGCCCCAAAGTTCAATGCTATACATTTGATTTTGTAGTTGTGCCCCAAAGTTCAATGCTATAAGTTCCATACTGGTTTGAGGATGTTTTTGTAGAGAAGGAGCTTGTTATTTGTGCTAAATTTTGAATTGTGCCTCTAGAGCCAGCTCATCCTGATTAGTTTGAGGTTCAGTTGTTTCCTTTTGTTTTTGATGTGGGGTCTCAGGTCAAATGCCTATCAAGTGTCAATCCAAGGTACTTCGCTGAAGTTTAAAGCTCAACTGAGCTTAGTTTTAAGAGACATTTCAAATCAGTTCATATTCACACTTGAAAGGCATGATTACTTTATTTCCCCAAGTAATAATTCGCGCTGGTTTTTCTTTACTCTGTGCCGTATAGAGTGAGACTGAATAATAATAATAATATGCTAATTCGTATTTAATAATTCGTGGTTTAATAAACATTGAATACTAAACACATTTTTACGAGGGTCAATCAGCAAGACCTTGCATCACAGCCCAATGGCGCTGCTATTACCAAGAAAATGTTACCATCGTGCAGAACATTTTTTTAGTAGCCTACTGTCAGAGTTTCAGTCAATTATCATCATTAGTTTTGTTTTGATAGCCTTTGGAAGCGAGCGTGTCGGTCAGTTTTACAAAAATGGAAAAAGAGCAATATCGTTCGGTAATCCAATTTGCTGATAACATTGGACAAATTGAAGCTGTTGTATAAAGGTCGCCTATAAAAATTTGAAAAATTCATCTTCATGACTACGTATTTTCAAAAACCTCCACAATCTAATCCAGAATTAGAATCTCAACAACCGCACGAGAAACAAGAACAAGTAACAACAAAAGAAGAAACAGGCCACAGATTTAATAACTGGGAAACCTTCTTAAAAGAAAGCGAATTACCTTGATGGTAATGTCTTTCCAAAACCACTTTCAATAGAGGAGACGAAGAAACATAAATCACGGCAAAAACGACAACAATTACAACAATAATCGGAATCACAGGAATAGAAGAAAAAGAACCGAGACGGAAAAATTTCCAAAAACGCAAAGAAATTGCTATTTTGTACAAAAACTACTACATGGAACCGAACAAAGAAAAAAAAAATCACATTAAGCAACAAATTAAACAATTAAGAAAACAACAAATAAAGAAAAAAAAAATTTGGTTGGAAAAGCCGGACTTCAAAAAGTTTGTTGAAGATGTCTCGGTTACGCCCTGTTATAAGTTACCAACCAGAAAAACCTTAACCAACGTATTTTTCCAAAAATACGGGATGAGCAATTGGACAACTTAAAATAAAATTTGGGTGCTGCGACTGCTGTTTGTTTAACAATAGACGGTTGGACCTCTATGACCAATGAGAGTTACCTGGCTGTAACTGCTCATTTCATAGAAAAGGAATCAACTGTGCTGACCTCTTACATGCTTGCTTGTGAGACGTTTGAAAAAGCATACAGCCGCAAACCTCTGCGAATTTAATAAAAATATTGTTGCTAACAATGAGATCAAAGTCACGGCAATGCCAACAACATTGTTACTGCTATTAAGATAGGCAATTGGCGACACATTCCTTGCTTTGCTCATACGCTCAACATAATTGTCCAAAAGGCATTGGCAAAAATCGACAGTGTGCGAACAAAAGCCAAAGCAATTGTTGAATTTTTTAATTGCAGCACAACAGGTCTCAAAAAGTTGAAGGAAGCGTAGGCCCGCTTAAATCTGCCATACTTGAGGCTAAAGCAAGATGTAACCACACGATGGAACTCCACGCACAAAATGTTTCAACGTCTTGCGGCCGGACTTGGTTTTATCTATGCCAGAATTGGACCTAATTGAAGGCGTGTTGCCAATATTGCAGCCTTTTTTGCAATTTACCAACGAAATCTCTGCAGAGAAAAACATTACTTTATCCAAAGTAGTCGTCTTGTAGGCATTTTGCAGAAAAGAATGAGCTCCAGTTTGAATGAGGCCTTAAAAGAAGAGAGCACAACCTTAGACCCACGATTTAAAGGTTGTGTGTTCAAATCCCAGGACGCATTTAAAAGATCAACAGCCGAAATAAAAAAAATAAATTAATGTCCATACGGCCAGCCATCGTGTTGCCTGAAACTGCACAGACTGAGTCTGTGTGTGTATCTGCAGTATCAATGATGAAGATGACATTGGAACGACTTTGATACTGCATTTAATCGAGTCAGCAAACCAACCAACAACACAATTACAGCCATTAAAGAAATGATAAATACCTGTAAGAGGAATATTTAAGCCGGAAAAATGATCCGTTGATATGGTGGGATCAGCGCAAAACACAATATCCCCACTTATATATATATACAAAAATTTCCAAAACAATGTCGCCCCCAGTGTCGAGAAAATAGGCCTGTCGGGCAATTGGATCTTCCAACAAGATAACGATCCAAAACATACAGCGAGAATTCTGAAGGAATGGCTACTGTATAGGACCCCTAAGACATTTGACCATCCGCCACAATCTCCAGACCTCAATCCAATTGAGCATTTGTGGGAACACCTGGACAGGAAGATCAGGCAGAGGACGATTTTGAGCAAGGAAGACCTAAAGAAGTGTCTAATGGAAGAATGGGTCAAAATCTCTCCTGATGTGACAAAAAACCTTGTCCAATCGATGCCAAGGAGACTTAAGGCGGTTGTGTAATGTAAAGGGAAAAATACAAAATATTAAAACTTAAAAAAGTGTAATATTTTAACTTAATATTTGCCACTATGTATATACTGTTCACTTTTTTTGACGCGTAAAATTTGGACTTTTTTTAATTAATGTGAATTATTTTTGTTTGTGTATTAATTTTGATTACACTTTAAATAGAAATCGACTCCTAAAATATAAGCCTTGAATTCTGCATACTAACTTTTTATTTTGTACATTAATATATAATTATAAAACTTTTAATGCAAAAATCTCATGTGTTCACTTTCTTTTGACGCTGTGTGTATATACGTTTTACGCCCTTGTATAGTGGCCACGTCGGTGCCATGCGTATATTTTCAAGTGCAGGGGAAACTATACGGAAAAGGCGATCACTATTAAAGCAAAAAAACGTGGCAAACCTTATGTTCTTGCACAATAATATGTGAGCATGAATTATTAAGTAATATTCGTAGAGCGTAAATAATAATTTTTTTTTTATATTTCAGGGTCAGTGTAAAAGGAAACGAAACTTTCATTTTTATCAAAGAATTCCTAATGAAGGAGGGAATAAAAATTTATTTTATTATTTTATTTTTTTTAGTATGTAGTTAAACTGGATTTTTAGAACTGTGATTTTTTTTTTAATGTTAATACATAATTGTAAGTTAGGTTAATTTGTTAAAGTTCTCTTACCGAACTATATAAAAAAAAAAAATTATGCGTTATTTTGTCAATAATTATTATTATTGATTATATATAATCAATCATGCTGAAATATCAATTTGAACATATGTATGTATTGTTGTCATAAGCTACTGTAATTCATGAGTGATTAAGTGAGCAACTGAGCAATGTGAGCGAGTTGACTCACTTCAAAAAAAAGAAAAAATGAACATGTTCTCCAAAGTGAGCAATACTTACCCAACACTAGCACACTGCTCGCTACTAAAAATATTACGCTTTACTTGATTGTGAAGAAGCTACTCACAAAACAAGAAAATAGTCGTAACGGGACTTGTTTTTTGATAAAGCGTAGAAAAAAAAAAAATTACAGATTCTTCAGTGTCCCCGACATGATCATGCAATTATTATGAATTTATCATAGTGTTAGTGAAATAAGTATGTGTGCGCATTTAGCATCAGGAAGCATGGTGATAGTCCATTTCATGTTATTTTTCGAAGTGAGCAGATGTGCGGACAACATTGCTGATGACGATGCCGTCGGCACTTTGCAAATATTTCGCATGCCATCCGCTAACGCGCTCACGTCTGCTCTGTCCAAATATTTCATAAAATAGGCACTTGCCTATATTCGCCTGTTTCACACGTCCTTACTTCGTGAAGGCGTAAATGAGATAGCATGGCCAAAGAGAGAAAGAACGTTGTTTATATAATTAGAACGATGAGAGAATCAATAGCAGGATGTTGTTTTTTAACAAAATTGAAAATTTTGAGTTACTGCCCTTTTGTAGTTAGTGTGCGATATGAGCGCTATCAGTTGGCGTTTTGTAAATTTATGTAGTTTTTCTATATCCGATTATACACATTTCAATTAATTTTCAAGTCTTGAGCTATATTCCCCTAATTTATAATATAACAACAAAATTTGGATTTTCGGATCAGCGCGACGCGGATAATTTGATTTTCATTACTTATGTTTAATTCAATGGGATTGAAATTTAAAATTTTTTAAGATACAATTGTATAAATTTGTGTTACTTGTGTAAGCTAGCTATTTAATATAATATTTTATAAATAATTGAAATAGCCAGCTTGGCTAGGGCATCGGATGTTTGTTATAATTTTCTTGATGGTGATGAAACTTCTACAATTATTTGAGTTTTCCGATCTGATTATAACTTTTTGAATCAGCGTATCTAGGCCATGTTTTTTGATTTTGATTTTCCGTTCGCCGCGTTTTGTGTTCAGATTCCTAGAAATTGGCCCAACGCGTCGTTTGGAAAACGAACCCAGGGCTCTGAGTGCAGTAAAAATAAAATAATAATTGGTTAAACCTATTCATTGTTAGCTGGTCAACGATGTTGTTTCGTGTTAGGGTTAGTATATGTATCCGGAATTTGGTCATTTGGTGCTGCAGGAATCTTATTGTATATTGATTGCTGCTTTATGGTTGCTGAACTTTGCGTGAGAGGCTTGTAAATTCCTCCAAATTCTTGCGCCAACATGAACTGCTCCTGCTCTGGATAATCATGTTCGCAGTGGTGTTCTCTACAGATTTTACATTCGTATATGTTCGGACGAAGCGTGGACTTGAGGCGCTGTTGAACAAAACTTTGAAACTGAAAAGCATGTTAATAGCATTTTAAAGCATACCTCCCAAAATGTATCGCCTGGTGCTCGTGCCAAGTTAATTAGTGCATATCCGGGTATGCAGACTAATGAAAAAAGCAAACATCCAGCCAATACCATATGCCCAGTCTGGGTACTTATAGCGGCCATTATGATAGCTGGGCTCTTTGTAATTAATCAAACTTAGTATCCAAATAGCCTAAAACCGAATCGTTTCTTTATTTAATTATGAACTACATATACACACATAACTTACAAAAAGTAAACATGGACCCAAAAGCATCCAACAAGATTGAATATAGAAGGAAGGTACCTTTCCAGTCATTTGCTTTATATTTTTCGAAAGGCGTAATGTACCATAGAACCAGGAAATTGCCACCATCTCACAAAATGCTAAGAACATAATTGTCACTGATGCGGCATAGTGATCCATTAGCTTAAAAAAATAAATGCCACCCTGCATTATATTGGGCAAACCAAAAAGAAAAGATATGACGCAAACAAAAAACACCACAATCTCATGGTATCCAAGATGAGTTTTAATCCAACAAGGAAATCCATCCTGAATAGACGTAACTACTACTTCGACAATTGCAAATTGAGTGTTCAATCCGAGGCATAGTAGCATAAAAAAGAACATGACTGCCCATAGCTGCGCGTAGGGCATCTTGGCCATTGCTTGCGGATATACAACAAATATTAAGCCTGGGCCATCACCGATGACATCACGAACATTTGTATTCTGTTCCAACGCTAAATTGCCTAATGTAGCGAAAGCGAATATACCAACTAAAAGACTAGTTAGTATATTAACTGCACTTACGGCAATCGTATCACGTAAGACATTGTTGTTGTATTTGTTATAACTTGCGAAAGAAATCATCGAACCAAACGTTATTCCAAGAGAATTGAAATTTTGAGATGCAGCATTTATCCAAATATTAGCATTTTTAAGTTCGGACCAATTTGGACGAAATAAATGTCGCAAGCCTTCATCTGCGCCATCCAAAGTGATTGCACGAAACATGAATATAATGATTAATATAAAGGGAAATGTTGCCGTGAAGTACCGCACTTTCGCTGATGATTTAATAACTTCCACGTGGCGAAGTAAACTAATAACCAAGCGCAAATCAAACAGACGAAAAGTTCCCAACGCATCATACCCGGAAATTCCAGACCGGGACTGATTTGAAGCACCTTGTTTCTTAAAAAAAAAAAAAAAAAATTGATTTGAGATTAATACAATACAATATTGTGAAGATCATGAAATGGATAAAAGTAATAAAAATACTCAAAAAACTCCTCTGATGGTGTACGCGATGTTTTCGGTGCGCTCGCATTACTGCTCTTACGCTGAGGGATCCAACAATCTGGCGTGTTCCACCTACAAATGTATATATAAATTAACATATTATTAAACAACATAACATATTACTAAATAACTTATTATTATTATTGTTTCGTCAAAGTGAGGCTTACAACAGCACGATGTGCTATCATGACGTGGTCATTACATATTAATCAAACTATGGTAATCAGCAATTATAATAAGGCTACCTAAACAATCGAGTATGTTTAACGTTCGATGAGGTTGTTGGTTTCTAACGCCATCTTTATATCGTATTTCATCTGTTTTATTTTCCTAGTTCCTTTATGCTCACCGTTACATCACTTCTACACTTTTATTCAATTTCATTAACCTTCTGTTTTGTTGGTGTGTAAATACAATATACAACATTATATTTCTAAGCATAAATAAAAAACGAATAAACTTCTTCACGCATTCATCATACAGAAATATTTCATTATTGATTTTAGTTATGCTTAGCATTTCAACAATGATACCGGAATATTTGTATGGGATCCTTACGATCCAGTCATAATTAGGTCTTGAAATTTGCAAGGTGTGGGAATATGGATCAGATACTTATACCATCCAAACTTTGATAACACAAAAAAATTACGCGTGTGCCTTCGACACGAGATATAAGATCATCTCAAGACAAATACAACTATATACAATATTATATTTGTCAATGCCAACCACACATTATGCAATGATTGTTCAATTTCATTTTGCTGGTGGACTCTCACAACGTGTGCGGGGAAGGGTCATGGCACGATTGTATGTCAATCTTTCATTCTGTCTATCTGTCCGTCTGTATATTGCTTTTGGTTTCTGTGACGTGTGTAATTGTTGTTGTTGTGTTAAGCAATGTGTTTACGTTTGCCGTCTGTCCTCTCTTGACCAAAAATTAGATCAACTGCGAGCTTCTGTGCGTTTCTCGTTCTCTTTTTTTCGTATATTCGCTTGTGTTTGCACACACACAGTAGTTGCTTTGTTGTTATAATCATTTTTATAACATGTTGAATAATTGTGTTCTCTTTATTGAGACCTTTCCGGTGGATTTTCCAAAAATTGTATTCTTTGTTGGGGATATGGCAATAGACATATACAGCTACGGTCAAAATAATAGTAGCGCTAGTTGGAAAATGAATTTGTTAAAAAAAAAATGAATGAATTGGTGTTTTAATGTACCAAAAATAATTTTTTTTTAAAGTATGATGTGTTAATGAGATAATCATAAGAAAATAATAACAACTTTATGTCATATGACAATAAAAAAAAATGTTTTCTCAAAAGTTCAATTAATTTGCACGGTCAAAATAATAGTAGTGATTCATTTGTAGGTCTCCCACCGGCCCAAACCAATACAAATGTTACGGATAATATTAAAATAACTAAAATTACGACTATTACACTACAATTAGTATTTAGTAGCATAGCCTTTGTTTGCTATAATTGCAGCACATCGTTTTGCCATCGAATCTACAAGATTTTGACACCTTTGGGAAGGAATGGAGCTCCAAGCATCTCTAACTGCTTCCCGAGCATTATATTATTTTCTTTCAAGCATCTCCGTATGGTTTCTACGCTTACATTCAGATTTAATTCCTTTTTTATTTTGTAGAGCACCGAAATGGGTTCTGCCTTGAGTATCTTACTACACGGGTAACTAATCTTTTGGACATAATGCGAGGTCGTCCACGTGTTTCAATACCTGATATAAATTTTATAGCATTACGCACCATTGTAGGAGAGCAACCTACCATGTTTTGAACTTCCTTGTACGTTTTTCTGTCAGAAATCAATTTTTTTATGAGTGTACGCCGTTCAGGTGTACAGTGCTTGCCTCGACCCATTGTAGGAAAAGAAATGACTAAAAATTTTGATCAGTTACTATTGTAAATTGTTATAAACAAATAATATTTACTTTTTGTAAACTTTTCTGGTATAAAAAAGCAACGAAATGATTTTTTTCTCAATATTTGTCCAAGCACTACTATTATTTTGACCGTGCAAATTAATTGAACTTTTGAGAAAAAATTTTTTTTTATTATCATATGACATAAAGTTGGTATTATTTCCTTATGATTTTCTCATTAACACATCATATAATACTTTAAAAAAAAATTATTTTTGGTACATTAAAACACCAATTCATTCATTTTTTTTTTATCAAATTCATTTTCCAACTAGCGCTACTATTATTTTGACCGTAGCTGTACATTCTGTGAGAATTTCAAGTCTCTACCTATTGCGGTTGAGGTACAGAATAAAAAAAAAAAAAAAAAATAACGATTTGTATTTTACACTCACGTTTTTAGTATAAATTTTTGCCCAACGCAGCCAAAGAAGTTTTAATAAAAAAAAAAAACAAATTTTTCTAAGAACTTGAATTTGCAATATAAAAAGAAAGCTTTGTGCAAAATTTCATATCTCTGACTCAAAAACTAAAACAAGTTTGCATACATTCAGACGGACGGACTGACATGGCTTAATCAACTCGTCTTGTCGGGCTGATCAAGAATATATGTACTTTATGGATCCTCCGATGTCTCCTTCTGTTTGTTACAAACTGTATGATAAACTCATAAAACTATTCACTGCAGAGGATGAAATGCTAGTGTTATGAGAGTGGACAACTTCATAATAAAATTAATAAGAAATCATATACAAAACAGCTTAGATTGCTCCAAATATTATTAAAAATACATTAACAAGCGGATTTGTACCCCCAGCGGCCTTTTTATTTTTGGACAAAAATGGACTTATTCAAGATCATTCAGCTATTCCAATATTTTATCATAGATTTAGAAGAGCAAATATGAAAGGTATTAATGTTGAGGGCTTTCCTTCTTTCTGTTTTCCTCCATTTATTATGTCTGATACACAATTTCGTGAAAATCTAACTTTATACTTTTTGAAATGTGTAACATAAATGGATTGAATTTTTTGTGTGATGATATCTGTTTTGATACAGTTTATGATTGATATAAGATACTTAATAATTATTAAATAATTTTAAATAAATTATAATTTGTTAGTTGTTACTTCAGGTTCTAAGACATGATACGAAATCTGCGACAACATTTGATAAGTTCATGATTGAATTCTTCAAGTTTAGCTCTCCAGATTAAGAATCTTAAGAGCGTAATTCGAAGAATCAGTTGTGAGGTCAAAAGATTTGTTGAAGTCAGGGAAATATAGAACCACTTTCATCCAATATTAGAGAATCTTTAGATTGTTTGAAACTTCCGTTTTGATCTGAGCTTGAATTTATCTTAGTATTTTTTGAAAAGGTTTTAGGAATTCGTCCTAACTCACCTCTGAAAATATAAGTCAGTCTTTGCTATTTGCGCATACCCTTTAATAAACCGTCTATAATAACCTGAGGCACGAAGAAAAGATCTTAGGTCATGCACAGTCTTTGGTAAATCAAAGTTGGCTATTGTATTAACTTTATTAGGATTACGTTGGATCTAGTGGTGGTCAGTTAATACTTAGTATTCAGTTAGTATTTACTGAATACTTTTTGATTAATCGTTGCCATCACTAGTTGGATCCCGTTTTCTCCTGTGATAAATCTTAGAAAACTAACTTCCTTTTTCATAAATCACAAATATCTACCTGAACCTTGAAGTTGACTTCCTCTAAGGTATTAAAAACGATTTTAAAATTCTTCATATGTTCTTCTTTTGTTTTCCCGACAATAAGAATATCGTTAATGTAAACAAAACATCTACTGCCTATGTCCTCACGAATGATATCATCAAATACTCGCTAGAAAACGGCCGGTGCATTTCCCTTAATGAAATCAGGTGGAAGCCACTTTTTAGATCTAGCGTTGTAAAATACCTATTTTTACTTAGGTTTGCTAAGATATCCGTAATGTCTGGCATTGGGTGGATATTTCATTTAACTTCCTGTAGTCGACCAACATTCGAAATTTTTTTTTGTGCCGAAGCATTTAATTTTTTTTTTTGAGACTATCCAAATAGGCGGATTATAAGGTGACCTTGATGGCGTAATAATTTACTTGTCTGGACATCTATTTGTGGTATGTGTGTCATAGGGTAAGGATATTGCTTGGAGTAAATCGGTCTATTATACTTAGTTTTTATCTCTGCCATGATTTTTTTCCATTGAACGTTAACTTTTTGGTGTGGTCGGAAAAAAATGTTGGCAAAAATGTACGATAAATCGAATATCATGAGATTCTTCGGATGTCAGATGTTGTAAACGTATTTGTAGGTGATTTATCTCTTCAAAATGTAGTTGTTTGAGTGAGAACCTGAATTTATTCAATAAGGTGAAAAATTTCTGTTGAGGGTAAATGACTGAATTTAAGTGTTTCAACGTGTCATTTTCTGTTATACTATCGAAGGTGTCTAAATTATAAAATTTTTGGTTGTCTGTTTCACAACTAAATAAATCAAAATAAGTGTGATGTGTTATTAAAGATTTTCCTGAAATAAATTTTACTGAGAAGGATTATCATTGTTAATGGGTGTAGGCTTTTGATATAATTTTTATTTGAATAGGTGGCAATAAGGAATTTGTTATTTTTGTCATTACGCATTTGGTATTCGAAATAAGGTAAAGATGAAGTGCTTAATCTAAAAAATTAACATTATTAACAATTTGTTCTACCACTTCAGAGATTTGTTCATCATGCTGATCTCTGATTTCACCATACTCCATTTCTTGTTCGTTTAGTGAAGGTTGAATGTTATCGATGAGATCGTCATGTACCGTTACATCGGTATTGAATAATCTCTGTTGTTTATGTACCTGTGGTGATGGTTTAAAAGTGTTATTTGGAATGGGTCTGCTGTCGATACGCAGGTTGTTATTTTGATATGTTCTACCTACCTGATTGTTATGATTGTATTGATATTGTGAGTTTTGATCTAAATAATTTTGAGTTTGTTTAAAGTTTTGCTTGCATTGTGGCTTAATTTGATAATCGAATTGTCGAACCTGAAGTGCGCTATCCACTTCTATTGATGTGGACGGTTTTAGTGCCAATTGTGAATCGAAGTTTCGTAAGGGTTGTTAGTAACTTGAAACATGATTGTCTTTACAAAAGATTATTCCAGTCCTATTTGTATTAGTTCTGGAGGTGGGTGCCAGTTCAGAGTATACTTGTTGCCACAGTGATTTTGGTATCTGCATCCTATTTTTTGCAAAAATTGATCTATAATTCATGTTTTGTAGTTTTAAATGAAGGTATCTAGTACCTTTTCTTGGTGTGCGTTAGTCATTACTCTTCGGAGGACTCAAAACAATTTGATCGAGTAAGAGCAAGTTATGTCGATATACTTCTTGGTAAAATTCGATCACACTAATACTAAGCTGGTATTTTTCCGATTCTGCTACATTCTGACAAAAATCAATTCCTTCTCCAATATCTACATTTTTTTCTCACGGAAGTTAAAACTTCTGTTATCGCTTCTTTAATTATGCTGATTGATTGATTGATTTATCAATTTAACTAATACAATTAAAAGGATACTAAAAATTATGAATATTTCATTCAAAACAGCAATTAATACAGAAAATATTGCTTATTAAATTTGAAATCTAAATTAAATCTTTACTTAATAATATTCTTAATAATATTCTTTAATTCTTCCGTTTGTCGAATATTGATTTTATAAGTTTTTTTTTTAAGTGAAATTTCTTTAAGGGCGTTGAGCAAAAATTTATACTAAAAATTTGAGTGACAAAATACAAATCGTCACGTTTTGGTGACTCTGTATATCATGAACCGCACTAGGTAGAGACTTCCAATTTTTGGAAAATCCACCGGAAAAGTTTCAAAAAAGAGATTACATTTCCACAACAGCAACATGCAGTTTGTGGGTGTAACAATGTTCATAACACGCAAAATTTTGTTTGTTTGTTAGATTTGTTGACGAATACAAATACAAAAGACAAATTTGTTGATTTCTTGTCTTTCACTTTATTCGTCTAACTTCAATAGATTCCTTTTTTACATTTTCATAAATGTTAATGACCACCACGGTCTTTATTACTAACTAAACTTTTACTCACGGGTCCCTATGTGCTTTCACATTCGATACGTTCTTCCAACAAAACTTAACTATTATTATTTATTATTATTAACCTAACAAGCCAATGTCTCCGCTAGATGCTAGGTGTCAACTTTTCAGTAGCTATCGCGGATAACGGGGGTGATTGAGAAGGGACAACGGACAAGTTATTTGTAGCGTATTTCTAGGGGTAGGTAGATTAACTTATGTATATACAGAGAGTGATCATCAGGCTCTACTCTGTGAGCTTACAGCTGGTAATAATATACCCATATTGCTCCTCTACACACTTAGGAGGGGCTGCAGAGAGGCTGCACTGAATTCTCAGACCTTCTGTACTGCTTTCTGAATGCCAGCATTAGAAGGGCATATAGAAGAAATGGCCACCGGGAGCCAATATATTGGTGAATGAAGAGATTGCGCCAGCGAGAATGCACTCTGGCTCGTGGGGCCTATTAGCCTTCCACGCGCTCGAGTCGTTTCTTTAAATTTCTGGATATGAGCGATGGAGACTACGGTCGGCACGGCCTCCTTCCTGTTACTACAGAAGTTCTGGCTGTAAAATAATGTATTAAGAATGGCAAATCGCATAGGCCAGATCAGATTCTAAATAGGGTACTCAAGCAGGCGATAGCGCTTCACGGCAGGCAAGGTGTTTTATAAAATAATAGTAAATAGACTGGAGCCAAAAACCCGACAGAGAGGTAACCTCTTCGCGTTCTAGTATGGCTTGAGGAAAAAGCGCTCAACTATATATGCAGCGTTGGAAGCCGTGACAAAGAATACTGACTAGTAATCATGCTCAATGTTAAGAAAGCCTTCAACTCGGCAAACTAGGATAGGATCATGAAGGTGCTCCACGACTTCGGTGTCAGCGGGTTCTACTTTACGATAAAACGGAAGGAGATACAACATTTCACATTACCGGAAGGGTACCCCAGGGCTCTTAGGCCCCTTCTCTGTAACATAATGTACGATGACATCCTTAGACTTTGCTTCGCAACAGGAGTAAATATAGTGGGATTTGCGGATGACGTTGCACTGGTACTCAATGGAAAGCACATCAGTGAGTCAGTTGAGCGTTGCCATATATCCATGACAACAAATTCAGCATAGATGTGCAAGTGGTTGACACAGCTACGGTTACAGTCGGCGACACGGATATCACCACTAAGAGATCGTTGGTGTACCTAGGGGTCACCCTAGATTACAGGCTTCACTGTTACGAATACCAGCAAGAAGGCGACAAGGACATGTAAGGTTCTCGAGAATTCCGCCGAACTCACGTGGGACTAGATAAAGACGCAGGTTGCTCCTCATGAAAGTTACTAAGTCCATTATAAGGGGCCACAGTTTCGGCCAAAGCAATGGACATGATCTCATACAGGAAGCATCTTGAGAGCCCTAAGGGTGATTGGCGCCTTTCGCATTGTCTCGCAGGATGCTGCACTGGTGTTCGCTGGCCTAGTACCGATATATTTAATCGCTATCTGATGCCTATGCTTGGCGGGGACTCCGGAGGTTGTAAGTTCTCAAAAAACTCCAAGGCGAGTCTCAATAATCAGTATGTGATACACGCGGTGGAAAAGGTTACGGAAAGGATGCTGTACGTTCAGCCTAATATCCAGCATAATTGATTGGCTGGGAAGAAATCATGGTGACGTAATTTTTTACCTCAGCCAACTCCAACAGGTTCAACCACGCAGTTGCCCTTTGTATAAACACTGTCAGTGCTGTTTGAATTTGGAAGGTTCGACAGGGAGTGGCAGGACTTGAGAAACGCATCAGAGGAACATCCAGTATGTAAAGAAAAAGGTCAAGTAAAAACTACCAGAGTATGAAAAACAAGCAGCTTTTTAGCAACAGCTCCGAAGAATGTGCTGCTGCTGTTATGCTGCGAAGTCTATTATTTTTAAAGTTATTTTTACTTTTGTTTTGCTTAAAAAAAAACAACAACACAAGTAAATATTTTTTGGGTTTTGCTGTGCTGCATATTACAACAATTTCAAAAAATTAGGCTGAAAATATAATCGTCAGATTTTTTTCCTTCAAATATTTACAACAATAACATGCAAAGAACTAGCTTGTGTTTATTATAGCTATTTAGGCGAAGACAACGAAAGTTTCTGCGAAGAGAATAAGACTGGCACACCGAGTGTGTGGGTTCGAGTCCTGGACTGTCGATATTCTTTTTTTTTTTATATTGAAAATGATTGTTACGCTCTTCACGCAGTGGACAGTGTTATAAGTTTGTCATGAAGTTTGTAACAGGCAGAAGGAGACAACAGAGACACCATAGAGTATATATATTCTTGATCAGCTCGATGAGGTGAATTAATTAAGCATTGTCCGTCTATCCATCTGTATGTATGCAAACTAGTCCCTCAGTTTAGAGAGGGGAAATTTTTTTTAATAGACGCAGTACATATGTAAAATCGATCCACTGGGGAGAGTACCTCTCATACAAACTCACCATTAAAATTCTGGTTCCGATAGGCCCTCTAGATTTATTCGGATAAGCCAAATCGGCCAACTAGGGAGGGTTCCTCCGTAAAAAACCCTTAACTTTCAGGTTAGTAGAAAAACTTTTTGTTTTCGTTAACAATTGAACAGAAATTTAAACACTATAAGTTTTTAATATAGGCGCGGTACAATTCGGAACCACCTATACAAACTCCAATCTGGTACGGAACCCTCCGTGTTCGAGTCTGTCTCGCATTTGGCTTATATTTTATACTCTTCACGGGAGTGAGTAGTATTATAAGTTTTTCATGAACTTTGTAACACACAGTTGCAGTGCTACCGTGCTGCATAAATACGACGGCACACCTGAAAGTTTTGTTTAAACAAACAGTGTTCAGTGTTGTACAGAGAACTGAAATGATTGACAATACTGGACTGATATATAAATAGATGCAATTTATTGAACTGAAATTGAGACTAAGACGGAGACTGGAATTGACCGGCAGCAGAGCACTGACTTTGTTTTGTCATTGCAGTTGCTGTACTGTTGTGCTGCATACATTAGAAAGCGCAGCATAGTTTTTTGAATTATTTTGCTGTGATGTCCCTATTGCTATGAATACTACAACAGCACAGCGGTAGTAAAGTATTGAATTATACCGCTGTGCTGCTGTGCTGGCAACTTTTCGCAGTCAAAGTATAGACGCAGCAAATGAAATGAAAAAACGGTAGCTAACATTAGGTTTAACGAAAATAATCTATAGCCAAACTAAAACCACTTTTATTTTTCATTTCATGAAAGATTGCTTAGTATTTATATATTTTGTTTATGTTTATGCAGGTTTAGAAGACTCCATATACAGTGACAGATCATCAACGATGACAATGTTAAACTTAGTCATGAGGGACTCATCCTCATTAAAGAACATGAAGGGATTATTCTAACATTGGGTTTTCAATTCTTTGATCCACTGGATAGTAGCAAACAGAATTATCATCAGCTTGTACTAGGCAGCAAGGCTCTGACAATGAAATCATTGTCCCATTTTGGGCAACCAATATAATTATGGAGTTTATGCCGATTTTCACATGCTATTTATTTATAATGGATGCAAGATAACAAAATATTATTTGGACAATTGTGTGCAAATTGGACAGAGTTTATCCGTTTGTGTGAACTCCTCTTCTGCTCATTTAAGGATATACAATAACGTGCAACACTGAGCAAATGTTTACAAATTTAACTTTAAGGCGCTGTAAAAATATTTATACCCAATTAAATTTAACAAAAGTAGTTTTATTTTATTCATTGTCTAATTTTTAAACGAAATAGCTTAGAAAATAACTTAAGAGACTAATTTAACAAAGAGAAAAATTTTAAATCTTAAGAGAACTGCTATGTGCTCAGTTTTGCACGTTTCGCACTTATGAAGCTTAAAGCGCCGTTAGATTAAACAAATGCAAAAATATTAACCGTTATTGGTTTTTATGTTGTGTCTGATCTTCGTTTGCTTTTTACTTTTGGTTTTAATTATAACAACGTGTTTGAAGTTAGAGCATTGCTTATTAATTGCTTATTATGAGGAAAATAAATATTGATTTAGAAAATGGTATCGTGGTATTAACTGAGAGTGGAAATTCCACAAGATTAATAGCAAAACAATTGAATATAAGCCAACGCACTGTAGTTCATACGCAAAAGCGACAAAGTGTGGTACTTGCGCCAAATGTTGGAGGACGGCCGCGAATACTGTCGGACTCAGATGCACGTTTAATGGAACGGGAAATGCTAAAAGACAGTTCTACGGCACCAAAGCAGACTGCCGAAGAGTTAAATAAGACAGTCAGTGAAAGGACCTCACGCAGATCTTTACATCGAATCGGTTTGGTATCAGGTATCAAAAAGAAAAAACCAGCGTTATCGACCAAAAACATCAAAGAACGTCTCGCATTCAGCAAAAGTCACCGAAATTGGAGTATTGAAGGTTGGAAGCGTGTGATTTGGCCGGGCGAAGTGAAAATTAATCGTTTTCAGACCGATGGAATAAGCTATTACTGGCGTCGACCTAATGAAAGCCTCCAAAAAGAACATGTGAGGTAAACTGTCAAGCAAGGAGGAGGCGGTTTGATGATGTGGGGTTGGTTTACATGGTGGCATGTTGTGAAAATAATTGGTATCATGAAAAAGGAAGACTACCTGAATATTTTGCAGACAAATTTGCCAGATTTTGTTGACTTGAGCGTGTATCCAGTAGAGGAACTCGTTTTCTAATAAGACGGGAATCCCAAACACACCGCCAATATCAAGGCAAGGAATGGCTGTCCCAGCAAAATTTCCAGATAATGAAGTGGCCTGCACAATCTCCCGACCTCAATCCAATTGAAAATTTGGTGACAATAATCAAGAGGCGGCTGGGAAAGTATAAAAGGGCTCCTGAGAACATGGAAGAACTGTGGCATCGTGCACAACATGAATGGCAACAAATTCCTCACACTTTTATTGAGAATCTTGTTGAGAGTATACCCAAGCGTATTAAGAGTGTAATTAAAAACAGAGGACTGTGGACTAAACTTGCAAAGCTATTTCGTTTAAGAATTAAACAATGAATAAAATAAAATTACTTTTGTTAAATTTGATTGAGTATTAATATTTTTACAGCGCCTTAAAATTAAATTTGTAAACATTTGCTCAGTTTTGCACGTTACTGTATATGATAAATAACGTATCTTTAGCTCACCTATTATTACAGTCGATCCATGGCATCTCTGACTTGAACGAAGTGAAGAAATAGTATATTGAATAACCAATGATAACACTGTAGTAGGTAGACATGAGAAATGAAACTGCAACGCTCGCTAACCCGGCTCCTGTAATAATAGGTGTTAAAAATCTCTTGATAATTTTTTTGTATGTGTTATATTTTCTTTTTCTAGACAAAAATTCAATATATTTTTGTTATAAGGAGTATGGTAGGAACTTTTGGGGTTATACACTTGCAAATTTTCCGGTATTATTATTGTTCTCGTTACATTGCAATATGTTTGTTTATGGAAAATTTAATTATACAACTTACCTTTGAACAAGGGACACAGTTGGCCAAGTGCTCCGATTGGTCCTCGACCTGTATATTGTCCAATCGATAGTTCCATAAATAGCAGCGGTATACTGCATATGAATAGTAAAATGCAATAAGGCACTAGGAAAACCCCTGAACACATAAGCAACCGGAAATGCAAAACACATAAAAGAAAAGAAAACAAATGGATGTAAGTATTTACGCTATGATCCCAAATAATGAGAACATACACTAATGTATGATATTAGGACTATGCATTAATTTTAAAGGTTTTTTCACCAAAAATGGGGCTTTATTTCGATTTCAAAATGGATTGATACATCATTCAAAGTACTGTCCGTCGCTAGCCACAACCTTTTCCCATCTTTCTTTCAATTTCCGGATTCCGTTTCTCCAAAATTCCGGCTTCTGGGCGGCTATGAATGAATCGATCCATTTTTTGGTCTCTTCATATGAAGAGAAGCGGTGTCCAGCCAGCTTACGCTGCATCTCCCGGAACAAGTGGTAATCCGAAGGAGCAATGTCTGGGCTGTACGGCGGGTGGGGTAGCACTTCCCAGTTGAGCGTTCCAAGGTATGTTTTGACGACCTGTGCAACATGCGGCCGAGCGTTGTCATGCTGCAAAATAACCTTGTCGTGTCTTTCGACCGTTTCCGACCGCTTTTCAAGCAATGCTCGGCTCAAACGCATCAATTGACGTCGGTAGACTTCCCCAGAGATGGTTTCGTTGGGTTGGAGCTGCTCATAGTACACCACACCCTTCTGATCCCACCAAATACAGAGCATGAGCTTCGAACCATGAATATTCGGCTTGGACGTCGATGGCGCCGGTTGGCCGGGCTTGACATATGTTTTTTTACGCTTTGGGTTATCGTAATGGATCCACTTTTCGTCGCCAGTCACAATACGATGCAAAAAACCCTTCCGGCCAAGTCGTTCAAGCAGCAATTCGCACGTGAAAAATCGGCGTTCGACGTCTCTCGGCTTCAACTCGTATGGCACCCAATTACCTTGCTTTTGGATCATTCCCATCGCTTTGAGACGTCTGGAAATGGTTGCTTGGTCAACGTCCAACGTTTCGGCGAGCTCTTCTTGCGTTTGGCACGGGTCTTGGTCCAGCAATGCCTCCAATTCTGCGTCTTCGAACCTTTTGGGCTGGCCAGGTCGCTCCTTGTCCTCGGTATCAAAAACACCACTTTTGAAGCGTCGAAACCAGTACTCACAGGTTGAAATCGATGGAGTATGGTTCGGGTAGGCATCCAACAGCAATTGACGGGCTTGGGTGGTATTTTTCTTCAAATTGAAGCAAAAAAGCAAGGCTTCCCGCAAATTGCGTTTTGACGGCACGAAAGTTGACATACTCGGAGCACAAAAAAACTATGTTGTGTACACTTCAGCGAAATGACAGATACTGGTAAACAAAGCCTAATGATGAGGCTTTGACATGAATATAGTTACAGTATTGCCAGATGCGATACTGTTGTAAATAACGCCATCTGTGTGCAACCTTTAAAATTAATGCATAGTCCCAATACATATATATGTATTTACATATATTCCAGTCATTCATACACAATTGTGCTACTATGTACAATACAATAAAAAAAAAAAACGGAATTGAAATATGCACGTTGTGTGACGGTTGTTACTTATTGATAAAAGTTTACACAAAACTGGCAACGAGGATGGGACAAAAACTAACAAAAACAATAACAAGAAATAAGCTTCCCTTTGTATATGAAAAAAAAAAAAAAATCATGTAAATATGTTGTGTGCGTGCGTGTGACTACGATGCAAGTTAACTCATCAACGCAAATTACTGCGATCTGTTATGGAAGCCAATAGAGAAAGCGACCAAGCTTTGGAAGTGCCGCGAAGACAGAGTCAGTATTGAAAGGGCCTGCGAGTAATAGAGTTTCTAATGAAAGAGCAGCGAGGACAGAAATGTTATAAGAAGAGCGCGATAGCACAATTAAACTTCAAGAGGAAGTGTTGCTAACGAACAAATTGTAAAAACAGAAGAAACCGATTAAGCATCTAATCGAAGTAACGCCGAAAAATAAATCAAAAGTGCAGGCATCGCGAGTGCAGACACAAAGACAATAATAAGACAATATTATACGACTATATGACTTTAGTTGGTAGCCTGGAACCCGTCGATTTGAGTTATCCAAACAAGTGGACGTCGTAATACGAATTCTTCAAATTGTTGCTGACGGTCAACGAAATCAAAGAAAATTAGGGTAAAAAGACAGTTTTCTTTTTAACATGTAAGTAAGTTTCATTTAGGGGAAATTGAGCAAAAAAATTGAGAGACCTACTCGGGGAGTTGAGCAGTGCGGTTCGCTCGTCGATCAAATGAATTATGTTATCACCCATACTTGATACTAAATAATACAATGCTAAAATGTTTTGAGATATTAACCAGTCCTCTATCTTCCTTTAGGCTACTATGGAACGATGAAAGACCATGTTGATCTAAGATTAAAAGGCGACGCAGGAGCTCATGAACTTCACTTTCACCTTCTCGATTTTTCCTCACTGATGGATCTGATTTGGTATCCGTGCAACCAAAGGCTGCGTAGCATGGGATGGCACCCGGGGCGGTCTTCCAAAAAAAAAAAAGATGTTCTCTGGGCAACCATTGAGCAAAAAAAAAAAAACAGATTCCGTGAAGTTTTCTGGGCCGACCAATGGTGAATGAAAAAACGAAAAAAATACAATACAAATCAATTACTAAAGTGCTTAAGTGATTTTATTTTGCTAAAATATTCATTGACAATCTCAAAATTAACTTTTCTGTTTTCTTCATTGGACAATATGGAAAGATTGGTAAGTCGCGCTTGGCTCATTGTGGATCTTAAGTAAGATTTTATCAGTTTTAATTTTGGTAAGCTACTTTCACAAGAAGCCACCGAAACAGAGACAGTTACAAAAAAATTTATGCACAGTGCTAGGTTCGGAACAGACTCAGAATAGTTCCATTCTATTATAAATTTCAGAAGCTCCAAGGAGGTCCACTATACCGCTTCTAGGGAAGAAATGGAAGCCGCTTCCAAGGGGCGCTTCAGTCGAAAAATCTCCAAAATAATATCCTCTGCAGAAAATTCATCATATAATTTTATTATGTTTGGAAGTATAACACGAAGTTCTTCTTCTGTTCACGTAATTAAAGTTTATGGCTGAACAATACCGAATATTTTAAGAATGTCATCCATTGCCGTATAACGTTCTCTGTAAAATCTGTCAATATATTCTAATATAGCTCTCTACAGCTCTTCTGGCAAGGTGAGCCCAGCATCTTAGGGGCATTGTTATACTTTTTCGGAATCTCCGCCTTCCTCTTCTTTCAATTGAAATATCGAATTCCTCACATTTTTTAGTTGCATAGGACATAGCTCTTCCCACTTTTGGTTACGAAATAACAACTTAGATATTTATACACGAAATTTTGTGTTTGAAAGCATATTATTATTCATAATTTAAATATTTGGGCCAAATAACGAATAGATTTACAATACATATCAGACATAACTTACTAAAATAAAGTACTGGAATTTGTCAACAGAGGTTACAGCTTGGTTGCGGTCCTTGCATCTCTCCTTGGTAGTGCAAAAACGGAGATAGGTCCAGTCACCCGCAGAAAACACGTAGAATTTTGTTCAGTACGAGTTGGCTTTAGCAGGAATGATATATTGGCTGACGAAATGCGATGAATCTACGTGACATATCAAGGGCGACCAGATAAAGAAAACAAAAGGTGTGAGCGGCTAACCTTTTCCTCACTGGAAACAAAAATGCTTAACGAGTGATAGATGTACAGGCTTTTTCCGGACATATATACTAACTTGATAATGACATCGGGATTTCCCTTCAGTAACGGGCACATATGCGGAAATAAAAATTTGAAATCAAAAAAGTCACATGGTTTTGTTCTCATTACCAGCGAAATTTTAAAACTTCCATCAAATGTCATATCTAAGATAATCGCAATTATGAATGCTACTTTCAAATTGGAACACATTCCACTGTCGAGGTTATTATGTTTAACAAATCAGGAAAGCCAGTGCATGATGTAAATTCATATCGGTACATATCTCTCCCACCTATGGTTTCAAAACTAATGGAAAAACTACTTGCCAAGTTCACAGGAACCTGAGGATTAGAGGATCTGAAAGTTTATCATCGGTGGAAAAGAGAGCTGGCCTGCAGTTGCCAGCATGGATCTTTGTAACTCTCAGATGATCTTATTCGGTGCATTTGTGAAATTAAATTTGTGACTAATTAGTGATTGATTTTGAAAATATTTCAAGTACTATCCTAGTTGCGTTAGACAACTGCAGTGCAAAGGTTTTTAAATTTGTGTTGTGCTTGTGTTGTTTTATTTTTTCTTCTTTTGCTTCCATTCATCGGCATGGTAGTACATACAGTTATAGCAGAGAGCGTATACGGTTTGCGTGTCTAGTTTTCTATTCATGTTTTCAACATTTGAAGTGCTTAATTTGTCGTTTTGTTTGATTTCAATTTCATAATACAATAATTAGCGAAAACGAATGTTCAAAGTGAGCATACGCATTGTTCTTGTTACAACATAAAGTTTAACAAAGTGCAGGTGTTTTGTCATTTCTGTTTTGCGATTAAAAAAGCAAGAGGTTATTCGAATTGTTGTTTATGTTACATCTTTGCGTGGTTAGTGCATTGAAAGCTCAATTTGAAAGAAGTGATCCACCGACCTACTCTCACAATTGTTTTAAAGTATTATAAGATTCGGTATTAAAAAAGCTGGTTTTTACATCACCCTGTAAAGTGAATGCTATTAGTCTGTTAACGTCAGTTAATACAGGCTTACCAACTTAACGAAAACGAAAATCATCACTTATCATCATCATCATCATCATATCATCATCATACATAATATAAAGCAAAGTCGCTTTTTCCCTATGTATGCTTAGATCTTTAAAACTACGCAACGATTTTGATGCGGCTTTTTTTTAATAGATAGAGTAATTGAAGAGGAAGGTTTATATTTATAATAACATCCATTAAATAGTGGAGAAATACTGTTATTTTCACTATACATATACCTATATGCCTATCTTTAAAATTAATGTAGTTGCCATAGTGTTATAATTCGTGGAAAAAGCATTTACTGTCACTACAATATTCCAGCTTCTCATTATTTACACAGCAAAGTTTCTTCAAATGTGATTTTAGATTTTTTTTATTTAAGTCTGATTATTACTCATTTAAGCCATACTATATGGTAAAGGAAACATTTGCTTAGTGTCTGTTTTTAACAACACATCAATTATGCGAAGTCGTTTAAATATATGTCGTAGCACGCCAAATATCGTTTACTTCGGAATAATGAACTAACGAAGAAAGGGATCAAGACTGTCCTATGCAAGATCAATGAGTTCTTTGCGTAGAAATAGACACTCCTCTGTTGAACGTGAAATTCGTCTTCTTTATGCTAGAGATAGACGCAGATCTCAGAGAGCCCAAGAATTGTACGAACGCAGGTCGATGAGGACTTCTAATTTGTGGTCAAATAAGTTATATTTTGCCATGAATTACGATCCTTCATCATTGAAAACAAGAATGATCCTGTCGTTTCAATAGGTACAATGTCTGCTTTGAAATGGAAGGATGAGTCCAAACGTCTTTCTTGCTTACAAGGAAAAATAAAATTACATGAAATTCTTCCTCCACCTGAGCCACCATACTCTCTTCTTATGGGTGATCATCCTAAATCAAAAACATTCATGCGCAACATACGCCGATACAACAGTGCGCAGGTTGTCGAGCGATGTATTATGTCTACATTTAAAATACAGTGCCAAGTATAATATATAATTTAGCAGGAAGCTTGCTACCATATGGGTGCGACGATCACAAATTTCTACAGATCTATTTTATATCAGATCCCGAAACACAAGCATCTACTAGGTGTAACAGTGGCGCACAACCAATGGATCAAAGTTTGGTAAGACTTTTACAGGATTTGTTACATAACAGCTACGTACAGTCTTTCAAAACTGCTACTGAGAGCGTACCGCCAGGAACACCGGACTTGAACATCATAATCCATGCAAATAAAGTGAAGAGAACACATCGGCCGTTATAATGCCCCATCTACGAGTGAAGTTGCAGTTGTGATAGCTGGACAACCATTTTTTAAACGAGATATTGCATTGCACAATCGTGACGACAACTTGCACAGAATATTTGAGTTGCACCGATCTTATGACAGCTTACAGTATCTTTTGTTGCTATGTTGGGGAGAAGACAAATAACAAATCACAAGATCAAATATTCTACCTGAGCATTGAGTGTTTTTCCCATGGACAGTTATATGTAGCTCTTTCGCGCGTCACTTCATGAAAATTTCTTGCTATCAACACCAAAGCGATATCTTTTAAATTGCACCCGTGCAAAGCAGGGTGGGTTGCTAGTATATGTATATTTTGGAAATATTAAAAAATGTATATAAAGAATATTATAAAAAATGAAAATTGGTGTTTTTTACGGGTTACGGGTTTGAGAAACGATACTTTTTCTCAAAAATAACAAGGCAATGTTAATGTCCATGCAGAATATGAAATGTTCAAAACCATCTGGGTTTTGGTCGTTTTGTTTTTACAATCACAAACGTATTGTTCCTTTTTAGTTATCATAAGCCAATTGTTTAAATATCTCTTTTGGAAATAAAGCTTCATTACTAGGATATAACAAAAACAAAAAAAAAAAAAAAAAAAATTTGTTAGTGTGCTTAACACTCACGAGCCTTAGATGTGAAACACGTTTTCTGCAATTAAATGAATTAATGAAAGTTTGATGCAAATTTTCAGTATTAAAATTTAATTCAATTAATATAGGCGATTATTGCTCGATATATATACATTATTGATTCTAAATCCAGAAACTTCGAGAAAAGCGCATCAATTGTACGTTTGGAGTTGGTTGTTGGAATGAGTAGACTTGTGGTCGAATGTAAGTTAAGCATATCCATTAAAAACTAAATGAGCATTATATGAAGTAAAGTTGATGTCACCCCTCAGAATCATAGGCAAATTGTTAAATTTCTCTCCAAGTTCAGTAGATCCAATTCCCATTGTATTGTAACAAAACAAAATGAAGAAACTTTATAATATCATTTATTCCTAACTTCGGTGAAATGTATACCACTACCAATAGCACCTTCTGTCTAGTATGCAGTATGCATTTGGCTGCAGAAACGTCTTCGACTGATGGGGTTGTTTGTTGTTTGTTGTTTGCTGTTTGATGATTGGGAACGTTGAATTTGTATGTGTGGCGTAATTCTATGCTCAGTGTTTTATTTTAAATATATCGCTACACCATCAGCACGCTGACCTTCTCTTTTAAATTGAGTGCAATAGTTGAAATTTGGAATGCAGACGTATTCGTCGTTACACAGTCAAGTCCCACATAACATATGAAAAGTACATTGTTATGTCACCGCATCTGTTACATCATTTTTGTGAGCCCTTAAACTTTGGAATTTAAATACAAAGAATGACGTAGATTTTGTGGTAATAATAGCATCCAAAATTGTATCCTGGCGTGTTTTTAGAGAATTATTTGCAACCCTTGAAGCCCCTTCAGTTTGATGGGGAAGCAAACTGAGTGCAACTCTTCGTCCATGATGACATCTTTTATCATTGTTTTCGTAACAATAAATTGTCCTTCAAGACTTGTGACTCTTGAAAGTGTGGTGGTGTCATACCTGGTGGAAAGTACCTCCTTGCGATTTGTGAATTGTCATCCCACAGGCTGGAATTAAAGGGAACTGATTTCGCTTAGTGCTAGTAGTACTATTGGTATTCAAATAGATTGTAGCATTTCTTCGGGCCATAGGAATCAAATCCTTTACAATGTCATGTTTCTGAATATATCTCGTAGAAAGGTCCCTTATGCAAAGTACAGGGTCTGGCCAGAGATATTTTGCTTTTACACGTTAATTCAACACAATTGTATTTTTCCTAGCAACTTGTGCTTCCAGGTACCCTCCTAAAATTTCATTGGCTATCGATCTATGAAATAAAAATTTATCCTTGAGCCTTTAGAAAGAATGATATAAGGATTTGAAAAAAAGTACCCTTAATCCACAGAACAGGGTCTGGATATACATTTTGTATGGAAACATATGGAATATAATGCATTTTTGTAATTCCACCTGTGTTTTATTTACTAAATATACTCCTTTTTTATACAAAAGTATTGGAAAATAACACAAAAGAATATTGGAAAGATACATTTGTGTGTATATTTTGGTTTTCGGTTATTTATCCTTCTCATTTCTTTTTTACGCGTCAGTTAAAAATTGAACGTTGAACGAAAAACATATGGAATTTTTTGAATGAAAACTCCAACTGGTACTATGAACTGTATGAAAATGTGACTGTTGATGAGGAATTATTACCGAATCGTGGCAGAACCAAATTCACGCAATTTATTCCATCGAAACCAGCAAAGTATAGTATAAAAATACGGTGGGCATACTATTTACTCCCGTGAAGAGTATAAGTATTGTATTTACATACAGTATAAATGAGCTCGAATGGATCACTAATTCCCATACAAATGCATGTAAATGTCTGGCCAGACCCCGTACTGTGGATTAAGGTTTCAGAATTGTACTTTGGATAATGGTTAAGTCCAATTCTACAACGAAGAGGAAATCGTAACCAAAGAAACCATTGTTTATTTGTTCAATTCTGTTTTCGTCATTAACAATTTCAGTTGTAATGTCATGCTGATATTTAATTAAATCCAAAAGCCCTACAGCGCCTTTTTTTAAACCATTCGTCGTTATCACATAACGAGCATAATTTCGTAGGGAAATCCACCCGTATCTAAGACGACTTTTTTGTGCAGTTGTTGCCTTAAATGAGTTAATTGCTCAGGTATAGTGTTCTATATCTTTAGCAACAGATAAGACTTCGTCTAAGCTAGCGTTTAGGATCCGTTTGTTATACCGCTCCACATCATGACTTCCCATAAACAGTCGAATTCCATTAGGACATTGCACGTGAACTCATTTCATCTCGCTCGCAAGTCAAAGAGATTTAATCACATTTTAATGAAGTGAAACTTCTTTAGCGGCGTTGGGCAAAACTTTATACTAAAAATTTGAGTGAAAAAATACAAATTGTCGTTGATTTCTCGTTGATTTAATTTATGTGCAAAAGGGGACAGGCGGCAAACGTAAAAACAACAACAACAATTAGACACGCCAAAGAGCCAAAAGCAATATACAGCCAGACAGAGAGACTGACAGACTTTGAGATGATCTCACTAAGTCTGTTTTTTAAAAATTTCACTTCCATCACGTGTACGATGGCACACGCGCAATTTTGTACATATTGTATCGTATTGATTCTTCTCTCAACCCACTCCTTGTTGTTTTAAGTTATCGGCCAGGCTGGCTGTTTATCCACTAGGCTATTGAGGTATTTATGTTCGTAGCAGGAAAGTGCATACTTAAAATGTTTCACTCTCGTTTTATTTAAAGCCCAAAATGAGTTTTGTTATATTGCTACTTATTTGTTGTACTCGTAGTTACACAGGGTTTATCTTTATACATATTTTTATATGTCGAATGCCAAAATCTGTACGAACGCTTATCAAAACGGCTGAACCAATTTTGATCATTTTTGTTTTTGTTCTACTTATTGGGTCACTAAGTTGGTTTATGCTTCAGTTGGACCCAGTAAGTGGTGCTGTTGCCGAGATACAGGCACTTTTTTACCAAATTTATAACATTTTTTTATCTAGCGCACACTGTACTAAGCCGATTTCACAAATTAAATAATTCGGTATTTCAACGATATCCGAACCGAACTGAGGAAAAGCTTCCATTTTACCGTTACCAAGTGATATAAGAAACTGAACAAATTGAATTTCATGAGAAAGGGCCCTCATATTTCGAGTTAAGGTGACATGGTGAAAGTTTCAAAAATTAGACCACGATGTAATACAATTTTCTATGAGGGTACCACGTGAACCATGA
Source organism: Amiota minor (assembly GCA_037043295.1). NCBI lineage: Eukaryota > Metazoa > Arthropoda > Insecta > Diptera > Drosophilidae > Amiota > Amiota minor. The sequence goes on from JBAMAW010001867.1 coordinate 90,804, forward strand.
GGAACAACTGGCAGGATTTGTCTAAAATCACCGCATAACAAAATGGTTCTTGGTGTGAATGTTTAAGTGAAGTAAAATAAACTAATTCCCCAACACAATTGCGAGAGTTATTTGGCTTTATTTGTGGTTTGAATGTTCCAGCGAATGTGTTAGTTTTATGGAATGAATTCAAAGATCATATGAGTGATTTTTTTTTTTTCTCTGTTAAAACTTTAATTATACTGTTATTATGAAACAACTTAAATTAAACTATATACAAAACAATAACAAAACAACTTATATTAACAAGTGGGAAGGAACAAAACATTTAATATGATCTAGTAGGGAGGTCGACAGGATGCGATCTTCTCAGCCTCCTCGCCTTAAAAGCCGCCTGGCTAGAACGTTTGGATGATTTGCCAACCGATTAATGTAGTCCTTGGCCTGTTGATTAATCACGTCGCCAATTTTTGGTATTTTCAAGTCGTGCTCAAGGTCCGCTGAGCGCATGAACCAAGGGGCCCCAGAAATCATGCGCAATGTCTTGGCCTGCAGAACTCTAACCTTAGCAATATTTGTTTTTGCTGCTATGCCGTACACCTGTAAGCCATAACGCCAAGCAGGAGCAATTATTGCTTTGTAGATGTGTACCTTATTTCTTAGTGACAATTTATTGCGACTGTTTAGGAGCCAATACAATTTCCTAATTCTCTGACCGAGCGACTTCGTTATATTTGAGATATGGGTTTTAAACGCTAGCCGCCTATCCAAATATACACCAAGGTATTTATATCCCGAGTGATGCTCCAGCAACTGATTGCCAATAAAGACACCCGGCCAAACATCCGGCCGTAAGGCGTACGTCACATTGGCACATTTCTTTTCGATAATGCCAATGTTCCATCTTTTTGTCCAGACTTCAAAACTGTGCATATATTGTTGCAGATTGTCCGTGGCTTCATATATGACCTGGTTCTGGAGAGGATGGCCGTATCATCTGCAAACGTGGCTATGATAAAATCATCAGAATCTTCTAGCGGTAGCTTTAAGCTATTGGGCATGTCGTGCGTGACACCTGCCCGAATAGCCTTGATGCTAGACTCCACACCATCCAGAACCACTGTAAAAGTCCTATTATTGAGGTAGCTGCGCACTATTAACCATAGTTGAGGCGGTAAGAGACTCTTGAGTTTACTGAGCAACCCGTCGTGCCAAACTTGATCAAAAGCCTGCTTGATATCGAGATACGCTGCCACAACGTACTCCTTGGCCTCAAATCCTTCAAGGATAAAGTTGACTACCCTATTCAATTGTTCAGGAGTTCCGTAGACCTTACGGAACCCGAATTGAAATGGAGGAACAATTTCCTTGACCTCTTTCAAGTCAAGTAGGCGTGTCAGCAGACAGCGTTCAAACAGCTTTGCTACAGCGGGCAGCAGACTGATTGGCCTGTAAGAATCCAATAAGTAAGGGCTCTTACCAGTTTTATGAATCATGCAGATTCTCGCCTTCTTCCACTGTTTTGGAATATATCCCAATCTAAGCGTTGAAAATGAGGACCAAGAATAGCACAGCTTTGAACGGCATAGCCTTTAGTGTAAAATTATCCACACCATCTTCACCTGGAGCCTTTTTTGTATTCAACCCTTTAATGTGACCCGAGACTTCCTCTGCTGTGATGGGAGCAACTGGGGGGCATAATTGGCCAGCGCTATCAAGTCTCATTTGGAATTGGTGAACTCTATGTGTTGAGCTAGTGTCAAATGGCTGAAAGCGAGTTTCTAAGTCCTCAGCAAAAGTCTCGGCTCGATCCTTTAAGGATCTGGCCCAGGATCCGTCAGCTTTCTTGATTGGAAATTTGGGGCTGCTTAAACCTTCTAGCCAGCTTCCACAACGAGTGCTTTGTGTCATATGAGTGAGGATTTTCTTATAGACTACACTCAGGAATTTTCTTATAATCAAACTCATCATCGATGATATTCTTCAGAGTCATAATACTTCATGTCAAGAACTTGGTCTTCCAATCCCTGTTTATTTCCCTGTCGATTCTGTTTTCAGTGGCAGCAGTAACCGCGTTGAAGAAGAAAATATTTTTGAAGATATGTTTAATAGCACTATAATATATAATGTTTACGAGTAGTTTTGAATCATGATACTGGTAGCAATGTATTTTGTTTAACAGCTCACGCAGGTTGTGGAAAAACTTATGTCCAAACAGCAATCATTCGTAAATTAAATTCATTAAATCTGCGTTGTGTACCCACAGCTTTCAGTGGTATCGCTTCTACTCTTTTGATCGGTGGGATGACTTTATACAATATGTGCAAATTGCCAATTTCAATAATAGAAAATTCTTCAAATCTGCGTCACTGATTTTAATCGAGTTCGGGAGAGAATAGAGATACATTATTTGGTGGGAAAACCATTTTGTTGTGCGGTGATTTTAGACAACTCCTGCCAGTTTTTCCTAATGGTTTACGTGTTACCCTCATAGAAAATTCTATTACATCAAGATTTAAATTTTGAAACTTTCACTTTAACTCGAAATGTGAGGGCCCTTCCTCATGAAATTCAATTTGTTGAGTTTCTTATATCACTTAGTAACGGTGATATAGAGCGTTTCCTCAGTTCGATTCGGATATCGTTGAAATACCGAATAATTTAATTTGTGATCCTGTAAACATTATCAATGATATATTTGGAAATATTCCGGAAATTATTTTATCTACTGGCATTTTGAATGCAGTTGTTTTGGTTCCAAAAGATGATTATTGTTTATTTATAAAATTAAGAAGTCTAAAAGGACTGCCTGGGGTGGAGCAGGCTTACTACAGCTGTGATAAAATTGTCAGTGATGATGCACGTGCATATAATAATTTTCTTATTGGGTTTTTGAATACTATATCAGTTAGTGATTTGCCTCACCATAAATTGATTTTAAAAGAAAACTATATTGTATTATTAATGCGGAATTTAAATACAGGAAAAGCATTAGTTAACGGAGCTCGCAGTTGGAATAGCCTGCGTTTAGTCACGTACAATGTATGTTGACGACAGTTGAGTTGTTGATTTAATTGATTGCGATTTTATATTTCTGAGACAATTTATCACGTGATAGTAGGGTTTTCAAGAAGAACATTGTTGACAGAGAAGTTATTAGCACTGAAAAAACCAATGATTTTTTTTTTCTAGAATGCGGTCGATTGTGTTGATCGCGGGTTCCCCTAGTACATATCAGTATGTAAGTATATATATATATATACATACATATATATATGTATATATACTTATAACAACAAACTACATACAATTTGTGTGTTATTTTTTTTGTTTTTCTACGAAATTATATTGGCAGGAAAAATGGCTCTTAGAAGAGAGCATACCCAACAGCAAATTATGACCAATTTTTAATTTTAATTAATTTTTAGCGAGTGTATACTAATATTTTACTGTTGTTATTATCTAATCATTGTACTTTTCACAAATATGATTACAAAAACACATTTAAACCTTTGCTGAAATAAAAACAAAACAAAAAAAAAATAACAGTCTACGAAACTCTTAAACGACGCGATCATACGCATTAACTTATATCTGCTTTGACCATTTCATTCTTCTCTTATTCCCCTTTGCACATCATCACAAGCACAAGATATTTGCCCATACACATACTCACACCTATACCATAACTTATCACTCAATGTTGCTCAAGCCAGAGTGGGGGTCACAGGTCCTTCCGGCAATGAAGAGGAAGGGGTTCACTTAGCACTACAAGCCTCTACGTAGGAAAAAGGGCAGCACGATCGTTACGAATCAAACAAGATGAATTCCTTGTATGGACAAGGACTCTGGCTAGAGGATAAACGTGTCGAACTAGTTTGTCCATGTAAATAGCTTTTCGCTTGCAACATTTTTCTTTTACTGGTGGTACTTCCAGGTCTTCGTGAATGTCTTTATTCCTGATATATGTACCATGGCGCTCCCGCGGTTATTCTAAGTATTTTGGATTGTGCTCTTTGCATAACTTCAACGTGTTTAGCAGCCGTTGTTGCCATTCTCTTCTCAATCGCCGTTTAGAAGCAACCAGTTCTTCAATATCCCTATTTGAGAACGATTTTCTACTGAACATATGAGCAACAATCGCAGGCGTTGATACCTCAGCTGCAGCTACCAATACGACACTTAATTCAATAACAGATTTCTCGATATCACTTTCAGAGTTGATCGCAGTTACAATTTCTATGTGAGAAATAATATATTTTTTATATTGCAACCAATTAGTTTTATTAGATACTAGCATTAACCGGCGTGCTTTGCTACACCCCCTATGCGTTAATTGGGTGTTTCTTATAAAAAGCTTTGTTGTAAAATGTGTAATTAATAATTTACAATATATATTAATATTCTATTATAACCTAAGCAACTTTAAGAATCATTTGTTCTTTTAAAAAAAATCGGTTCAGTATATTTTGTACCAAATAAAAAAAAAAAATTAAAAATGGCATAAAACTATCTATATCTGGACAACAGCGCTACCTACCGGATCCAAATGTAACAAAGAACCGGACTGTAACTCCATGAGTACAACAAAAAAACAGAATCATCACAATTGGTCCAGCCGTTCTCGAGTTTTGCGGGGTCATACTATTTTTTGAGTGCATTTATATATATATAGATTATCACCCGTAAGAAGATAGTAAAGTGGATCAGGTGGAGGGAGAATTTCTTCTAATTTGACTTTTCCTTGTAAGCAACTCGTGGATTACGGTTACGCCTGGAGTAGCCGCCGGGAATAGTAGTTTGATTATAATCTCATGCAATCCTGGACAAGTGGATTGTGGTACTCGGCAATCTTTCACTCTTGACATCACCATGCTGTATGCTGTGTCCCATGGGTTTATACCGGATTCCTCAAGCAGCTTCGTAAAGCCACCTGAGCAATGCTGTGCCGAACTAGGGTCCTCCTAGGCATCGAGGCATCACACGCTGAGGACAGCATGACTGCCAATCTGGCCAACTGCTCGGCAGACGCCGTGGCGAGTTCTAGCAGCCGGAATATCTCTAGGAACATTCTTTTGTCGAAGCGCGAGTCTTTACACCTAGCCCCATTTATAGATTGTTGCTCAGCTCTACTGGGTCGCCTTTGTCCATCAGAAGAGCTTGATGGTCGCTATGGATGAAGGCCTTTTTGGGTTCTGCGAATCTCGTGTACCGACTCTGTGAGGCCACTGCGATTCCGGTCAGCTTTCTTCCTTGTCTTCACTTCGGTGGATAAATAAAGCATCAGCATTTACGTGCCTCTTTAACCACGACAGTCTTCGTGGTTTTCCTCTTTTTCTTTTCAACCAGTTTACATTGACAATCTGCGATGCATTGGGTGCGCTTTTTTTTTTTAAGATGGACTATCTTTTCTCTCCGGCTACATTGTAGTTTCCCGGTAGCTGCTCGGCCAATGCCCTCGTAGAATTATCTTTCTTCCGCGGAACCTTCGTTTTCCAGAACAGCGTTGAAGCAGTCTGGTCGGTAATAGATTTGTGGTTAGAGTCTTTTGGATAACTTTTTATAGGCTTGAACTTAATGGACTTAGTGTCGACCGACTTTGGACTGTTTCTTTGATCGCGTATTTTTTGCAGATCCTTGAGAACAACATAGCTAAAGTTTGCGGGATGAGGCTCGCTACAGTTGCATCGTTTTGAATGCTGTTGTTTAGGTTTTTGCAATCTATCGAAACACCTTGGTTGCTTGTCGCAATAGGTTTGCGTGTGACCATATAATTGGCATGATTTGCATTGAGGAATAAGTTTTGATTGTTTCCAGGCCTCAAAAATAACAACATCATAATCTTTATTTTTTGTATTTTCGGTTCCGTCAATAAATAAAAAATAAATAAATAAATAATAATAAAAACCAAAAAATAATGCCAAATATCCAAAGCAAAAAAATGAAAATAGAGCTGCAGAGCATTACCATCAAGAGCTGCAGAAGCACTCAAATTATGCCGGGGCCTAGCAAAGCGCTCCGGGAGAACTAGTATTAATAGAGCCCTTTACGAGTAAACAACACTAAAGAAAAAATTATCTTCTCTCACTCAAACGAATCATGTGCTACTCGCAGCACTATCTATATCCACACTGTCTGCACCACCATTTACGCAAATTAAGTCGTGTTGTGTTGAGTATCAATGATCTAGTTGAATTCGTTAACAAAGACCGTGTGCTACTGAGTAATAGCAGAAACCACGAGTTGAACGACTGCATAGACAAGAACACACATGACGTAATGAGTCGATTGAAAAGCACCTTCACTCCTCATGACTTATTTCAAAAACACGCACGACTCGTTTTCGTAGTATGCACAGTATGATTGCAGACTGTTATCACCACTTAGGTTGCGCTCTAGTATATCCAACAATATAAAAATTAAAATTTGTTTGTTTTAGCTTACGTATGTGTATACTTGGTTCCACCCATGGACATGCGATAGTTTTAGGTACGATATGTGTCGAAATTGTCGTGAAAATTATATAGACCTTAAAAACATATTTTAAAATCCATCAGATCGTCTGTCCATTTTTCTAAAATAAACAGCAGAGGAAACGAGAATGAATTGTACTGATCACCCAAGTTGAATGATTTTGGTAGGCTGTGCGATGCTGGGTCTCTAGTAATGAATAAAAATGAAATTACTTAGTATTATATTTCTTGACCCGAACAATTCATGTAAAATTGATTAATAATTATAACAAGTGCTCCTTGATGTTTCCTACTGATGTCCAAATTCTCTAAGACACCGAATACCAAGCGTATTGGATATAATGTAATGTACGCCTTTAGAAAATTAAAAAATCACAGTGATTAGAAAATTAAAATTTTTAATCTGATGATTACAGTATTTTATGTTGTAATCAGGTCTTTTTTGTTTTGGTTATAAATACTCGAACACATGGAATGTGCGTGCACGTTGTGTTAAGTAGAAACGTAAAATTTGAAATCGATTTTGCGTTTACACCGGCAATTTTGATTCTTGAATAGCTGTTTTTTGTTTTGCTTATATATACATAGTACATTGCGCGGACGTTGTGCTAATTTCAAACGTAAAATTTTTGGATACTACATTATTAAGAACAATTTGCAGTTTGTGCAAGTAGTTGTTACAACTACTTTTTTCTTTACTGCTACGTAATTTATTAAAATTTTAACAAAACACTTACAATTTGAAATTAACTGACATCAACATCAGCTGTTTTTGTTGTGATTTGAAAGAAAAAAGGTTCGGAAGACTGTCGAAAATGACAGTTCCAGTTGGAAATTATCAAAAATTTTCCAATACTAACAGAAATTTGCCAGCCTTGTTTCCGATTCCAATGTTGAATCTATCAAAATTGATTCACATGTAACAACAAAAACTGACATTTTTCCATGTGGTTGTTGTCCGATTCAATTGTCGATTCAACAAAAAATCGCCTGACATAAAACGATTATCATCGCAATGTCCTAGCAACAGTTATCTTGTCGAAGTAAGTTGTTGGTAGAGTAATAACTCTGCGAGTGAACGATTGGTAGCGGTAAGCTTAGACCGATTTTGGTATTAGGTAGTCCTTAGTAGTTTGTACCATCCGTTCAGCTTAGCCAAATGAATCGGATGAACAGAAGCCTAGCGAAAATGTCGAATTAAATTAATTTCCATGAAGACTTTCATTTTCTTAGAAGCCATAACAATTTTAGAGGCTATGCAAATTTTTCAATTAATTATATCTGGCAACCATAAAACTTTTTTGACATTTCATAAAAATGCTCAGTAGACTTGCCAATTTCATCAGGGAAAGGTATAAAACTTAACAACGTATCGATATCGTACAATTCCTCGCTTCCAAGAGCCAAAAATTGGTATATTCGTCTTCAACGTGAAGCAAAAGGCCGGCAACTTTACAGCACTCTTGTAAATTGTCAAAACAAGCTAGACTTTGTTTCTCCGGGTAGGCCTACATACTGGCCGGCGGATCCAAGAAAAACTCCCGATATCATCGACTTCGGTATCACAAAAAATATACCAAGAAACCTCATATCAGCAGTTACTCATGATGAACTCTCTTCCGATCACTCCCACGTTGATATCGTTTTACTCGATTTTCCAAAAACGAAAATGCAGAACACGTCTTCCTGCATTGCCCAAGATTTGATGTTGCCAGATCAATGCTCTCATCTGCGTTTGGTGAAGTGCCGACTGTGTCGAACTGCATCCGGCATATGTGTGAATCACAGTTGAATTGGGACGTGGTAAGTCAGGCTGCAGCTCAAATCATGACAGAGCTGCGGCATATTGAACGATTACGACGAGTTCAGACGAACGAAGACAGGATAGATAGGTCATTAGTTTGATATTGGCGAGAAGTTTTAACGTAAATTTGTTTTGATTTACATGGGGTAAAAGCAGACTTTGAGCTGTTATGCTCCCTCTTTCCTCCTTGACGTAATGCTTTGCGGTAGTGCCAGGGGGCCTGTAGGACTTGGGACGGTGGGGTTTAGTGGGTGCAAGTCCCACACTTCAAATAGTAGATTCGGTTGGCTTTTAATGCTTCCCCATCGACAAAAAAAAAAAAAAAAAAAAAAAAAAAAACGATTTTCCAATGTTTAAGGATCGCCCTATAGACTCATATCTAATAAAACTAATTGGTTGCAATATAAAAAGTATATTAGTTCTCACATAGAAATTGCGCCTGCGATCAACTCTGAAAGTGATATTGACAAATCTGTTAATGAATTAAGTTCCGTATTGGTAGCTGCAGCTGAGGTATCAATGCCTGCGATTGTTGCTCACAAGTTCAGTAGAAAATCGTTCTCAAATAGGGAAATTGAAGAACTGGTTGCTTCTAAACGACGATTGAGAAGAGAATGGCAACAGCACAGATCTCCTACTGCTAAACAAAGGCTCAAAGATGCAAAAAAAAACTAGCCAAAGCACTTTTAAACGACCAGCTCGACGCACAAAGGCGCTATATCTATAACCTATCACCCACAAACACTAGATTTTCACTTTGGAAATCGCTAAAAACTCCTATGGAGCTGGATTCACCTATTAGAGACAGAAACGGAATTTGGGCTCGGTCTGATGAAGACAAGGCTAATGTATTTGCCAACCATCTTGAGCACGTGTTTGAACCTAATCTACCTACTAACAAATTTGTGCTTCCTCACCAGACAATCACAAATTCAGTAAATATGTCTCCATTAAAAACAAGCGCTAGTGAGATTGTATCTATTATAAGGACTCAACTGAAACCCAAAAAATCTGCTGGTTATGATAGAATCGTGCCAAAAATGATAACTGAACTTCCAAACGCAGCAGTAGTTTTTCTCTCGCGTCTTTTCAATGCTATCTTTCGAATTGGGTACTTTCCAAAGCAATGGAAAAATCGCTTATTACAATGGTTCCAAAGCTCGAGAAGGATAAGACATGTCCTTCTTCATATAGACCTATAAGTCTGCTTCCATGTCTTTCTAAGCTATTTGAGAAGGTCCTTAAAGCCAAACTCAATCACCAGTTACAAGCAAATAGTTCAATCCCAGATCATCAATTTGGTTTTCGAGCAAAACATGGAATGATTGAGCAAGTCAACAGAGTTACTTCGGAGATAAGAACTGCCTTTAAACAGCGAGAATATTACTCAGCAGTATTCCTTGATGTAGCACCGCAAAATATGCATATAGTCCTGCAATCCTACATATCAAATCGAGTGTTTGCAGAAAAATTTCGTTACAAAAGAATTTAAGATAAAAGCAGGAGTTCCCCAAGGTAGTGTCTTTGGACCAACTCTATACATGTTATTCACTGCCGACATTACAACAAGTAGTCAAATTAGTACTTCGACTTTTGCTGATGACACTGCCGTAATCAGTCGCTCCCGTTGCCCAGTTAAACCTTCTGCAGGCTTGGATGCTCATCTTAAAAGGCTTCATGAGTGGTTATCCAACTGGAGGATTAAAGTCAATGAGGGGAAATGTACGCATATTACATTTACATTGAACCGACGGACTTGTTCTCCAGTAACATTAAATGGTGTTACAATTCCTCAAACCCAAGTGGTAACTTATCTTGGCGTTCACCTGGACAGACGGCTTACCTGGCGGAAGCATATAGAATCTAAAAAGATACATATGAAACTAAGGGCTCAAAGTCTTCACTGGCTAATCAATTCTAAATCTGGACTGAGACTTGAGTACAAGGTGATGCTGTATAACTCTGTTATTAAACCAATTTGGACTAATGGTTCTGAATTGTGGGGTACCGCGAGCACGAGTAACATTGAAGTTTTACAAAGAGCACAATCGAAGATACTTAGAACAATCACGGGAGCTCCATGGTACATATATCAGGCATAAAGACATTCACGAAGGCCTGGAAGTACCACCAGTAAAAGAAAAATGTTGCAATCGCAAAGGTATTTACATGGACAAACTAGTTCGACAAGTTAATCCTATAGCCAGAGTCCTTGTCCATACAAGGAACTCATCTCGACTGATCCGTAACGATCGTGCTGCCCTTTTGATTAATTAGAGGCTCGTAGTGCCAAGTGATTGACTTCCTCTTCATTGTAGGAGGGACACATGTGTATTAGTTTTATAAGATTTGTAACCTTATTGTTAGTCCTATGTATTATATAGGAGGTTTAGTAAATACTATCAACAAAAAACAAAAAAATTAGTCTCACAGACTAACATCAAACCTACATTGTTGTCCTCTAGATATTTCATCAAATCTTTAAAGCCAAATGTGTCAAGTCATTTGCGTTCCAGTGAGTTATTTTTAAATGAGCCATTATGGGGAATTTAACTTATCCAAAATTTTCATTTGGATTTTCAGCATTTCGTAAAAAGAGTTTTGCATCAGTAAGATTGATTGATTTAGGCCGACTAAAGCTGAAAGTCCGCACCCAGAAATAAAACCACCATGAATAAGGAAGAATGTTTACGGTGCAGGGAATCGGATCCCCAGTACCTGCGGCTTTGGAGGGTGCGCAAGCGGGCCTGAAGGTAACTTGGAGACTGCTTCTACAAAGATACACCCTTCTCTTACTGTCCCTAATGACCGTGAGGAAGAGGAAAAAAATCTACGTTGGAGAATGGAGCTTCTCCCAACACGGCAACAACTCCAAAACCAACCGCAAATACAAGCAAATTTCCGAAGAAGGCAAGAAGTCGGGACAAGGATAGTTACAAGTTGTCCCAAGTACAGGAGTGGACCAAAGTTCCTGGCCGGAAAATAACGGGATAAGGGCATCAAATCGAAGCCGGATGCTCTCATCATTTCGGCATCCGCGAATGCGTGTTACGCTGATATCTTGAAGAAGATTCGAAGTGAGCCAGTGCTTAAGAGTAGGTGAAAATGTTAAAGTTGTTCTAATCGAACAACACCGTTAAGAATGAGTTGTAGGGTACGTCGGTGCACACTGACAGTCTATATTGGGTTGCCTGTAGCGGATGCCAACAACGTGTTGAGTGCTCAACGAGTCCGCATAGGTTTGGTATCTTGCAGAAAAAGGGATTGCACCGAACCAACCAGATGTTACAAGTGCTGGGGCTACAACCATCAGGCGCAAAACTCTAAAGGAAGTGTAAGCCTCGGTAACCTATGTAGGAGATGCGGGCAAGAAGGCTATAAGGCGGCAATGTGTAAGAGTGAGCTAAAACGTGCGCTTCGTAGTGGTAACCATGCAACTGGGAGTGGCCGTTGCCCGAAACACCAAAGGGCAGTTATAGCTAAGAAATGAGGAAGGCGATGAAAGCACCCAACTTAATCTTAACCACTGGCAGCTCAAGACTTGCTGCGACAAACGGTATTCGAGCAACTCCTCGACCTTGTCCTAATAAGCGAGCAATATCGCACCTTGAGAGGAATGGAGTAGACGTTGGACGCATCCTCTAAATCGGCTATATGCGCCCGAACGGGAAGGCCCCTCAAAGTAGAGCAGTGAATCCTCACTGGCTTCACATGGATGAAAGTAAATGGCATTTACTTTGTCTCGTGCTGTGCCCTTCCAACCCTGGAACTAAACGAGTTTGAACAATTCATAATGGAGTTAGTTGCGGAAGCAAGGACTAAGACACCGACAATCATTGCAGGCGACTTCAATGCTTGGTCTATTTACTATGTGGGGTAGATGAAAAACGAATCAACATGGCGGAGTCCTCATGGAATGCCTAGCCACGCTGAACATTGAACTCCTTAATGATGGTCAGCTTACATTCGAAGCTGGTTATAGTAGTTCGGCCATTGATCTTACATTCGTGCAGCGTTAAATTGCATCCCACACGACATGGAAAATTGGCAATTTCTTCACGAACAGCGATTATCGTGCAATTTTAATCGAGGTGACGTTACAGCCGAGTGGAAGGTAGTTAGGTAGACGTTGAAGAAGTGCCGGAGGTTACTACTGCGGAGCTCTTTAATGCGGTGTGTAAGAAAGGGGATAGGAAAGCTCCAGGAATGACGGCATCCCTAACATTGCTTTGAAGGCTGCGATGCAAACGGATCCTGCTCTTTCCTTTTGCCTTGCTGAAGGTATCTTTCCCAACATACGGAAAAGACAGAAGCTTGTTTTGTTGCTAAAACCCAACAAACAAGCTTTGCATGCTTGACACCATAATGGAGACACGGAATGCTTTATCTGAAGCACAGTGTGGTTTTCGCCGTGGTAATCGACTGTTGATGCTATCCAAGCAGTATTGCGCTTAAGGCACTGGGTGGAATCAAGGAATACTGTGCAGTAGTACCCTTAGACGATAAGAATGCCTTCAACACGGCAAGCTGGCAACGTATCATGCAAGCCCTTCACAGTATTGGTACTCGAAGATACCTAATACGAATAATATCCAATTATTTCGCAGATAGAGTGTTGCTGAACAATACTGACGATGGCGTGAAGCAATACAGAGTCACGTCGCATTTGAGACATTCAAAATTAAACCTTGTCTACAACTAAAATGATGGGTTATTCACTTATTTTATTATACACAAGAGTTAAAGTTGGACGCAAACCAAAAGACAAAACAAAATAAAGCAAGCATACATATGTACATACACATAAAATAAACAAAAGAAACAAGAGCACATCTTACACGCATTTTGGCTTGTAGATAAGGGACGCGACACGAATGGCTCTGCCGACGTTTCTCTTTGTCTTCATTCGAGGTTTTCGTTGTTATTTCGCTTCGTTCAGTAAAGCGATCATTGATTTGTACAGGGATGAAATTAACATTCAATTCGCAGGTAGCAACATTTTGAATCATTTACAATTGATAAGATAGGAACATGTGAATAGAAACAACATTCACATCACAGAAACGAAATTCCCCATTCATTCATTTTAAATGGGTTCGGCAAGGGATTGTTTCTTTTTAAAGTGAATGATTCAAAAAGCATTTTGAAGGCATTCATGCACAAGTCTAGAATACAACGAAAATAGCACAACAACAACCGCGCACAAACCTCTCTATTCTCCCATTCTACTGCATTCACAACATCAACGACTGTGTGTTGTTGTTGTTGGAAAGAGGTTATCTTTAACACATTTTCTCACCTAAGAAACTAAACTAATTTTCATAAAATTGAGATGGTGCACGAAGAATACCTTTCAAATGTTTTTTTTTTTTTGTTTTTTTTTTTTTTGTCACAATCGGTTCAGTGGTGTAAGCAGGAAATACTTCACAATTTCATTGTTTGCCATAATTATATAAATGCACACATTTCCACACCACCAAAATGAGGTGGTATCGTTTTTGATCGATTTATGACAGTTCCATCAAACCAACAACAATTTCTGTCAAATACTTACAACAAGTCTCGCTTCATTTCAAAGTTATGTGAAAAATTCACGGCTATGAACATTTTAGTGAAACAAACTGATAATGACGCTGATGTCCTCATAATTGAAACATCAATAGAAAAATCCAATGGAACAAAACAAAAAAAAATTAAGTAAATTATAATACAAAAATGATAATAAAATGTACAATCAAAATCTAACAAAAACAAATAAAAAAAGTTAAAAAAAAATTTAAAATAAAAAACCAGTGCAAGAGGAAAAAAAAACTTCAAAGAAAGAAACAATCAAAACATAAGTAAACCAAGAAAATTAAAAGGAAAGAAAATGAAACAGCAAAGGAAAATTAACATTTGAAACCAACAAAACACAAAATAAATAACAACAAATACATCGATAGCAGCAGAGCAGACAGCACCAGAGCGAACAGTGGCAGAGCGGACAACAGCAGGGCAGTTAGCATCGAAGCAGTCAGTGGTAGATCAGTCGGTAGTAGCAGAGCAAACGTGGTGACAGTGGGACGAAAGCAAACGTACTGATAAGTAAAAAAAAAAACATAAAAGTAAGTAAATAAATTTTTAAAATAAAGAAAAAACAAAATATTAATCTTTTCAAATTCATACAAAAAAAATGATTATATTTTCTTCTTTAAATAAAATTAAAAAAATTAAATATTTAAATTTATATTTTTTACATAAATTTTTTGGAATTCATACATAAATAATTATATTTTCTTCTTAATTTCAAAATTCATACCATTGAGTTTTATTTTTTAATTTTTGTTTTACTGTTAAATCTTGATTTTCCATTGCTCTTTCGATTTTGTATTTGAATATTCCTTACAAGCTAGTGCAAGTATTAGTAAGATAGCAGAAGATTAAGGAGACAAATTTCAAGAATCCTCAGTCAGTGCGTTCAAGGTGAGGAAAATTGGAAGTAGAAGTAATGGAGAATCAAAGTTTAAGCTCCATTTAAGATTTTTAAGTACGTTACGATTGTAAGTATTAATGGTAATTATCTAAAGGGCAATAAAATTATTCTTATTTGTAAACGCTAAGTCAACAAGGATTTAGTCGTTAAATTTGGATCAATCGGAGTCGATTGAATTTAAGTGGTGAGCAGTTAACGGTTCTTTATTGTAATGTCAACATTCCTACCATACCCTACTCTTTGACCGTTGTGTGTTCAAAGTTTTGTGAGTCAGCAGTTATTAGAGCATAGCTCTTTTATGTGCGTTACGGCATGAGTGAAATTTCAAAAAATGATGCTAACTGGCAATCCGATGGAGTGGGAATTCTGCTCTGGCAATATTTTTTTTTTTATTTTTATAGTGAAAATGATTGTTTCTTTATTATATTGGAGCTATTTAAGCAAACATGAAAACGATTGCTTTTTATTTGTTTTTTACTAGCTTTGCACAGCCACGCTTTGCTGTGGCCTTTCAAACAACAAATATAAATAATTAAAAATGAAATGATTAAGTTTTGCGTACCTAACGATGATAATCATCAACAAATAAACATAATGATGATAATCATCAACAAATAAACATGATGAAGAATTCAACAAACTAAAAGTAAAGCAACAATTAAAGTTAACAACATGTAAATGTCTGCGTGGTGTAGTGGTTAGAAAGTAGGACTGGCAGACCGAGAGCATGGTGTTCGAGTCCTGCACTGGGAATTTTTTGTTTTTTATTTTTATTTAATTCTGTCTCAATATAACTCTCATTCTTTCATTCATGCAGTAATGAGCGAAAGCATCGTTCATAAATAAATAACTATAAAGAATTATCTCCGACTATGCCGAGGATGAAATACACTTCACGCAGTGAATGTTTCATTGTAGTATTTAAACTTTATTCGCAAAAAAATGGGTGGTTTGTATGGGAGGTACCCCCAGTGATCCGATTCGTCTGGTTCTGACAAATGTGCTGCGCCTGTTTTGGAAACTGATAGTGTCCAAGTTTCAGTTCAATAGGACAAAAAACAAAAAGGTTTTTCTAAATAGAACATGAATTCAAATGGGTAGTTTGTATGGTAGGTGCCCCCCTAGTGGTCCGATTCGGCTGCTTCTGACAAATGTACTAGCTCAAAAACTGAGGGACTAGTTTGCATACATACAGACGGACAAATGGACATAGATTAATCAATATGTGGTCTCCTTTGTCTCCTTCTGCCTGTTACAAACTTCATGACAAATAATACCATTCACTCCCGTGAAACCTTCCATATAAACCACATTAAAATCTTGAGACTAAAAGATTCCGATACAGGGTCAGGACAATTGTTGGAATGAGCCATATCGGTGCACTAGGGGGTAGATCCCATACAAATCCCCCACGGCATAAAAGAACTGCAAATATTGCAAAATATACCTTGCGCGCAATTGTGGGAGCTCTCTATTACGTCCATAATAAAACCCTACATCGTGACCTACTCCTCCAATTTGTAGGCGACCAAATAAACAGACACACCAGCAGATTCAATGACAGATTACTAAGTCACCTCAACCCAATAGCAAAGACAGTGGCTACATAAAGGCCAAGAAAAAGACTGATAAGTTTCCATCTCTATGAACTTAGCAAAAGAAGACTTAATTAATTAAAAGAATTTGTTTATATGAGAAAGTTATCAAAGTACCATTAAATGTAAAAGTCATTATTACTTGTTAGTTAAGTCAATACACGTTTCATGTATTGGGTTGGTGGAAAACAATTCGATTCAACAAGTTTTTTCATATAACAAAGCAACTTTATTTCATCAAATATTTTTGATTGTTATTGATAACTTTTTGCCTAAAACCTTTTGGTAAAACCATAATCTTGTCTTTATAGAAATTCTTGGATTTCTGATCAAAAAACTGGCGTAGTACCGTTTTGCAGTCGCTTGGGGAATTCATTGTTACGCCATCAAGATAATTCTGCATGGAGCGAAATAAATGGTAATCAGATGGTGCTAGGTCCGGACTATATGGTGGGTGCATTAACACTTCCCAGCCGAGTTCCCTCAATTTTTGCTGAGTCACCAAAAATGTGTGTGGCCTAGCGTTGTCGTGGTGGAAGACTATGCTTTTTCTGTTTACCAATTGTGGCCGTTTTTCAACGTTTCATTTAGTCTTGTTAGTTGTTGACAATAGTGTACCGAATTTGTCGTTTGCCCAGGTGGGAGCAACTCATAATGCACAGGACCTTTGCAATTCCAGCAAATGCACAGCAACAACTTCCTCGTAGTTAGCGCTGGCCTTGCAATGGTTTGGGCAGGCTCACCTTGTTTAGACCATGACCTTTTTCTCAAATTATTGTCGTATGCTACCAATTTTTCATCGCCAGTTATCAATTTGGAGAGAAAAGGTTGCAAATCATTCCGTTTCAGTAACATTTCGCAAATTGAAATGCGATCAATAAGATTTTCTTCTGTGAAATTGTGTGGTACCCAAACATCAGCTTTTTTCCTTAGCCCGATCCTTAGCGATGTCACGAGTACTTATATGTCGGTCATTCCCCACCTTCTCGTTCTGATAAAGTACCTTCTCCATGATGTGCACAAATTTTTTTATGAGCTTTCGCTGCGGAATAACCCTTTTAATAAAAATACGATATATTGCAACGAATTTTCTCTGTTTCGGCACTCATTTCCTCTACGTAAAAATAGCAGATTTATTAATACCTTGTTCATTACAGCATGGTTTTACCAAGGTTGCCACCTTTTGATTGTTGTATAGCATTCCCAGATCGGATTAACACTTACAAAGATGTCGCGTTTTAAATCTAGCAATTCAAATTTTCGGAACTTACTTTTCCACCAACCCCATATATAAGTTTGTATATATTGTACCTATATCATATTTGTCAATAAGTGCCACAGATGTGTAGCAATTTGTTTCTCTAGATTGGCGGAGTTGATTATTGTTAAAAAGGTTAGTGAATAAAATAAATAAATGTGTAAAAAGAAAAAAAATTATTATCAATGTAAATCCCCAAATATTTTGCTACATGTTATTGGGGATTTGCTTCACCTACAGTTGTAATCTACATTTATGTTCGCATACGTGGCGCTAATTGATGATTCTAATGTTGGTGTTACAATATTAACAATTTGCAGGTCTTAGTACACTTTCTTAAGGGATGCCAGATCTTACAATTCTTAGTGAGGTATGATTTCCTTTGCACTTGATATTAAAATATCTTCCTGTAATATAATTTCTTATGATTTCATAAAGATGTTGTAGTAGAAGATGCTCTAACTTATACAAGGTCGGTCGCAAAGTAAACGAGATTTTTCTCTATTTATAGTGACGCTATCTTTGGACGGGAGTATGAGTTGGAAAGGTATATTCTCCACTAACGTTCTGTCTAAATTTCTTAACCAACAGACAATTAGAAGCCGAGCTATTGCTTTATAAGTGAAGTGTGTCTATAGCATTGGTCGAAAACTGAATTGCGAACAAAGAGCGTGCATTTATAAAAAATGAGCCAAAATCTTCGATGCGATATATGACAAGGGAATTGAACATATTAAAAAATTCATTTCATCGCATTTTGAACGAAAAATTACGACTCAGGAAGATTTGTGCTCGCTTTGTTCCACACAAATTGACTGATGACCAAAAATTGCTCCGAATTCAACATTGCGAGGACTTCATTAAAGAGACAAAAAAGGACCCAAACATCAAGTATAGCATTGTTATTAGTAACGATTCGTTGTGTGAGCAATATGACCCCGAAACAAAGCGTCAAACTGCAGAATGGAAGCACCCAAGTGAGCCAGATCTGAAAAATAGCTGAGAAGTCAAAAGTCAAGACACATTTGATTTGTTTCTACGAATCCTTATAGACAAGCATTGCATTAATGAAGCACTTATTGTCTCGTATTCGCCGCGTGAGGCCGAAATATACTGAAAATTGAAGCTGGCGCCTTTTGCACGATAAAGCGGCTCATCGTTCGACACTTATCACTGATTTGTTGCCCAAAAATCACAGTTTAACCATCAACTCAACGTATTCTCCTGATTTGGCATCTTGCGACTTCTACCTCTTCGGACAATTACATTTGGCACTGAAAGTCGCTATGCCGATATCGAGGCTATAAAAAAGGCGTCAACCGCGAGTCTGAAGCACATTCCTACAGAACGACTTAAAAATTCATTAGACAAGCTAATTGATCATGCAAAACGTTGTATCGATGCGCAATGAGACCATTTTGAATAAAAAGTTGATTTTTGAAAAACACAAAAATTGTGTTTTTGAAAGTCTCGTTTACTTTGCCGCAGACCTTGCTTAAAAAACCATCGTGCAAACTTTGCCAAAAGATTTTTTGATATCAAAATATGCTCCAACGCACAATATTTTGTCGTCTAAGTCGTCTAGTATTTTCCTACTTACTCTATGTACCTGTTGTATAATAGAATGGCGTTGACGAAAACCAAACTGATGATCAGGAATAGGATGTGTCCATTTGAGCAGTGGTTGTGTTATGTCGAAGAATAATTTTCTAAAACTTTACTTAATATTGGTATTGAGCTGATTGGTCTACAGGTATATATTTTTAATTTCCCTTAGATTGTTCTACTTCATCCTATTGTATAATTGTGCCGTTGAGTGCTGTACATGTAAGAATGTGTGTAGTATTTAATGTTTATTAAACCACCAACTATTATTATTTAATACGAATAAGTACAATATATTATTATTATTTCGGCTTTCTTCGCTTGAACACACGCGGCTCTCTTCTTAGTTTAACAGCTCTGACAAAACTGATCCAACTTCTTACTTTGCTGTCATCTTCATTCCTTTGACCGCATTTGCCGCTTTCTGGACCTCATATCGATCACTACGTTTGACTTTCGTAATCTCGTACAGTTCAAGGTACTCGCTTGCCAACTTGATACCAGCTACAAATTGTGTACGACGAACTGTGCACTGTGTTTTTATGCTTTGACTCATCTCCTGTCTTTCGTCATAAAAGTTGTCATGCATGACCAGCTAAAGTAATTCCATAATGCGATCCTCAGCAGTGTAATTCATCTTAACACCGAACATCACCTCATCTTGGTAGCAACGTGAACAGGACTATTAGTGACCGCTACCACCTTCGGAACAAACTTAAACCGTCTTGTCGGATCCTCAGATGACAGTTCGATTTGACCGCAAGAATCGATCGAATTACCCGTTCCACCTGGCCATTTCCTCTTGATACTCCTGTAGTACTCCATATATGTTCGATGCCATTTAATTTAACAAAATCTTCAAACTTCTCTGATGTGAATGCCGCGACACGATCGCTAACTACGCGACCTGGACTGCCAAACATTGCCAGTCTTTTAAGAACCTCATCGCAACTTGCAGTTTTTGTTGGGTATAACCACACAAACTTCGTAAAACCATCTACCATATCGAAAATGTATTTATATGATTTTATTTATGATTCCGCTTCCGATGTCTTTTTGCTCCAAAAGAACACTTGATATAGTTGACCTTCGTACCATTGTAGCAACGCCGCAACAAGCCCATCCTTTGATGCATCTGTATGTGTTTCGGTCTTCGCATCCCTGTTATAAATTCTCAGTACTGGCTCTCTTATTAACGCATTTGAAATGCGTGTATTTCCTCGTGAGCCATTTTAAACTTGGCATCCTTTTTCAACTAATTCGTCAGTGGTCGCGCAATATGCGAATACCTCTCTACCAACTTGCAACTTGCGAAGGAAATCAGTCAGTCCCAGAAACGATTGTACTGATTTTTCATTTCTCGGCACAGGAAATCTTTTAACAGCATTTGTTTTCTCCATGTTTGGTTTAATTAGTTCCTGTTCAATGGCGTGCCCCGAAAAAAGTACCGAAGTTTGTAGAAATCGATCCTTCTTCCATTTTATGTTCAAACCAAAATCTGCTGCCACGCTAAAAACTTTCTCCTTCTTCATAACACATTCCTCATCACTGCAAGTATTATGATAACATCCATATAAACATCCAAAATATCTTCATTTATTAACTTTGAAATACATAATTTTCAAAACGTATAAAAACTGCTGGTGAGTTGCAGAAACCAAAAGGTGCTCTGTTGAACTCGAAAAAACCGTCCCTCGTGACAAAGGCTACCTTTTGCTACTTTCCTCAATTGGTGCATGGAAGAAGCCGTTCTCCAAATCCATGATAGTTGCAAACTTGCCAGTACATCGTCAACTACAGGTATCAGAAAGCCATTTTCACTACCATCTTGTTAATTTGACGATAATCTATGCAGACACGATTACTGCCATATCCTTATTTTTAACTACAACAATACGGCTAGCGTAATCTGCATATTTCTCGTAGATCTCTTCCAGTTCCAAAAACAAAAATTAATCCTCATTTTTAACCACCAAGTCGCCTGACCGCAGGGCAAGTTCTTGTTCTCCTGCTCTCTGCTCTGACAGCGCGAACACCAGATGCACTTTACCATGAAGCACCCAGTGCCCATCCCCACAAACGCCCGTATACACTACCCAAGCTGCAACTGTATCAGCAACTACAACACAAAGCACTGCTTATACATACACAGCTTCAATAGTAGCATACACAACAATAGTTTTCTCAACAACTGCTTCGATCGCGTCATCGTATGCAGTTACCGCAACAACAGCTAATACCGAAACTCATTTCCACAACAACAACAACAATGATTCGATCGTCAATGCTGCGACAGTTACGCCTACATCAATAATTAACACAGAAGTACAAAATTGAAATAATAAAAACTGTAAGCATGGATCTGAACAGTTAGCATCAAATACGGACTGAACAAACATTAAACATTAACAAAAAGCCCAAACCAAACAGAACTCCAGTTACCATAACTTCAAGTACTTCAAGTCAACAAAAAAAACACAGACCACACTTAACTACAGGCTTGGCAAGTCATCTTCCAATAATTTTGGCATTTTAGGTATCGACGATGACAATGTAGAAGAAGAGAAGAATATTCCGGACAATGGCTCCAAGCAGACTCCTAAAGCTAACAAGCCACCACCTATTTATGTGCAGGGGGTAGAAGAAATCAGCATTCTTAACAACGCTCTGTGTGAAATAGTAGACCATAACTACGTACTCAAAACATTACCCAATGATGAAGTTCGTATCCAACCGGCAGAGCCCCTACAATATAAGAAAATCGTAGAATTGCCAGAGATACGAAATACTACACTTTCAAGCCCAAAGATGAACGAGGTTTTAAAGTTATGTTGAGACACCTTCATCAATCAACAGACACAGACGACATAAAACGCGAACTGATGATATGAGACCACGAAGTTATAAACAAACATAATATCCAACAAAGAACAACCAATAAACCACTCCCTTTGTTACCAATTGAACTTAAAAGTAGCTCAACCAATAAAAATATTTACAATGTTACGACATTACTACTTATCAAAATTAAATTTGAGCCCCCCACAACAAGAGGATGAAAGTGCAATGCACCAACTGCCAAAAATACGGGCACACCCGAAACTATTGTACCAGGGATCCAGTATGCGTCAAATATGCTGGTAAGCACAAAACAATCGACTGCTGTCAACTACTAAAATAAAATGTGCTCTATGTGGTGGAGCTCATACAGCCAACTACAAGGGTTGTGAAATATACAAAACCCTTAAAATCCAACGGTTTCCTGCCCTTCGACCCAAAATATTGACGGATCTCACAAAAGATCAGCAAATGCCCATTACGTCCAGTAAAGTGGAGAATGGTATAAGCTACGCGCAAATTACAGCTGCGCCTTCCCAACCCCAGCCAACCAACCGACCAACCCAAAAATCTAAAGTCATCGAAACTGAGAATCCGACCATAGACAGTAATTCCTCCCATCAAAATAACAATAACATTATGCCAAATGACGATTCAGCTGAACTTAAAATCATGATGAAGCAATTGATTCAACAGGTGACTAACATGATGAATGTAAGAACCATCCTGATAACCAAACTTGACAAACAAAATGGACAATAAATTAAGAATAATTGCTTGGAATGCGAATGGTTTGCACAAACATAACCTAGAACTCCAACTATTTCGAAATGACAATATGATTGACGTAGCTCTAATCTCTGAAACCCATTGCACAAGTAATCACTTCTTGAGCATTCCCGGATATAAACTATATAAAACAAATCACCTGGATGGTTCAGGACATGGTGGCACGGCTATCATTGTTAAAAACAATACTCGACACGTTGAACTAGAAAATTATCAACACGCTCACATTCAGTCGACGAAATCGCTATTAGAAGACAAATATGGACCTTTCACAATAGCAGCGATTTATTGCCCACCTAGACACTCAATCTCAACAGCTCAATTTAAGGACTACTTTAAAGAGCTTGGCCCAAGGTTCATCGTAGCAGGTGATTTCAATGCGAAACATGTAAACTGGGGTTCAAGGCTGACAAACATCAAAGGGAAAAACTTGTTAAGTGCAATTCATACGATTGGGGGGATGCTCTTGAGTACAGGTGAACCCACATATTGGCCAACAGATCGGACTAAAATACCGGATTTAATAGACTTCTGTGTATTAAAAAACATGAATATAACACATTTCAAAATTGACTCCCGACTTGAACTTTCTTCCGATCATTCACCAATACAAGATGAATATAGTTGCGCAATAAAAAAAGATCAACCCGCCTGCAAAATGAATAATTTCAGAACTGACTGGGAGGCGTACAGAGAGTTTATTGACAATAGCCTCACAATAAATGTACCTCTTAGAGAACCTGACGATATTGAAAAGTCAGTGATATACTTGAATGACATTATAAACGAAGCAGCTAATAGATCAACGCCTGATCTTAATCCAAAAGAGGACAACTATATTTTCCCCCGCTCAATAAAAATCCAAGTCGCGAACAAAAACAAACTGCGTAAGATCTGGCAAAGAACGAGAGATCCAAATGACAAAGCTAAACTTAACAAAGGAATCAAAGATTTGATAAACAGTCTAAGGAATTTTAAAAATGAACAATTTGTAAATTATACAAAAACATTATCGCCGACATTTGATACTAACTACTCATTATGGAAGGCTGCTAAGCACTTCACAAATCGCACCTTCCACCAGCCGCCACTTTTAAAATCGGATGGGACTTGGGCTAGAACCAACTATGACAAAGCTTCACTACTGGCAGACCATTATGAAAGGGCTTTTACTACCAATCAATCTAATAGTAACACCAATTTGTACAACAGGACTCCATCTCCAAAATACTGTACAAAAATGATTTCAACCAATGAAGTTAGGCACTGTATTGAAAAGCGCACTAGTCAGAGAAAAACGCCAGGTTATGACCAAATAACTGGAAAGTTACTCAAAGAGCTCCCTGCGAAGGCAATCGTATTTATTAGGAATTTGTTCAATGCGATATTAAGACTAAAGCACTACCCATCTTTATGGAAGGTTGCTGAAATAATAGCCATACCCAAACTGGGCAAAGATCCAACCAAGGCGTCCTCGTACAGACCAATCAGCCTATTGCCCTTACTTTCTAAAGTATTTGAACGTCTCCTACTTGACCGAATACAACCAATACTAGACGTGAACAGAATCATACCTGACCACCAATTCGGGTAGACGTCACTCCACAATTCAGCACGTCCACAGAGTAACTCACAAAATCGTAAAGGACATTGATGAAAAAAAGTTCTGTGTTGGTGTTTTTCTGGACATAGAAAAAGCCTTCGACAAAGTCTGGCACGACGGCCCACTTAGTAAAATTAGGACCGTATTTCTAACTGATCTATTTGAAATCATTAAAAGCTACCTTGACTCTTGCTATTTCTAAGTAAAATGTAAGGACGAATCTTCTACACTAAGACAGATAAGAGCAGGTGTCCCTCAAGGAAGCGTGCTTGGTCCTTTGTTCTATACTTTATACACATCAGACATCCTAACTCCACGAGATAACTCGTCAATGATAGCTACCTTTGCTGACGATAGAGTACTAATGTACCCTCATAAAAATTTAGCTGTAGCAACAACTAAGCTGCAGAATATTCTTGACGAAGCTTGCAATTGGTTTGATAAATGGAAAATAAAATTGAATGAACTAAAAACGACGCAAGTGATATACACAACACGAACAGCTTATCAGCCAAGACAATTAAAAATAAAAGGTACTGACATTCCATTAAGCAATGTGGCAAAGTACCTGGGCATGCATATCGATAGTAAACTGACGTGGAAATATCATATTCAGAAAAAGAGAGATCAACTCACATTAAAATTTAAGCAATAATACCCGCTTCTTAACAGTAGATCTCAGTTGACAACCAATGGGAAATATCATATTCAGAAAAAGAGAGATCAACTCACATTAAAATTTAAGCAACTTTACCCGCTTCTTAACAGTAGATCTCAGTTGACAACCAATGGGAAATTAGTGATATAAGCCTATATGGACGTACGGCATTCAATTATGGGGTGCAGCCAAGAAAACTAACATTACAGCGTCAACAATCGAACTTGGAACAATAGTTAATGCGGACTGGCTTATAACTAATTATGAAATTCACAAAGACCTCGGCATAACTATGATTCAGAAAGAATTCATTAATGCTAGCAGAAGGCACCGCAAAACATTAGAGCGACCAGTGTAGAAATAACAGACCTTCCATCTAAAACAAAATCTTAAAACAAAGCAGACCAGTCGATCTGACCTAACTTAGGTTACGAGTGGCGCTGAGTTGTTGGCCTGCCGCAAGTAGCTCTTAAAAAGGAGGCCTAAGACACCCATTATTTAAGTGACCATTCGAAAATATTCGATATTGTCCACTGCCTTTTCCCCTCTTATCGTTAAAAATGTACTTAGTGTTTACTTTTATACTTAAGATATAATATGTAGGAAAACAATAGTACATATCCAATTTGGAATAAAAATAAAAAACAAAAAAAAAATATATAATGCCTTTGCAAAGCCTTTCTTTAATCTGTTTCTTCACTGCCAGAGTTTCGCAAACCGCCACTCTGCTTGGTACAAGCCGGAATGGCACCATATCCATATCCGGTATAATCCTCAATTCGACACCAACATCAGTATGTGTTTCTACGATATTATTTATTTATTTAACTGATTTTGACAAAGTACTGTCAACTTAAATTTAAATGATTAACACAGGAAATTAAACCAAAAAAATAATTAATAATAATAATAATAATAAGTGATTAGAATTAGGCTTAAAGCTAATTTGCGAAATTAATGAAATACAAGCAAAATTTAAAATTAATCGTTAGATAATATATATGAAATCCATCCGTCTCTGATCCGTTGGAGGAATTTTTCAAACTATGCTTCTACTCACAGCCACATGCAGTCAGAGATGGAAGGGATGAAGAAGGATGATGTTAAACGCAGAGGGCGAGATCTCAGGCGTGAGGACATGATAGAATTTACTATAAAGAGTAGTATATATATTATTTATATATAGTTATAGTAGTTATATATATTATATTATATACAATATATATATATAATATGCTCAGCCCAAAATTTTGCATCACAAACAGTAGCAAAAATATCGTCCGGAACACTTATTTTGAAAGACGCAATGTCACGCGGATTCGAGAAATTAAATTACTGAACATTCGCCTTAACATTAATTTTGGCTGCAATATAAGAAACAACATCGTCGCAGTTTGTATTTGCTGCCAACTTAGAAATGAAAACATATCGACGTGGAGCGATCACAGTAAGAACAGGTGCTGAATTGGCACAAGTTGAATTCGACGAAGGCATGGAATTAGTAGTGGTAATAACTGCCGGTGGAGGTACTAAAAGGGATGTAGTTAAGGACGTGGATAGGTGATTAGAGAAATGAGGGGGAGAATCATGAATAGTTTTAAATGGCGCAAAAGGCAATGGTGATTGTGCTTCAGGAAGAGATACAGTGACAGGTAGAGCATTCGCAGCACCAGGAGGACCAGAAGATATGGAAATTGACTGCACTGGAGGATTAAAGATCTAATACCATTTGGTATAGGAGAAGGTGAGACGAAAAGCAAGGGAAGATCAAAATAATCATAATTCCCAAGAAGATCAGATGAAAATTCAAATTCTTGCGACATTTGCAAAGAAAGATTCTTAAGTTTTAAAAATCGGCCACGCACCCGCCGGTACATAACTGAAAACTCAGGACAAGACCATCTGGTACCACCACAGCCTGACTTAATTCCATAAATCCTGTCATGGTCTTTTCCAGTCAAACCGGCATACTCTAAATGTGCTATTGTACATTATCGCACATCCAACACGCTTTTTATCATTAACTAAACGGTCTTTATTATTGCATGAACGATGGCAAAACTGCATATTAGCAATGAAAAAGATAATTTAAGAGAAAAATAAAATAAAAGAAATAAAGAAAAATAATAACGTCAAATTGAACCAAGTTCCTACAGGGCAAATAAGCGAAAAAAAATCGTAAAATTTCTATTTTGATTTATACAAAAAGAAAAATAATGGACTCTGTTCAATAATCCATAGAACAAGTTTATTTTAAAAGTAAAACAACAACAACGTGTGATATCAGAAACAGAAAGAGAGTGAAAATGCTCATAATGCAAAAATAAAAAAAAAAAAACTACAAAAACGAAATACAAGTGCAGAAGAAAAAGCAATTATAAAAATAATTATAAATGAAAAAATATGTAATAGCAAATTCATTTTTATGCACAACTGAATAATTTAAACAAATTGTAACTGATAAGAGTTTAAAGCACTTATAACGAATTAATATCACGAAGCGTAAAAACAAAACACATCAAGCTCACAAGAGATCTCGTCGAAGTATATTATGTATACTTATCTGATTCAATTCTTCGATTTCCTCCCTCGAAAGGGTAGAAAACCTATAACTGGATGGCGTCGATGACCAATTAAATTTGCTGAGGAAGTCATCTCTAAGCAATAAATCGCAACAATTAGCAGCATCTTCCACTACCACAAACTTTTGTATGACTGGCATGGTTTCCACCTCTACATCTGCTGTGAAAATGCCAATTAGACAAGTCGTGTTGTTTCCCAAGCCTCGTAGAGTCACTCTTCTCTTTGCATTATCCCTTTCCCAATCTTGTCACATCCGACTTTCTAAAAACCGAGACATCCGCCCCCGGGTCAACCAATGCATTTAAGTCAATATTATTTATACGCAGCATCTTCATTCTCTTGGCATCGCATATAGCATTGACCACCGCATTGCTCGTACACTTCTTCGATATATGTCCGACTTTATTGCAACGGAAACACTTCACCTGAGCTTGACAGTCTTTGAGTAAAGGCTCCACAAAACCGCAATTGTAACAACGTATTTTTCTCAACCATTACTATCTAGCTTAAACTGCTTCTTTACATCATCTTCATACTGCTTACATTCTGCCATACTCTCATACACATCATACCTGGTCCTTAATTCCTTGTTTGACTTGCAACTATACAAGTTATATTTCATATCACCTTTCACGTTCAATCCACACACTATATAGCAAATTATTGATTCTGTGTCAATAACACTCGCGCAGCAATACGCTTCATCTGTAGCATATATGGAAACTTTCGTCGTAATTCCAAATATTCACACTTTGCTGCAACATTACATTGTTTTCAGCAATTTGATTCGTAATCCCTGCACTTTGCTTATTCTGTAGATCACCGCTACGACCTTTCTCACTTTCATCTATTAATTGCCTGCGCATCGTTTCATCTTTCCCTTCTTCACTCATCTTGCCTTTGCTTTGTTGATGTGACCGTGTTATAATCGCTGTGTTGATTTTCGTTTCCTTCTTAGCACTCATTTTCCTCAATATATTGTAACAAACAAATTCAAAATAACTGTCCACAATATATTTTTTCTTAATATTCCCGTTTACTTTATCCTTCACAGACAGATGCTCACTTCTATTTTTCTCCTAGTTCGTTGACTGCACACACTAGAACTTTCAACGGCGTTTGATTTTTGTTGTCTTTCTTTTGCACAGCACTTTAATAAGTTTGTAGGCGGTTGAGCCCCAAATGTAAGAATGTGTTTAGTATTCAA
The DNA here is from genome assembly GCA_037043295.1 of Amiota minor. Classification (NCBI taxonomy): domain Eukaryota; kingdom Metazoa; phylum Arthropoda; class Insecta; order Diptera; family Drosophilidae; genus Amiota; species Amiota minor. Next base: position 119,668 of record JBAMAW010001867.1, read on the forward strand.
TGTTTATTAAACTACGAACTATTATTATTTAATGCGAATTAGTATATTATTATTATTATTTAAGCTATTTAAGAACTATTTTAAAAAAATAAGTTTTTTTCGGCTTTCTTACTCTGCTGTCATCTTTAACTCCTTCGACCGCTACCGCTCAGGGCTGCCGCCCAGGGGCGGATGGTTGCCTAATACCCCTTACATACATGGGAGGTAGTTGAGTACGTGTTGGCTGCTCGTTCGAAAAGTTCAAACTAATTAGTTAAGATATCCAATTATTCCAAATCTGTAGTACCCAAGTAATGTGAGAAGATTTAAGGGTAGTTCTTGGGAGATGTTAGTATTTATTTTCCTCATCGCTTTCCATTCGTCAATTTTTTAGATAATTATGTATTTGTTTATGTTTTTTTTTTCGCTTAATATAATACTTTTTTGAGTTTGATTTCTGGCTTTGTTCACCTTGTATTTATCGCTTGGGAGTAGTTGGGCGTTTATCATGAAACATACAGCATTTCGAGTAAGCATCCTATATTACTGCCAAGCGGTCGTATTGATGTTCAATCGCTTTCGATTTATGTACATCGGATTAACGTTCAAACTGGTGGTCCTGTCCTGGCAATGCATGGGAAACTTGCAACCATATCAACTGACTAGACGTATTCATCAATTTTATAGAGCAAATTGTCTTCGCTGGATCAATGCAGTTGCAGCCGGCGGTTTTTCAACTCTGTTTAAGCTATCTAAAGTTATCTAAATTATCTTTTCTTTAGGTTTAAGTTTTGATAAAGCGAATTGTTAGTCTTAAGTTATAAAAAGAAAAGAAATAAAATTAGATGCAAGTAAAACATAAAGAAGACAACCATAGGAACCACCCAGGAAGGACAAAACAATGCTGTACATACGCCACAGCGAGTTTGAACGCGATCTTGATATCCAGGAAGTGAAAGGCTATTTCACTATGCGAATAATAAAGATTCGGCTCTTAATAAAAGGAGGAAACGGCTGAAAAGTAAAAAGCTGGACTACCTCATGCAGTACCAAATTTCTCTACTGTGCAGAGCATCACAAAATTTAATTGTACTACACAAAACCCAAAACAAGCTATTCCTTAGTTTACTATTATTATAACAAATTATAACATAGTATTTATTATGAGCAATAACGACAGAGGCCTTCAATTGCGTGAGGAAGTTAAGAAAGAAGGGAGGGAATTAGAAAAGTGTACGACCAGACTTGTCTTGAGCAGGAATAGAACCCGCGATTCTTGGAATGTTAGCCCAGCGCACTAACCTCTGACCCAACGAGCCAATCATGTACCTTAGTTTATTTAGAGTTAACTAATTCAATGTACACCAAACCAAAAATATTAAATAGGCCTTTGGCAAATATCTTAGGTTAATGGTCACGATTAAATTAATTCGAATGATTTCTTTAAAAAGTATTTCAGGTGCTGCACAATGTATTCCAATTTGATTTTTAATAATGTAAAAAAACTACAATAATACTGATGAGAACAAGGCAATATGACGAGACTTATTTACGTGCCAATAGTAATAATCAATTAGTTTTTGTCAAATATCTCTTTTCTATATCTCTTTTGATTGTTAGTGTTTCGAATGAAATATTCTTCGAGCGTAAATAATTTAGTAATTGCAAAATAATTGGGGTTAAAAAAAACTGGGAACTTAATTTACTAAAAACGTATCAATTTGAAGAAAAACCTCTAAAAAAAAGGAAACAAGCGAAAATGGAATGAATCTCGACTTGCACAAAGCCGATGATTCGAACAAGGCCGAAGTAATGCGTCGGGTAACGCTAGTTAAAGATGAAAGTAATTTTATTCATATATACATACATTTTCGTCAAAAAACTGTTTGACTCACCGCCACCACTTATATAACACATATAAGGAAACCGCCAAACGTTGCCGAGGCCCACAGAGTAACCAATGCATGCCAAGACAAATTGCATTTTATTACCCCAATGTTGTTGGCGTGGTTTTAAATTAGCGGTACCATTGGACATGTCCAAGAAGCTGACGTCATCGTCATCAAGTATAACTGGGCTAAAAAATACCAAGTAAAAATATAAAAACTGTTAATTCAATAGAGGAACCCATGGATTTGTTAATATTTATGCACAAATCTTAACAATTTTGAAAATTGATTGAGGAAATGTAAAGGCTATACAAAAGCTTTTTAATAAATTTTATGAAATTATTCACACCGTATTTGGAACTCCACCGTAATAATTTCTATAAATAAGAAAAAAATTACACGTTAAGGAAAAAGTTTTAAAATGATCAAAAATCTTCATGCAAGGCATTGCTTGTTCGAGTCTTATGCGTGGCCATACCGTTCAACTCATTGAAATGAAATTGAACATAGGATAGTTTAAGTCTCGATATTTGGCGCTGTTATAAAAAAATCAGTGAATCAAATTTTGCATAATAAACTTAAAGACACATATTTTAAAATCAATCAATTCGTCTGTTTCAAAAATCTCAGATAATATCGCAAACGTTTTCACTAAAGCGAAAAATAGCGCATCGGGAAGAACAGGTTTAAAGCTTTCAATTGTCTCACAAATTGCCTAATTATTGCTCATATCATTGCGGAGCGTATGTAGTTTTTAAAAAGAAATGTTTACATAACTAAAAAATTATGTTTTTAGAGCGTAGCTCTTTTATGTGCGTTACGGTCTGAGTGAAATTTCAAAAAAATGATGCTAAAAATAAAATCGTCAAATTTTTCCTCCTGGTTAGAGTGTAGGACTGGTAAACCGTGGCGTGGCGTTCGAATCCTGCTTTGGCAATATTTTTTTTTTTATTTTTATAGTGAAATGATTGTTTCTTTATTATATTGGAGCTATTTAAGCAAACATGAAAACGATTGCTTTTTATTTGTTTTTTACTAGCTTTGCACAGCCACGCTTTGCTGTGGCCTTTCAAACAACAAATATAAATAATTAAAAATGAATTGATTAAGTTTTGCGAACCTAACGATAATAATGATCAACAAATAAACATAATGATGATAATCATCAACAAATAAACATGATGAAGAATTCAACAAACTAAAAGTAAAGCAACAATTAAAGTTAACAGCATGTAAATCTTCACGAAATTCGTAAATTCATATATACACCTTCACTTTTGTCTACTTGGACTATTTCATTCTGCTCTCTAAATACAATATTTATAATTATTATATTCGAGCTATTTAAGCAAACATGATTAAAATTTCTGCGTGACGTAGTGGTCCTGCACTGGGAGCATTTTTTTTTTTTAATGTTACCTTAATTCTGCCTTAATAGAACTCTCATTAATACAGTCATGAGCGAATACATCGTTCACACTCTTTTGAGTTTTTGTGTTTAAAGAGAGATTTGATTTTGAAAATAAATATTAATAGTAAAAATGAATCAAAGCAAGAAAATTAAAACGTAAAGTTTTCAATCATCACTACATATTATAAAACAAAGTCGCTTTCTCTGTCTGTAAGCTTAAATCTTTAAAACTACCCATCTTATTTTGATGCGGTTTTTTTTACTAGATAGAGTGATTGAAGAGGAAGGTTTATATTTATAATAACATTCATTAAATATTGGAGAAATACTGTTATTTTTACTATACATATACCTATATGTCTATCTTAAAATTAATGTAGTTGGCATAGTGTTATAATTCATGGAAAAAGAATTTACTGTCACTACAATATTCCAGCTTCTAATTATTTACAGCAAAGTTTCTTCAAATGTGATTTTAGATTTTTTTATTTAAGTCTGATTATTACTATCAAGAAATTAGAAAGTCATGTCTGGAAGACGTCGTCGTTCGAACATAGGTCGTAGTACAGTGAATACCAAAAGAGTACATTCAGCAAGAGAGGCTGAGAGAGAGAGAGAATCATCAGCACGAGTTACTAATTCATAGGTAAATAAAGAAAATTCTGCCATGAATTACGATCCTTCGATTTCTTACAAGGACGATCGTATAGTATCAATAGGTACTATGTCAGTAGTGTGTGAACATTGCTTGGCATTGAAATTGAAGGACGAATCGAAAGGCATGTGTTGCTTACAAGGAAAAGTCAAATTAGAAGAAATTCTCCCTCCACCTGAAACACTTCACTCTCTTATTACGGGTGATCATCTATATATATAAAAATGCACTCAAAAAATAGTATGACCCCGCAAAACTCGAGAACGGCTGGACCAATTTTGATGATTTTGTTTTTTTTGTTGTACTCATGGAGTTACAGTCAGGTTCTTTGCTACATTTGGATCCGGTAGGTAGCGCTGTTGTCCAGATATCGATAGTTTTATGCCATTTTTAAATTTTTTTTTATTTTGTGCAAAATATACTGAACCGATTTTTTTTAAAAGAACAAATGATTCTTAAAGTTGCTTAGGTTATAATAGAATATTAAAATATATTGTAAATTATTAATTACAAATTTTACAATAAAGCTTTTTATAAGAAACACCCAATTAACGAATAGGGGGTGTAGCAACGCACGCCGGTTAACGCTATTTAAGAATTAAGAATTTTGTTCTGAGTGGAGGTGCGCTCTATACGGGTGTCTCACGACACCTCTTTCTTTTTAGTTGTATCACTATTCTAGAGGGGCACACTGGGTGAAATGGACAGTTTAACGGATTAAAATTTAATTTTTTTAAGTTTAAAAAACCGGCGGTATTCGATTTCCATCCAATAACTAAAAGCTCATTGACTATATCGATAATTGTTTATCGGTTTTTTCCCGATATTTGCTGAGCTGTGAGCTTTCAAACATAATAAGTGCGACAAAAAAATGTTCCGCGTTTTCCATCATTTTTGTAAATATTCTTAAAATTTGTAAAAAAATATTTTTTATTTATTTATCTTTGTACATCGATGAAAGTACTAATGCGATCAAAGTCTCAGAATATTCTGCTGAAGTCCCTTTGCAAAAATTACTTGATCACACAATTGCAAGAATTGTTGAAGGTAACATTAGGCTACTAAAAGAATGGTAACACTCTTTTGTAATAGCGGCGCCATTGGGCGGTGAGGCTAAGTACTTGTTTATTGACCCTCGTAAGTACAATCACTTTAGAACTTACTTTAGAAAAATCCACGGCCATCCTCGACTCGATATTACAGGCCCTTCAAAATTTTCTTCGAAAAGGAAACTACAGCTTTGGTGCGTGTTGAGGTGGAAAATCTTGATCGCAAAATTTTTACGTTATGGCTTAACCATCAACGCACATATGCGGCCTCAACACTCTTAATTTCGTTAAGAGCTTACCAACAAATAAACAATTGTATGATTTCGGATTATCTACCCTGCAAGCTTGGATTCGGTGTTTCGAGTGTAAAATACATATTGATTATCGTCTTCCAATCAATAAGTGACATTCGCAGCAGTAACAAGAGCATAGTCAATAAAAAAAAGGCAGACATCCAAAATAAGTTTAAGAATGAAAAATCCTTAATGGTGGATATTTCAATGCACAGTGCATGAAATACGAATAGTGACAATACTGCAAGAATTTTTTTTGTAAATTGCCAATTGTCTTTCCAAAAAAACTGGCGTTGATGAAAACCTCATTCGCAATTGGTGTAATTTTACGCTCTATGGTATCCGGCTTCGCGGTGAATGTAGATGTATTTCGTCTGAACGCATTACAAACTGCCAAGATTTTTGTAAAGCACTTCTATATGCCTTCTTCGGTACATAAAGTCATCATCTTGGATTCTGAGGTGAAATCTTCTTTTAGGTGTGATTGAAGAAGATCAGAAACAATTTCATAAAGAGAAAACCATTTACAGACTGTACGATTTAATAATTTTCAGTCAAAGCAAGCTGTAATTGGACTTAAATCTGCATTTAATTACCGATCGAGTATCGATTATAAGTCAAATCCATCTTTTTTAATGGATGAAATGAATACACTTTATGTTTATTGCAATGCGAAGAAATAGGAAAGTGAATCAAAAGGAATGTGTTCCAGCAATGGTCATGTTTGGCTGAATAATATGGGTGAACCAGCAGAAGTTATCAGATCACTGTCACCAGTGTATTTCAACAAAAACATACAACTACTCTATCGCAATGACTTCTTTCGGTAGTAAGGAAATTAGAGAGAGGTATTACATGCCGACTTACAAAATACATGACCAAGTTTAAAATCTTATTAGTAGTTTGCTACTAGTGGCGCACTTAATGACAAATCTCTACAAATTTATTATACTTCCGAAAAAGAATAGTTGTCCCTACGCCAAAACGCTGCACCCGTACTACAAACGGATATTTTATAATCATTGAAACAAATTCTTTTTGAAAACAGTTCTTATGTTCGTAGTTTCAAAACAGCTATGGACCATATACCTTCTAATTGTAACAATCATAGGATTGTAATCCATCCATGCGCTATAATGATCCCATCATCAACGAGATCACAGTATTGATAGTTGACCAAAGTACTGGTCCCCGTGATATAATCTTACGATCACGTGACAACACTCTCATGTAGATATCAGAACTATATCGCTTCTACCATTCCTTGCAATACCTTATTTTTAAATAGGGAGGATGGTTACAATATTAATACATTGTACCTCAAATTTTACCAAGCAGCAGAGAAGTTATTCCACAAAAAGCAGTATTCTGTATGCAATTTTTTGCATATTGTAAGAGAAAGTAGCTTTAATGCATTGCATAGATACGGACAGCTCTTCAATCAATACTGTGGCTTTTAAAATGATTATAGAAAGATTGAATCATACGAGGTCTGTTCAAATCATATCGCGAATTTTGCATTAACGCGGGCTACGTATATTTGATTTTTCATTTTTTGTGGCGTTAAGGTCGGCCAAATATCGGTCTTAAAAGTATTGTTTTTTTCCTATGGAGAGCACCGTTTAAAATATTAACAAGAGAGCAACAAATAATTTACCACAAGATGAGTCATAAGACAGAAAAAAAATTTTTTTATACACGCACATGGGGGAACTGTTAAAATTTTCTTGACATCGGTAATTTTAGCTAAAATTTGAAGCGAAAATAAAATTGCTATTGATGGTTCCTATAGGTACACGTACTGATTTTCTTAATGTGTGCTTAAAAATGTCTAAAATTTGGACATATATAAAAAACTAAAATGTCTGTAAATATGCGCGTCCATCTTTATGGAGACCATCATTCAAATGAGTTTGCTACTATATATATAAGTTGGCTGATTATGCCAACTAGCTTGCATTTAACATTTTCAAAGATTCAAATTTGTCTTTAATTCAATTAATTGATAAGTTAAAAAACCATAAATTTTCATTATCAAACTGTGAACTTTCGAATTTTACAATAACATCACATCATTAATTGAAGTTGCCATGTTTGCTCTTTGTATACATGCTGGTGAATGCACACATGAGAAGAAGAAGAAGATAATAGCCATTTTTTCCCCATCTCCTCCGCAATAACCCTAGCAGGTGGCTTTTCTTGTTTTTGGTTTTATTCAATTTTTTTTTTTATTTTAACTAATTAAAATTTTTATTTTATTTATTTCTTTATTAAAATTAATTACAGTTATTGTACATACGAAATCGACAAGTTCGTTGAAGAGATTTTGCCATTTCACACTTTTAAGAAGCTTTCAATCTGTTCAGTTCAGTGGCAGTGTAAATTTGTCGTTTATGCAAATATGTTATTAATGGTTTGAATTTCACAAAGAAAGTGTGACTCGCACATGGAGGGTTCTGTACCAAATGGGGGGTTGTAGTGCCAAACTAACTCCATACAAAAAAAAAAAAAAATATACGTTATGCCGTATATATAATCGACGATTGACTAGAGTAAACCTCGTATACTGCGGCCTGCCAACTTAGTGCATTTTTAAAGAAAGGAGAAGTCTGCCAAGGCTTTTCAAGGTTTTTTTTACATGTATGAATATTAGATTTCATCTTCCAATTTACTTGTATCTTCTAAATAATGGCAAAGAACGTGAATGGAGATATTTATTTTCTTATATTACATCTTACCATCGTTGTAAGCAAACAATGCCAAGTATAATAAGTTATTTATAGCATTTTCTGTACTTATTTCAATTAATTTCTCTTTTTCGTTTGCTCTTGGCATTTTAAATTGTTTGTTTAGATTTGCAAATACGAAAACAGCCGATTCACACTGATACACAGGAAAATCATAACAGTGCGTTCACACAATTGTGTATCAAATACACATTGAGTATATTGTAATGATAGAGTGAAGACCCTAATTATAAGTTTCTAATACATTCCCACCAACCATGTAAATTTCAGATTGTAGGGTTTCTCTATCGTATAGCTCCCATACAAAATATCTTTTAAAGTTTTGTTATAAATAAGCCGAAAAATAATTTCAATTAAAATTGTATCAAATTTTATTATACCAATTTTTAGAACGACCTTAAAACACAAAAAAAAAAGGGAACTTTAATGTGATTTGGGTGAATGTACGTACATATATGTATGTATATATATGCGCGTGCATCTTTACGGACGCCATCATTCATATAATAATATATAATATGCAATGGTACAAGACTACAAACTAAACGTTTCTTCCCTAATACGATGATCCCCAGGATTCCAGTGATTTCAACCGATCTACCTTTTAAGTTTAAGCAAGTTCAGTTTCCTGTCAGAACATGTTTTGCGCTTCCTATTAATAAATCACATGCGCAAACATTTCATGCCATTGGTGTAGATCTCCATAACGAAGTGTTTTCTCATGGCCAGCTATACGTTGCCTTGTCACAATTTGGCATATCACAAAATCAAACTTTTCTTATTCTTAGCCAAAGAAATGAAACTCGAAATATTGTTTTACGGAAGAATTCAATAACTGTTTTACTCGGCGTTATGACTTACATATGCACCATATAATAATTTTTTTTTGAGCTGGAGCGTTGGCACGCCGGGACAGCTAGTATTCAATTCCAATATGTATGTACAAGTTCATAAAAACTATTCTTTGCTGCACTCAAAATTTCTTTTTGGTCCAAACCTAAATTTAGAATTTGAAACCCTTTGTGATAGAAGAATGTTACTCACAAGTTTCTTACCGAGTGCCATCAATAGCACGCGTGTCAACGGTTCACCATCAATAAATACCATTGCACACATACAAATAATTATTACAAAGTCATGTGCAATTTTGATTCATGCTTCAATCACTTGAATTTGGTAAATTAAGTACTTACATCTTTGATTTACGATTATAGGAATGCTCGGAATACCTTAAAGATGTATCTGTATTCACTGCCAACATTGGTCGGACCTGCATTTTGCGCTTTTCGTTAAGTTTATAATTTTAAATATTAATTATTATACAAATTATATTTCCATCATTGATGTAACATGTGATCCATAAATTATTTTATTTTGAATCGAATTTCAATAAAGCGAAGCAAAGTAGCAAACAACAAGAATGATCATACGAACAAAATCTACTGAATTGCTATGAATAATTTTTGAAAACTTAAAGACTTTGTTAGCGGAAAAATTTTCCAATGACCAAAGCTATTTGAGATATAATCAATGTGTTAATTATTTCTCTAAATGTTATGATCAGATGGCACGATAAATGCAAAAATCAACAATTTAATACTGGTCAAAATTAGTTTAAATGGTTTAAGCATTTAATCGTTTTTTTTTTTTTTTACAGTGTGAGCTTCTTGATTAAAAGGGACCCCTCAGCTAGATGTTGACATTTTAAAGACTTATTTTCAGACATATATTGAGTAGATTATTTTTAAAATGTTTTGAAACAAATTAATTCAGAAAGACAGCAAGAAAGCTATGTATAAAAAATTCTTCTCCTTTGCTCGCATAATAAGAAATAAATTAATTGTTTTGTGTTTTTCAATTTATTTTTGACGTGTTCTTTTTAAAGTTTTAAAGTTACCAAATGCATATGCATGCATTACTGTTTGAAAACACCTAAGTTATCAAGTAGAATGATATAACGATGTTTCTATTCCGTATTTTTCGAAAATTCTTTAGCAGAAATACATAAGTTTCTTTGACTTGTTGCTACAGAAAACAGGCTTGGCCATATTAGGTGGACTCATTTATTTAAAGAAATATTGTATGACATGAGAGATACACTTTTTTTGCTCTACAAGTAAGAGATTTAAGGAGATTTGTTTATACTTATCACTTTAAGAATATGATATTGCGCAAATGGTCGAATGGCCTTATGTGCTCGTTTGTCAGCATTTTTCATTGCATTTGCCAATATTTTGGCGATATGGCGACTATTCCCTGGTGGATGTACTAAATCAGGCGAACGCGGAGATCAGCCGAAATCTACATTTTTTGATATCAAGCGACTGGGACCAATGACTTCAAAAAAACAATTGAAGTACGATCTGTATGAGGGGTCTTGTTAAAATGAGTAGTGCTCCATACTTTTCTCATGACCAATCGGCATCAAAAAATAGGATAATAAAGCCCGATAACGCGCCTGATTTACAGTTATTGTGTTTCTGTCGTCGTTTTCAGATCCATTCAAAGTTAATTGCGCAACGAAATTTACATAGTCCAAGCTACAAAACTTATCGGTTGGCATCAGTGTTTGAGCCAATTGAATTTTATACGGGAATAGCTTTTTTGCCCTTTTCACAGTGCTGAAAAAGTAGCTTGCTTCAAAATCCTTTTCACATTACTTTCATATTGTTGATTCGCTTACTGGAAAATCCATGATTTAGAACAATTCCCAGCTAATGCAAATAGTTCTTACTCCCTTTACGTTACGTTATTTATTAAAATTTTAACAAAACGTTCACAATTTGAAATGTACTGATATTAAAAACAGTTGTTTTGTGTTTACGCGTGAAAAGAAAGAAGAAGGCAAGCAAAAATGCGAATATATGGCAACATTGGCAGCACTTTCAACAGAGGGCATGGTCAGTCTGAATGCAGAAATGCATTAATCGTCCTGACGTTTCTTGTCAAAGTTATAGAAGTGCCAGATGGGTTCCCCTATTAAGGCCAAGACTGTATATGTAGTTATATCATTTTACTTCATAATTTAAGTTTTTGCAAACAGTAATATATGTTGGCGCAAGCGATACGAGTCGTTGAGGTCGGTATCTTGTTATCACTTTGGTTGTCAGCAGACTGCTCAACTCAATTTTGACTACATCACAATACCAGCGATCAACCACACGCATATGCAATTCTCTTTGTCTCTGTTTTTAGAACAACGGTTCTTATTTATTTATCAGTAAATCAGTATGTCTCGCTTACACTAACAGATAGCAAGAATCAAAAGACATCAGGCGCCATGAAACAAAGCAAAGACCACAAAACAACAAGGCCAAGAGCAAAGGAAACAATAACTGTATCATACAGTTATGGAAATTCCATTATAGCAATACATTTTTATGTAACTTAAACCAATTTACAATTTATTTCAATGACGCTACGACATACATATAAGTACATATGTATTTTCAAAATATCCTATATGCAGATAGTTTTGATTACATTGATTTCATAGATTTTCGACATAAGCTACTTTGACTTGTTGCCACAGTTATACATAAATAACACTGAATTGGTGGCAAAAGATTTTTTTTTAGAATATTTTGATTCGATTATAATTGAGGTACTTATGTATATATTTAGGAAAAAAAGATAAGACGTAAAATTTTTTTTTGGTTTCTTTTCTACTTTGTTTTTTTTTTTTTGGATTTATTAAAATACAATATTATGAGTATTAAATACTTTTTCACTTTTAAACTAAATTGTTATGACTTTGTTGATTTTTTGTTTATATGAAATGAAAGTTTTCATAAACAACAGCGGTAGTGTAAATAATGTAAACAAATTTTTTATGAACGAAGGAAGTAGCTGTAGCTCCAATATTAAAACTGATACAAAAAACTGAGATTCGAAATCAGTGACCTCGAATTAGTAAGCAAGCATTAAAATATTTTATGCAACAAAAACCTTGTTGACCAGTGTTATACAAGTATGTATGTACGAGTATATCAACCACTCAACTCAACTACTACGCGAAGTGAAAGAAAGGCTAGCAAAGAGGCTTGCCAAATGTGTTTTTTAATTTTGCATCATCTGTCGAGTCGAACGCCTTGAAGCTAGCACTCCTTAAAAAACTTAGGTTATACATTATATGTAACTAAATGTATATAATCTAATCCTGTAAATAAATGAATAAAAAATAATTTTGTATCGCTCAAAAAAAAAAAAATGCTCACACAAAAATAATGCCTATAACTACGTGTAAATAATAAAAAAAACCAATGTGTGTCGGATCACACGGGAGATGCAACGCGTAAGTTGCAAATATATATTTTTTGTCAATTTAAAGTATCTAAACTATCAGTATTGGGAAAATAGAATGGAATATGTGGGTTTTGTTTATTTTATTTTATTTAAGTTGTATTTGTAAATGTATTAATTAATAATAATTAGTATTGGCTTAGGGTATCTATAAATTTTCGACTCTACTGTATTTATTTATGAAAAAATGCATCTATAGTAGTGGAATTATTAGTTGTTGGGGTTTGTGAAGAATTGCTCATATATAAATGGAAAATGTCAAATAAAAATTTCGATTGGGCTTGCGACTGTGGGTTTGAAAAGTTTGTATGAAAATCTCCACCCTGTTATGGTAGTTGCTCGTTTTGTTGTGACTGTTGCAGCGTTTCTGGCACTTCTTTCTTCTAATGTTCTATACAACATTAGTTTTAATTTCTGTTGTAATATTATTGAATATTGAGTTTGTAATAGAATTAATATTACCTGCATTTTGCTTTGTTTTGCTTATATGCTGTCAACGCTGTTGCAATTGATAACACATTAATCAGCAGTTTAGCGACAGAAAGTCCATGATAGTGATTTCAGTAAGTGCGACGGACGCAAACATACTTTCTATCTCTCTCTAGCTCATTTCAAATTATATATTTCATGCCTGCAATGTTCACATACAGAGAACGCACTATATTGCCAATGCTTCGCATAAAGTAGGAGTATCCAATCAGAATGAACCAGTATACCAGTTACTTGCAAATTTTTGAGCAATATATAGACCAGAGGTGCCCAAGCCTCTTAGGCATAGCATGAACAGTCTGTGTACGTACATTGCACGCAGTTATAATACACACAACACTTTCGCGATAACGTAGATTTTGTTGTTGTTTGCTGTGCGATTTAATACTCATTGAGAAGCACTGAGAGAAATCTTGGTTTGTTTTAAATTGCAAATCTTATTATAATTATAATGAAAGAGAGAAAGAGAGGATTTCGCGCAAACCACGATGTAATACAATATTCTATGGGGTAACATGTAAACCATGAGTAGATAAAATAGTTTCCAGAATATTTCCAAATACATACATATATTATTGGTGATGTTTACAGGTTCACAAATTAAATTATTCGGTATTTTAACGATATCCGAACCGAACTGAGGAAAAGCTTCCATTTCACCGGTACCAAGTGATATAAGAAAGTGAAAAAATTGATTTTCATGACGAAGGGTCCTCATATTTCGAGTTAAAGTGGCATGATGAAGGTTTCGAAATTCAGACCACGATGTAATACAATATTCTATGAGGGTAACACGTGAACCATGAGGAACAACTGGCAGGATTTGTCTAAAATCACCGCATAACAAAATTGTTTTTCCCCAAATAATTTGCCTCATTTCTCTCCCGAAATCAAGTCTCTCAGCAATTTATCAATTAATTTCATAGCATAAAGAGGATACATTGAAATTTCGTCGATTATAATCAGTGACGCAGAATTCAGGAATCTACATTGGCTGATTGACAACCTGCGTAAGCCGTTAAGAAAAATACATTGCTACCCTCCTAAAACACTATCTATAATATTACGTTGTTCCACAAAAGTAGGATACAAAACCCCATTATTCAATCGTAAATCCTTAAATAACTTGGCATTACGAACTTGTTATAGAATTAACCGTAAATGAAATAACTCAACATCTTTAGGAGATACAACATACATTCGAGAAATAACTCTCTCTGCCGCACGTTGGCTAACTGTACACTTTTATTTTTAACATCCCACATGAAATGTTCTGGAATTTCAATATACAGAAATTCATTTGCAGAAGCAACGTTTGCATTCAATTCAACGAATGCTAATAATTTGGTTCTTGGAGGATTAGCCTGTTCCACATTTCCTTGCCTAATGTAAGTATTTTGACTTCCAAGAAGGTGGCAACCTAGCCGAACAATTGTATGAGACTGATAATGCATTGGGAATTCAAATAACCTCCAACCAGTTCAGTGGAACCAAAAAAAACTACCATTTAAGAAATTTCTAATTTCTAAATGTATTTGACATTCTTAACAATCGTGCAAATTTCAACATTCAAATTGAACTTAGCTAAAAGATACGGATTGTATGGAATCACAAATTTATTATCAACACTATACCCACGAACATCAACAGAAATACCATAATAACGACGTCTCTATACTGGATAACCATTCACACTATCATGAGTACATGCTGAAAAATCTTTAGGAAGATTTTTAGAACATTTTCCTTCTCGCATGTACAGTGAATTAGGATTAAGAACACCGCTGGGACCATGAATGATATGACGTTTTACTAATTTATGCAACTTTGGATGAGTATGACGGTCAGGAATTTCAGCAGAAACAATTTTATTAATAATTTGAATACTATCAACTCTATCATCATTTTCAAAAGTCAACAAAGTATGTGCATGAGGGATCCATGTTTTTGAAATTGAATTGTGTAAATAATATCATGAACTTTACCGAATATCTGGTTTTTAACTAAGTTAATCATTCAATCATCAATTTAATTTTGAAAACGCGAACAACAATATCAGATCGAAAGTGAGCCTTAGCCCGATTTCAGGTTTCGATAATTTCGGGCCAATTTGGATTACATGTCATAGTTATGAATAAAGAAGGTTTTTTTCTTTCGCTGTACAATACACATATCATCTAAGTCATTCTGAAACATATTTCGTGTGACCAATCAGAGTCATTACGATTTGGATTTTGATTTATAAAATCACTTAAGTTATTATAAAGGTAAACACGTAGAGCAGCCTAATTTTGTTTAATGAATCTGGTACTTTTAATTCGAATGTACATATCAACGATTTTTGTGAAGAATGCAGAAGAAATCACGAATAGCAAGACGATAACATGTATACTGTAACATAGTAACTTTGTTTCGATGAGCATGAGAATTAGTAGTAGAAGCAATGTTATGTGACATATTTAAATGCCAACCAGTATCACCATTAGGAAAAAACAAAGGATATTCCAACGGATGTAATGAAGAGTCCAAAACAGAAATATTATGAAGTTCTCGTGAAAATTTCGGAAAAAAATAGCTGCAACATCAGTCTGAATAGTATCGTTATATCGACGAAGATCACACCCACACACAATTTGTATTTATTGTCCTAAGGCAGTGGCGTAGCTTAACATAACGTAACAGTTTTGTAACTTTACTTACAAGTGAGGTGAGAGGAGTAAGGGATTTGCTTTGGGTTGGGGGGGAGACAGACCTATCTAATGTGCTTGAAATCAATTTGTAATGGTTCTCATCTCATCTCATCTCAGTCACTCCATCCTCATAATCCATCTAAAGTAATTCATTGAGGAAAATTGTTTTTGTCAAAAACATTGCCCTGTTGGCAATAAATAGAGGGGGGGGGTCTCAGATCAGTTCAGCACAATTCAGTTTAGTTCAGCTCAACTGAGCTCAGCTCAGCTCATCTTACAAATATTAGCAATAGTATTTTCAGGACGGTGACAATATTCAGCCATTGACCTAAAAGAACGTACAAACACATTTACACGATCTAACTCATTAGCTAATTCATACATAATAGACACATTACATCTCTAGCATTCAGTCTATGACGTACAGCAGTTTCAACGTCATAAAAATAAAGCTGTGCATATGCCGGATCACTACCATAACCCGGAGTATTGTAATTGAAGCAGATCGGTGACAAAATACGTCAAGAATCTTAAAACGATAAATTTCATTCAAAACTCCGTCATCTAATTTAAATTCAGAACTTATCATTGCAAATAAAGCATTATATATTATCAAAGTAATTCGCGTTATTATAGCATTATTTAATGACATAGTCATTTGAGTTCAAACCTTGAACTAAATTCATAACAAGAACATTCTGAATGAGGGGTGGTAATGCAACTTTTCTCTTATGACAACACAGAGTAAAAGCGCTAGTGTTACGTAAAGTAATTTCAGATTGAAAATGTTTTGCTGAACGGAAATCACAACGTAATATTAAAGACCCACAGCTAAAAGACTCGAAATTACGTAAAATTAAATTCAATGAAATTTTATACATTCCATTCTATAAATCAATATCTTGATCGTTTGAAGTACTTCCAATAACATTTCTTTCTGATCTCATGTAATTTCTCTGTGTACGCTAAATTCTACCAGTTAAAATAGATCGGGAAGGCATATCGAAATAATAGCAATGTTAAAATTATGAATAAAAAATTAAATAAAACTCCAAAAATTTTTGCAAACCAGTCACAAAACACTCGGTAAATATTAAGAATGCCGATTGTGCTGATTTATTACACACAAAAACACTGACTGAAATGCGTCAAAGCGTGTAAGATTGTATAGATAAATAGTTAGAAATATAATTAAAAATAAACGTAAGGAAATTATGCACAATATTTATATATGCAAAACTAAGCGGGAAATGTTAATAAATCCGATTTATAAGTAGTGCACAAAATCACTGACTGAACGGCGTGAATGGTAAACAGAAAGCTCTTCTTCTGATTACCAAATTTGGCATACCAAAGAACGAATTGTTTAAATGAAAAACGATGTCTCCGTTGCACATCTCTTGCACTATGGACACAGCCGTTGAAGTTGTGAGCGCAGTAGAATGGAAGAATAGAGAACTTTGTGTGTCACTCTCTTCTGTTCTATTGCTGTACGCTCATCGGTTGTATAAATATAGAACATTTTACTATTTTTATTTCACAAATATGTTTACACAAAACATTTAAACCTTTGCTGGAATAAAAACAAAACAAAAAATTATCAGTCTACGAAACTCTTAAACGACGCGATCATGTCCATACACACACCCACTCACACGCCTTAATTTATATCTGCTTTGAATATTTCATTCTTCTCTTGTTCCTCATTGTACATCATCATAGCCACACGATGTTTGCCAATACACATACTCACACCTACACCATAACTTATGTCAGCTTTGACAATTTCATTCTTGCATTCTTTTATTCTTCAGGTGCAAAATATTTGGTATAGTACTTTGTATAGCAGCGGCGTACGCATTGGTTTGAACCCCCAAAGCCCCCCCAAATGTGAATAAAAAACTTGAAATTTTCACAGCATGTGTATTTCTATTGCCATCTCCCCAACAAATAATAAAATTTAGGAAAATTCACCGGAAAAGTCTCAATAAAGATTTCTATACAATTAAACAACAACAACACATCCATTTCGTAATCTTATGCAAAATTTGGAAGGATCACTAAAGCCCCCAGAAAATAATTTCTGCGAACGCCCCTGCTGCGCATACAACGCAAATAGTACAACAACAACAAACCTCTCTAGTCTTCCATTCTACAGCATTCTTTAACACCTTTTCATACCTAAGCAACTAAACTAATTTTGACAAAATTGAGCTTGTTCACATCTTGCGGAGAATACCTTTCAATTGGTGTATTTTTTGTCAAAATCAGTCCAGTGGTGTAAGCAGGAAATACTTCACAATTTCAGTGTTTGCCATTCAATTATATAGATATACATACATATATTCATATTGTGGTGAATCTCAGAAGTGTTTTTTATTAGCTCCGTTTTTAATATGCTATTTTTGCTTTTTTTTCTCAAATTTTTTTTTTTTATAGTATTATTTTTTTGTTATTATTTTTTAAAATAGTGCAAATTGGGGTTTGTGGTTCGATTTGACTGATTCCAACAAGTGTACCGCGCCTATATCAAAACCTTGTAGTGTCTAAATTTCAGTTCGGTACAACAGAAAACAGAAAAGTTTTTCAAAGAAGAACCTGAATTTTAATGGGGGCTTGTATGGGAGGTACCCTCCCTAGTGGTCCGATCAAACTGATTTTAATTTTAACACTATAAGTTTATGATGTAAAGCCACCAGCCATCCAAATTTCAAGATCTTAGGATTACTTGATCGTATAGCTGCCATACAAACCAAAATATTTTTTGTAAGGGGACCCCTTTAAGTTTCTGAAAATATTTTAATTTTAGTATTTGTTGCTGATGCCGGGATAGAATTACACATTCTGTGAAAATTTCAATTCTGTAGTTGTTGCGGCATATGAAATATGATTTTTTTGATATTTTTTGATTTTTCATTTTATTTTATTTTTTTTTTTTTCATGCGTAGTTTCATTTCTTTTGTTGTTATATTTAATACTAGCGTTGCTCGGCGTGCGTTGCTACACCACCTATCCAATAATTTGGTGTTTCTTCTAAAAAGCTTTGTTGTAAAATGTGTAATTAATAATTTACGTGAATTGCTTGGATTTCTGATGATCACCCGTAAGAAGAGAGTGAAGTGGTTCAGGTGGAGGGAGAATTTCTTCTCATTTGACTTTTCCTTGTAAGCAACACATGCCTTTCGATTCGTCCTTGAATTTCAATGTCAAGCAATGTTCACACACTACTGATTCTCTCTCTCTTTCAGCTCTATAACAATCCCTCAGCTGACTGAGGCGAGCCTCACGTTCCGTTGACGATTCTTCATCTCTTGCTGAACGTACTCTTTTAGCATTCACTGTACTACGACCTATGTTCGAACGACGACGTCTTCCAGACATGACTTTATAATTTCTTGATATAATAATCAGACTTAAATAAAAAAATCTAAAATCACATTTGAAGAAACTTTGCTGTGTAAATAATGAGAAGCTGGAATATTGTAGTGACAGTAAATGCTTTTTCCACGAATTATAACACTATGGCAACTACATTAATTTTAAAGATAGGCATATAGGTATATGTATAGTGAAAATAACAGTATTTCTGCACTATTTAATGGATGTTATTATAAATGTTATAAATATAAACCTTCCTCTTCAATCACTCTATCTATTAAAAAAACCGCATCAAAATACGTTGCGTAGTTTTAAAGATTTAAAATTACCGACAGAGAAAGCGACTTTGTTTTATAATATGTATAGATTTGGCTTGAAAATGATTTGGTGTAATATTTCGTTCAAAAATAAAAATACATTTGATATTGATTCTCAACGGGCCGTGCATTGTTGGTTGTGTGATAATATTTGCCATCTAAAATGTGCTGAACTGACGGGTCGTAGCCATGACAAGATTGCTTGCAAATCTGTGTGCCTGTGGCAGATTGACGTGGTCGTGCCCGTCCTGTTCTAGGAATCAAGTCGAATTTTCGTCGATGTATCGTAGTGTACGGGACAAATTTATCAAGCTGAATAAGTCAGTTAAGCAACTTGCCTTAAATTTTGATTCAGATGTGGATTTACTTAGTAAGTATCAGTTCAATTCACCTCCTCCCCTTCTTTTATTGTCACCAGCTTCATTGATTAACCCTACTCCAACACCTATTACTACTCAAGCTCCCGACATTATTACCCCTCCTATTAATACTACCTCAGTTCCATGTGCCCCACTGTTTACCCTTATCTACATCCCATACTTCTCCATCTCTTGCCACAAGTTCTCATATTCCTGAGCCTATGTCAAGGGACCCAGTATCACAGATGGGTTCACCTGTTCCACCTGTGGATCAAGTATGTACCTCTCAGCGGTCTAGACTAACTTCTTCAACATCATCCAATACCGTGAAGGATAATGCTGATATAGGATCTACTTCCAAAAGGTCTAGACCTGCTTCACATTCCTCGTTTTCCCCCTCCGGGAAATTCTTCTGAGTTCTATAATCTTAATGTATAGAACTCACATTCCTGGAGGGAACATTATTTTCATTTATAATTTGTGATCCAGGTTACCCTCTATAAATTGGATTTCTTGGCTACTACATGAATGAAAACATAATGGGGCACCAACCCATGGACTTTTTGGGGTTCGAATTGGTAGTACCTTCCGTTCATTAGGCGAAACAAGGAATATGCAGCGCTTTATACTCTTCACGCAGTGAATAGCTTTTTTATACAGTATATGTATGTTAAATTAAGTATTTACAAAAAAGGAAACAAAATACATTATTTAACTTTTAACAAATTGCTGTCAACTGTAAAAAATAGTTTAATTTAAATATACCTATACTAAACGGAAGTGGAAAAACTGGTCATGCATACAATTTCCTTATGTCACAAACAAAAATTTGTAACTTAGAACAACTAAACTTTAAACTTAATGGATAAAACGAAAGTGGAATCTAGAAACAAGTATGATCGTAATTCAAAAAAACCTGGCTAAGTAGTAGTAGTACATAAATTAACAAATTTTAGTATGATGTATTATTTGAACTTATGTCGTTGAGTTGTACGGATCAACTAAAAACTAAATGATGAACGTCCTCGTCTGAGCAGAAGTCTTTCTAATGATTACAAATGTTTTTCATTTTTATATAATATTTATATCAATCTTACAAATTTCATACTCTTGTGGAATTTTTTTTTTCATTAATTTTATCCATTTATTATTATTTATTTATTTATTTATTCTAAATAACTCAGAATATACAACAATGACTTTAAAAGTCGTCTGTTGGAAATAATTTCTAAAATTTAAGTAATATAAAGTAGAACTTATGACAAATATATACATATGTTATTTATACAATACAAATTAAAATTCATTAGAAACAAAAATACAAATTATAAACAAAAATTCAATAATTAAACTCAGCGATTAACACTTCCCGATATTTTAACGCATTAATTATATAGTAAGCAACATTTCTTAAACTAATAAAGTCGTATCCATTTAAAATGTGTATAAATTCAGTTTCTTCTAAAAATACTTTCACGAAATATACATTCCTGAAGTCGTTTAAAATCGGATATTTCCCTACAAAATGGTATAGGTTTTCTTTCACTTTTATGTTGCAGAGTGAGCATAATTTTTCTGTACCTATATGATTTCCAAAAAAGTTGGCATTTAATTTGATTAAGTCACATCTTATTTTGAATATCCACGTTATTTAATCTATCGTAAAACTATCTGCAAAATATGTTTGCTCAAAATTAAAATTGAAACTAAGATTCTTATAAAATCTTATTGAATGAATAGCCTGATCTACATATGGTTTACGTTTTCCATAATTCAGATTTTCCAAAAACAGCATTCTTTTATTGTTCCAAAGTTCCCAATCGTCCTTCTCTCTAAAGCTAATTACATTACGTCGACCTATTAAGTTTACCTCTTTTATCTACGCAATAATCTTTTCTAATAGTTTTTTTTTAACAATCAATGTGGCAATCTGTGGCTAGAGTAACTGAATAACGTCTTCGTTATAAAACGCATGAGCAGATCTAGCGTATAAAATTGGTTATTTTGCATGCTTGTTCCTAGCATTATTGCATACGTTGGTGTAAAACTCGGCAATTTCAAAACTTTTTTTATAAAGTAATGCTGCATTTTATCCATCTGATCAAATAAAGTATAACCCCATAATTGAGCACCATATGATTGAATAGCCCTGCTTACTGCCTTAAATAGTTTCCATTTAGGACTAAGCTGAATCTCAGTCTTATTTAAAAAATTATTCCAGGTCGAATTGATATTCATCTTTGCTAGACAATTTTTATTTTCAACATGTTTCCCAAAACTAAATTTTGGGGTAAGCACCATTTCCAGGTAGTTGTACTGTGAAGCAATTTTTATCCGGTTGCCTCTAAAGAACCACTTCCCATTTTCGGACAATCTTCCTTCTTTCCTAAAAACCATAATTTCAGATTTATTTAGATTAACTTGTAAATTCCACTTACTGCAATACATTTCGAGATTTTGTATCATATATTCTCTAGTCTAAATATCGTCCGAGAGAATTACAATATCGTCCGCATATAGAAGCAATCTTATGTTTATGTCATCAATAGCAAGACAATATCCTAAAAACTCCTGCAGGTCATTTATGTAAAGAGCAGAAAGCAATGGTGACAGAAGACAACCTTCTTTGACTCCCGAAACTATCTCAAACTCATCTGAGAGTTCCCCTCCCGACCAAACTGCAGATTTTGTTTCACTGTAGAGTTCAGCCACAAATCTTACTATTTTTGTAGATACTCCTATTTCTTGTAATTTATAAATTAAAGACTTACGGGATACCTTATCGAACACTGCCTTAATATCTACAAAAAAAAAAAAAAACCTATACCTCTTTTTTTTCATACCAACTGCACAATTGAAGTAAGATTGTATCTGTTATCTATTGTTGAGTACCCTTTTCTAAAACCTGCTCGAAATTCATTTAGGATATTCCACTTTTCTACCCAGTTATAAAGTCTCTCGCGAACTACTCCCATCATAACTTTTTCCAAACAATTTATAAAAGAAATTACGCGATAATTACTAAGTAAAGGTGGGATCTCCCTTTTTGAAAATCGGACAGATTATGGATTTTACAAATGTACCTCATATCTTTAAATGTTCAAACAATTCATTAAGACAGTTAGCAAATTCAGCTAAGAAGTTATCTGGTGCAATTTTTAGATGCTCATAAGTAATCCTATCATCACCAAGGGCCTTATTTGGCTTAGTTTTTTGTACAACTATTGTAGTTTTACCTCTACTAGCGTTATTCGAGCATCCATATCTTCATTCTCAATAAATCTCTCAGCATATAGAATATCTTCTGATATTTTCGGGGGATTTAGACGGAAGTTAAAATAATACCTAAAATCTGCTAATTTTATTTCAGGATGTATGTGCACTCTTGTATTTCTCATCTGATTAACTAGTCTCCACCAATCTTTCCCATCCCTTACCATATTTATTTCGATATCCACATTTCTAAAATACTCCATTCTTTTTTCACTGCATATTTGTTTAAACCTTTGGGTCGCAACTAAGTAGTTTTCTTTATTCTCTATACTTGGACTTTTCTGTAGCCTACTAATAATTTAAAGGAACGTTGTCACGCATTACAAAACTTCATATCAGACCACTTATTCGTGGGAATAAATGTAATTTTCCTTTCTTAACATCAGGCACAGACTCTTTGATTATATGGTCCAAATCCGACAATTGAATTTTTCTTTCATCCTGCCTTTATTTGCCTAAACTCTCTGTTACTAATTCCTGGAACTTTGGCTTTTCACTTTCCCTCCATCGCAACTTCGGCAGTAGCTTAAGGGGTACATGTTTTCTTTTCAAATTTTAAACACAAAGTCAATGGCATGTGGTCAGACCATATTCTAGCCTCAACACAAAAATGTTCCATATGCTCGAGCAGATCTTAGTGGACTGCGCATATATCATTTACTGACTCCCCAACTGCACTAATAAACGTAAACGCTCCATCCTCAACACCTTTTGCTAACATATTTAACACTATTAACCGTAGATCATTACAAAGTTCAATAAATACCTTTCGATTTTCTTACCTTACTTCCTGTTCTAAAAGAGAGCTTAAGTATCTCCTCCATGTTTTGTTGTGTTTGCCCTATTCTAACGTTCAAATCCCCCATTAATATTGGATTCATAGAACACCTTTCATCCAAAAAGCTTTCAACAGCGTGAAACTCGTCGTGCCAGTTTGCAGCTCTTAAATATGTCGGTATTAAAGTAAAAGTTATTTCATTTGTTGTAATTCTAATCGCAACCACACCATCTTCACAAATAAAATTTACTTGTACAGTGCAAGATAATTCCGTTTTTACCACATACAAACACCCTGCCATTGCTCTTCCAATACTATAACAATAAAAAAAAATTGTGTCCTCAAAGTTTAATTAATTTGTACTGTCAAAATAATAGTAGTGATTCATTTGTAGGGGTCCCACCTGTCCAAACCGATACAAATGTTACTATTACACTACGATTAGTATTTAGTAGCATAGCCTTTGTTTGCACATCGCACATCGTTTTGGCATCGAATCTACAAGATTTTGACACCTTTGGGAAGGAATGGAGCTCCAAGCATCTCTAACTGCTTCCCAAAACTGTTCAACGATACTGGGTAGACGTTTGGCAACTTCATTCTTCACGTAGCACCACAAATTCTCAATTGGGTTGAGATCTGGCGACTGTGCAGGCCATTCTAGTACATTTACTCCGTTGGCCTGCAACCACTGTTTGGCAACTTTACTTGTTTGCTTAGAGTCGTTGTCTTGCTGAAACACCCAAATCAGTGGCATTTCTTCACTAGCATATGGCAGCATTATCACCTGCATTATAACCACATACAGGTGCCGATCCATGGTATCCTTGATCCAATATATTGGCTCCACGCCGTAATATGAAAAACAAGCCCATATAATGCGAGTTCCTCAGTGTTTCACAGTTCTTGTTGTAAATCTTGGTTGCCACTCAGACTTTGGCGACCGCCTGACATACTGGCGAGATCCAGTTCAACCATAAAGCACAATTTCGGATTCGTCCGACCATAAAAAGTTTCTCCATTGCTGTATTGTCCAACCAATGTGATCATGGACGAATTTAATTCGTGCGACTAGATGTCTTTTGTTAAAAGGGGCACTTTTCTTGGGCTCCGAGCATTTAAAATGTTTTCCCTCAAGCATCTCCGTATGGTTTATACGCTTATATTCAGATTTAATTCCTCATATGAGGTATTTCTGTCTGCTTTTAGTTAGTTAAATAGTCATGAAGTTTGTAACAGGCAGAAGGAGACAAAATAAAACAAACACATAAAATATAAGTATATATTCTTGATTAGCTCGATTAGACGACTTGTTTAAGTCATGTCCGTCTGTCCGTCTTTCCGTCTGTATGTATGCAAACTAGTCCATCAGTTTTTGAGCTAGAGAGCTGAAATTTCGCACGATCCCATGATTGTTTTAAGTACCTTGTGCTCTTTGTATAACTTCAATGTTACTCGCGCTCGCGGTACCCAACAATTCAGAACCATAAGTCCAAATTGGTTTAGTAACAGAGTTATACAGCATCACCTTGTACTCAAGTCTCAGTCCAGATTTAGAATTGATTAGCCAGTGAAGACTTTGAGCCCTTAGTTTCATATGTATCTTTTTAGATTCTATATGCTTCCGCCAGATAAGCCGTCTGTCCAGGTGAACGCCAAAATAAGTTACCACTTGGGTTTGAGGAATTGTAACACCATTTAATGTTACTGGAGAACAAGTCCGTCAGTTCAATGTAAATGTAATATGCGTATATTTCCCCTCATTGACTTTAATCCTCCAGTTGGATAACCACTCATGAAGCCTTTTAAGATGAGCATCTAAGCCTGCAGAAGGTTTAACTGGGCAACGGGAGCGACTGATTACGGCAGTGTCATTAGCAAAAGTCGAAGTACTAATTTGACTACTTGTTGTAATGTCGGCAGTGAATAACATGTATAGAGTTGGTCCAAAGACACTACCTTGGGGAACTCCTGCTTTTATCTTAAATTCATTTGAAACGAAATTTTTCTGCCTTACTACAAACACTCGATTTGATATGTAGGATTGCGGGACTCTAAGCATATTTTAGGGTAGTAAACAATTTATTTTGTAAATCAAACCCTCATGCCATAATCGATCAAACGCTTGTGCTACATCAAGGAATACTGCTGAGCACTATTTTGGCAGTTAAAAGGCAGTTCTTATTTCCGAAGTTACTCTGTTGACTTGCTCAATCGTTCCATGTTTTGCTCGAAAACCAAATTGATGATCTGGGATTAAACTATTTGCTTGTAACTGGTGATTGAGTTTGGCTTTAAAAACCTTCTCAAATAGCTTTGAAAGACATGGAAGCAGACTTATAGGTCTATATGAAGAAGGACATGTCCTATCCTTCCCGAGCTTTGGAACCATTATAATAAGCGATTTTTTCCATTACTTTGGAAAGTACCCAATTCGAAGGATAGCATTGAAAAGACAAGAGAGAAAAACTATTGCTGCGTTTGGAAGTTCAGTTATCATTTTTGGCACAATTCTATCACAACCATCAGATTTTTTGGGTTTCAGTTGAGTCCTTATAATAGATACAATCTCACTAGCGCTTGTTTTTAATGGAGACATATTTCCATTGCTGGCATTCGATCAGTGAAGACGTGTTTCTTTCTTCCGCTCCTAAGCTCAGCATCAGCAACTACAACAACTATAACACAAAGCACTGCTTGTACATCAACAGCTTCAATGGTGGCATCAACAACAACAGTTTTCTCAACAACTCCTTCGATCGCGTCATCGTATGCAGTTACCGCAACATCAACTAATACCAAAACTCATATCCACAACAACAACAATGATTCGATCGCCTCTTTGCTTAACGCTGCGACAGTTATGCCTACACCAACAATTAACACAGAAGTACAAAACTCAAATAATAAATAATAAAACTGGATCTGACCGTTAGCTTCAAATAAAAGAAACAGAAAAACAGCCATACCGACTGAACAATCACCAAACATTAACAAAAAGCCCAAACCAAACACCATATCTTCAAAAACTAATAACACTAAAAAAAAAAAAAAAAAACAGGCCACACTTAACTACTGGCTTGGCAAGAGCCCCTACATTATAAAAAAATCAGTGAATTGCTAAAAACCAGAGATACGAAATATTACACTTTCAAGCCCAAAGATGAACGAGGTTTTAAAGTTATGTTGAGACACCTTAATCAATCAACAGACACCGGCGACATAAAACGCGAACTGAAGATATTAGGCCACGAAGTTATAAATATACATAATATCCAACAAAGAACAACCAATAAACCACTTCCTTTGTTCTCAATTGAACTTAAAAGTAGCTCAACCAATAAAAATATTTATAATGTTACGACATTACTTCATACCAAAATTAAATTTGTGGCCCCCCACAACAAGAGGATGATAGTGCAATGCACCAACTGCCAAAAATACGGGCACACCCGAAACTATTGTACCAGGGATCCAGTATGCGTCAAATGTGCTGGTAAGCACAAAACAATCGACTGCTGTATGGAGTCAACTACTAAAATAAAATGTGCTCTATGTGGTGGAGCTCATACAGCCAACTACAAGGGTTGTAAAATATACAAAACCCTTAAAATCCAACGGTTTCCTGCCCTTTGACCCAAAATATTGACGAAACTCACAAAAGTTCAGCAAATGCCCATAACGTCCAGTAAAGTGGAGAATGGTATAAGCTACGCACAAATTACAGCTGCGACTTCCCAACTCCAGCCAATCAATCGACCAACCCAAAAGTCTAAAGTCATCTCAACTGAAAATCCGACCATAGAAAGTAATTCCTCCCATCATAATAACAATAAAATTATGCCAAATGACGATTCAGCTGAACTTAAAATCATGATGAAGCAATTGATTCAACAGGTGACTAACATGATGAATATAATCACCATCCTGATAACCAAACTTGACAAACAAAATGGACAATAAATTAAGAATTATTGTTTGGAATGCGAATGGCTTGCACAAACATATCCTTGAACTCCAACTATTTCTAAATGACAATATTATTGACGTAGCTCTAATCTCTGAAACCCATTGCACAAGTAATCACTACTTGAACATTCCCGGATATGAAATATGTAAAACAAATCAGCCGAATGGTTCAGGACATGGTGGCACGGCTATCATTGTTAAAAACAATACTCGACACGTTGAACTAGAAAATTATCAACACGCTCACATTCAGTCGACCAAATTACTATTAGAAGACAAATATGGACCTTTCACAATAGCAGCGATTTATTGCCCACCTAGACACTCAACTCACTCAATCTCAACAGCTCAATTTAAGGACTACTTTAAAGAGCTTGGCCCAAGGTTCATCGTAGCAGATGGTTACAACGCGAAACATATAAAATGGGGTTCAAGGCTGACAAACACCAAAGGAAAAAACTTGCTAAGTGCAATTCATACGATTGGGGGGATGCACTTGAGTACAGGTGAACCCACATATTGGCCAACAGATCGGACTAAAATACCGGATTTAATAGACTTCTGTGTATTAAAAAACATGAATATAACACATTTCAAAATTGACTCCCGACTTGAACTTTCTTCCGATCATTCACCAATACAAGATGAATATAGTTGCGCAATAAAAAAAGATCAACCCGCCTGCAAAATGTATAATTTCAGAACTGACTGGGAGGCGTACAGAGAATTTATTGACAATAGCCTCACAATAAATGTACCTCTTAGAGAACCTGACGATATTGAAAAGTCAGTGATATATTGTACTTGAATGACATTATAAACGAAGCAGCTAATAGATCAACGCCTGATCTTAATCCAAAAGAGGACAACTATATTTTCCCCCGCTCAATAAAAATTCAAGTCGCGAACAAAAACAAACTGCGTAAGATCTGGCAAAGGACGAGAGATCCAAATGACAAAGCTAAACTTAACAAAGGAATCAAAGATTTGAAAAACAGTCTAAGGAATTTTAAAAATGAACAACCGCCACTTTTAAAATCGGATGGGACTTGGGCTAGAACCAACTATGACAAAGCTTCACTACTGGCAGACTATTATGAAAGGGCTTTTACTACCAATCAATCTAATAGTAACACCAATTTGTACAACAGGACTCCATCTCCACAATACTGTACAAAAATGATTTCAATCAATGAAGTTGCTGAAATAATAGCCATACCCAAACTGGGCAAAGATCTAACCAAGGCGTCCTCGTACAGACCAATCAGCCTATTGCCCTTACTTTCTAAAGTATTTGAACGTATCCTACTTGACCGAATACAACCAATACTAGACGTGAACAGAATCATACCTGACCACCAATTCGGGTTTAGACAAAGTCACTCCACAATTCAGCACGTCCACAGAGTAACTCACAAAATCGTAAATGACATTGATGAAAAAAAGTTCTGTGTTGGTGTTTTTCTGGACATAGAAAAGGCCTTCGACAAAGTCTGGCACGACGGCCCACTTAGTAAAATTAGGAACGTATTTCTAACTGATCTATTTGAAATCATTAAAAGCTACCTTGACTCTTGCCTATTTCTACGTAAAATGTAAGGACGAATCTTCTACACTAAGACAGATAAGAGCAGGTGTCCCTCAAGGAAGCGTGCTTGGTCCTTTGTTCTATACTTTATACACATCAGACATCCTAACTCCACGAGATAACTCGTCAATGATAGCTACCTTTGCTGACGATAGAGTACTAATGTACCCTCATAAAAATTTAGCTGTAGCAACAACTAAGCTGCAGAATATTCTTGACGAAGCTTGCAATTGGTTTGATAAATGGAAAATAAAAGTGAATGAACTAAAAACGACGCAAGTGATATACACAACACGGACAGCTTATCAGCCAAGACAATTAAAAATAAAAGGTACTGACATTCCATTAAGCAATGTGGCAAAGTACCTGGGCATGCATATTGATAGTAAACTGACGTGGAAACATCATATCCTACAAAAGAGAGATCAACTCATATTAACATTTAAGCAGCTATACCCGCTTCTTAACAGAAGATCTAAGTTAACAACCAATGGTAAATTAGTAATATACAATAGTGTAATTAAGCCTATATAGACGTACGGCATGCAATCATGGGGTACAGCCAATAAAACTAACATTAACATTATACAGCGTCAACAATCGAAAATACTTCGATCAATAGTTAATGCGGACTGGTTTATATCTAACTATGAAATTCACAAAAAACCTCGGCGTAACTACGATTCAGGAAGAAATCATTAATGCTAGCAGGAGGTACCACAAAACATTAGAGCGACATACCAATCTAGAAATAACAGACCTTCCATCTAACGAATTGTCTAGACGTAGACGCTTAAAACCAAGCAGACCAGTCGATCTGACCTAACTTAGGTTACGGGTGGCTCTGAGAGGCATCTTGCGGTTGTTGGCCTGCCGCAAGTAGCTCTCAAAAATGAGGCCTAAGACACCCAGTACTCCAGATCATTATTCAAGAGACCATTCGAAAATGTTCGATATTGTCCACTGCCTTTTCCCCTCTTATTGTTAAAAATGTACTTAGTGTTTTCTTTTATATTTAAGATATAAGATGTAGGAAAACAACAATTGGATATGTATCCAATCGGGAAAAAAAAAAAAAAAAAAAAAAACAATAGTACATATCCAATTGGGAATCACAAAAAAAAAAAAAAATATTTACTGAATTTGTGATTGTCTGGAGAGGAAGCACAAATTTGTTAGTAGGTAGATTAGGTTGAAGCACGTGCTCAAGATGGTTGGCAAATACATTAGCCTTCTCTTCATCAGACCGAGCCCACATTCCGTTTCTGTCTCTAATAGGTGAATCCAGCTCCACAGGAGTTTTTAGCGATTTTTGCGCTTTCCAAAGTGAAAATCTAGTGTTTGTGGGTGATAGGTTATAGATATAGCGCCTTTGTGCCTCGAGCTGGTCGCTTAAAAGTGCTTTGGCTAGTTTTTTTGTTGCATCTTTTAGCCTTTGCTTAGCAGAAGGAGCTCTGTGCTGTTGCCATTCTCTTCTCAATCGTCGTTTAGAAGCAACCAGTTCTTCAATTTCCCTATTTGGAACGATTTTCTACTGAACTTGTGAGCAACAATCGCAGGCGTTGATGCCTCAGCTGCAGCTACCAATACGGAACTTAATTCATTAATAGATTTGTCAATATCGCTTTCAGAGTTGATCGCAGGTGCAATTTCTATGTGAGAACTAATATACTTTTTATATTGCAACCAATTAGTTTTATTAGATATGAGTCTATCCTTATAGATCCTCGACGATCCTCAAATATTGCAAAATCGAGTAAAACGATATCAACGGGGGAGTGATCGGAAGAGAGTTCATCATGAGTAACTGCTGATATGAGGTTTCTTGGTATATTTTTTGCGATCCAAAGTCGATGATATCGGGAGTTTTTCTGGATCGCCGGCCTACCCGGAGAAACGAAGTCTTGCTTGTTTTGACAATTTACAAGAGTGCTGTAAAGTTGCCGGCCTTTTGGATTTACTAAACGTGAAAGAAAATTTTAAAAACATCCGCAGATATAGAAAATCGTGGAGGACAATATACAGCAGATAACGTCAGATTACCATAACGCGTTTCCAACCTGACCGAAGTTGCTTGTAAATAACTAGATGAGTACGACTCTAGGGTCTGGTGTTTAAAACGCTTTCTTATAATAATGCATGTACCACCATGAGCCTTTCCATCCGGATGATTTGTTGTATAAACTATATAGCCTGGTATAAAGAAGTTGTTTTTGCTAGTCAAATGAGTCTCACAGACTAACATCACATCTACATTGTTGTCCTCTAGATACTTCATCAGCTCTAGTTTGTGCTGTGAAACGCCATTTGCTTTATTTTTAAATGAGCCATTATGGGGAATTTAACTTATCCAACATTTTCATTTGGATTTTCATCATCTCTTGAAAAGAGTTTTGCATCATTAAGATTGATTGATTCAAGGTCTGTAATAAATTCACCAACATAGATTCACTAGAACTTAGTGGTTGCAACACTGGCTCATTACACGCATTTAGAGTTGGGGTAGTTTGTGAGATTGACTTATTATCTTGAGACATTGGAGCCTTAAGCTTCACAATCTTTTTCGCAGTTTCTTGTTGAACGTCTAAGCGTAGGGCACCTACATACGACATCTTTGAAGTTAAAGGAATATTAGGTGGTGGACACATAACAGACGCTGATTCTGTACGGTTAGCCTCACGGCTAAAATGGGCAGAATTTTTTTGTGACTGCAACCTGTTCTTCAACTCCTTATATACATGACAACCTCTTTAATTGGCTGTATAATTGCCCCCACAGTTACTGCATTTTTTAAGATCAAGATTATCGCGACTTAGTTTACAGGTTGCGGTTTCATGCAAGTCTCCACAAGCTACCCATACTGGACGAAGGGTGCAATAAGATTTCGTGTGTCCAAATTCCTGACAATTTGTGCATTGCACAGGATTTACTCGTTTATGAGGCTTCTCCACAGTTACCCTACGGTGAAGTAACCATTTAAGGTTGTAAATGGGATGCACTTCATTTTTCTTTAAGTGCAGGAACTTTGTGGCCAACTCAATTTTGTACAATGGCTGTGGGATTTTATTTTTATTAAACATATTAATCACTACTTTGACTTCAAACCCTTTTTCTTCCAGTGCAGTCTTAATATCGCTACAATCCACAGAGGGTTCAATGCCCTTAATTACAACAACCAGCCCTTTACTACTTTTAAGTTGATATGTATAGTAGTTTCTTTTAGACTCTCTAAGGTACTTAGTTACAGAACTGTAGTTTGCTTCTGTATAAATTTGGACCTTAGTTTCTTTTATATTACCCTTGGTAATAGGGACAATATGAAAGTTATTCTTGCCAACTATTCTTTGGATAGCATCTACCAGCCTATTCGAGCTTTCTTCACGAACATATATTGGGGGAGGTATCGCAGTTTTAGGTTTTACTGGGTTATTGTCATCGTTTTTAACAGGTTCATCTTTTTCAGCAAGTAGCTGGAACCTATTACTTTCCAAAATCGTTTTTTTAACATTATTATTTTTTTGCGGGCATAGTTTACGTTTATTATGGAATTGTATGTAGCGGTCAATACCTGTCTGCACTGCCGCTTTATTTTCATGAGTCCCGTTTTGTATGCGCTGATTTTGACTACCTGCTGATGACACAGTTGTCTTTTTTATTGCTTTTGCTTGCATAGCAGAATTTTTTCTATTGCGTGCTTGTTATTGTTTTGGGTTATTAATATTAATAAATTTTTCCGAGTTTTTTGTTGTTACGGAAACTGCATGTGATGACGCAATCGAAGCAGTAGCTGAAAACACTGTTGTTGTTCCTGAAACTGCACTAGCTGTTGAAGTAACGGCTGTGCTTTATGTTGTGTTTGTTGTAGCGATAAACACAGTAGCTTCTGGGTTTGATTGTACAGGTGGTTGAGGGGAAGGGCATTGGGCACTGCATGGGAGTGAGTGACTACTGCTTACTGTACTAGACAACAGAGCAGGAGAGTAAGATCGTGTTCTTTCTACGGCAGGCTGAGCGGTTAATAAGGAACATTTGTTTTTGTTCCTGGTATCATTAGCAACAAACGAGAAATAAGCATTTCTCGATGTCATTATAGGTACTGTTAGGATTTGAAATGAAGCAAATGAAATAAAATAAAAAAAAAACTTTTTTGTTTTTTGTCCTATCGAACTGAAACTTGGATACTATGAGTATCGAGGACAGACCCAGGACATTTGTCAAACAAACGATGGCTGCATTACCATGTCAGATGTTGTAGGAACCTGCGTTAGAACAATTAAGGAACTTATTGGTAACGAAAATTGAAAATTTGCAGTATAAAAACCCCAGTTGGCTTTGCGAGCGAACTATCGTCACTTCAACAAATACAGCCGCAGGCGAGATTTTTTTTTTTTTTTTTTTTTGCGTTCTTTATTATTTATTGCATCACTTTGAATACAACACAAAGCCTAACAATAATTGAGAAATCTTAAAAGCTACATGATGTTTTAAAAGTTTCTATAGTGGTGAGCTAAAGAAACTTTCCAGTGTTGCGTGGTCCTCCCAGGTTTATGGGGCAGGAAAGTCATTCCGACGAAGGCGCGTGCGACAACTCATATACGATAGTGATCGAGCTAGTGGATTAGGATGTTCCGAGAGCTTAACAAAATATTTTTGTTTCATTTTGTCCAACTCGGTTTTAATTAGTGGGACGTTAAGGTCTCTGTGGATATTCGCGTTCGAAATGTACCAGGGAGCACCTGTTAAGAAACGAAGTATTTTTGATTGGGCTCTTTGGATGACTTCAACGTTACTTGGGCTTGCATTCCCCCAAAGCTGGGAACCGTATGTCCAGATAGGCTTTATTAAGCTGTTATATAACAGCACCTTTAGATCGAGGCTTAGCCCAGATCTTGGGTTTAAGAGCCAGTGAAGAGACTGGGCTTTTAATTTCATAGAAATTTTTTTGGCTTCTATATGCTTCCGCCAGGTGAGTCGTCTGTCCAAATGTACTCCTAGGTAGGTGACTTCAGTACAGTGTGGTACGGTGGTGTTGTTAAAAGTAATGGACGGACAGTCTCTCTTGTTTAAGGTGAAAGTTACATGCTTGCATTTATCCGGATTGACTTTTATACGCCAATTGTCTAGCCAGTTCGATACCAGTTGTAAATGATCACTTAGCTCTTTCGTCGCTTTTTTGGGGCAGCGAGAGTGACTGATGATTGCAGTGTCATCCGCAAAGGTTGATGTAATAAGGCGGGGATTTAAAGGTATGTCAGCAGTGAAAATGACATATAAAAGCGGACCGAGAACACTGCCTTGTGGGACGCCAGCATTGATGTGGTACTCGTTTGAGGTGAAATTTTTGCATCTCACCACGAATAACCTTTTAGTAAGGTATGACTCTAGTAGTTGATGTGAGCTCTGTGGAAGCACGCTTTTTATTTTGTGAATGAGACCAACATGCCATACACGGTCAAAAGCTTAAGCAACATCAATGAATATAGCTGAACAGTATTCTCGGTGCTCAAAAGCCGTTCTGATACCCATAGTGACACGGTTTACTTGCTCGATTGTACTGTGTTTTGATCTAAACCCGAATTGATGTGTGGGGATTATGTTGTTTGCGTTTATATACGGTATGAGCTTCTTAATAAAAATTTTTTCAAATAATTTAGATAGCACCGGCAGCAAACTTATAGGCCGATAAGAGGACACCATTGATTTGTCTTTACCAACTTTAGGGATCATAATTATTACAGACTTCTTCCAAAGTGCTGGGAAGTAGCCCACTTTGAGTATTGCGTTAAAGAGCATTGCAATGAATGATATTGCACAGTTTGGTAGCTCAATAATCATCTTGGGAGTGATGAGATCGTGTCCAGGCGCTTTCTTTGGGATTAAATTATGAATTGCTGCTCTTATCTCAATTGAATTAGTTTTAAGCACGCTGCAATTAGCCAATGGAGCGCATGGCTGCAAGGGAAGTTGAAACCCGTTTCTTGGCAAGTTTGGTTGAAAGACGGATTTGAGGTGGTTAGCAAAAGTGAAAGCCTTTTCCTCGTCAGATCTCGCCCAGTTTCCACTTTGATCCCGGATGGGGCTGTCAGCTGTTATTGGTGGATTCATGCGGTCTTGTGCTCTCCAAATCGAAAACTTGGTACTCGTTGATGAAAGGTTTTCAATGTAGTGCCTTTGGATTTTGAGATCTTCAGTCTTAAGAGCATTTCTTAACTGTTTTTTAGCAGTTTTGAGTCTTTGCAACGAAGCGGGCGATCGACTGATCTGCCATTCACGTCTTAGCCGGCGTTTTACTGAGACTAGCCGTTCAATTTCTGCACTAGTTAATACGACAGTATTCTTGGAGCCCGGTTGTACATTCGGTGTCGTGGCAACAGCAGCGCTCGCAATGGTTATGTTGAAATGTTCCAGAGACTTGTCAATGTCTGTTCCGGTATCAAGTTTTGGCCTCATACAAATGTGGGTGCTGACGTATTTTTTATACCTAAGCCAATCAGTCTTCCATGAGGTAAGCTTTAGGGAAAGATCACCTTTTGTGGGATGCTCCAGTAAGTGAAAAGTGACTGGAGAATGGTCTGAAGATAGCTCGGCATGAGTTTCCGTTGAAATCACACTACGAGAGATATTACGAGTAACTGCAAAGTCAATTAGGTCAGGAATTTTCCTTGGATCCGCTGGCCAATATGTAGGCCTTCCCGGAGAAGCAAAGTTGAGTTTGTTGATTGGATTTATTAATGTGTTGTAGAGCTGTTTTCCTTTAGGATTTGCAAGTCTAGAGCCCCAGTGAGGGTGTTTAGCATTAAAGTCACCTGCCGCAAGAAATTTGGACCCTAGGGTGTCGAAGAACTGCTTGAAGCACGATTCGGAAATCGAAAATCGGGGTGGACAGTAGACGGATGAAAGCGTCAAATTTCCATTTGACGTTTCGATGACAATCGACGTAGCCTGCATATAGTTTTGCGAGTATGATACCGACTTATAGTGTTTTAGTCGCCTTCTGATGAGTATACCCGTTCCGCCATGTGCTTTGCCATCAGGGTGGTGTGTGGCGTAGAAGGAGTAGCCCGGGATCTCAAATTTATATTTATTTGTAAGGTGCGTTTCAGAGAGCAATAAAACATCAGTTTCTGTCTCGGATAAGTATTTTATGAGCTCAAGTTTGTGTTTCGATACGCCGTTTGCGTTCCAGGAAGTTATTTTGAACGAAGGCATTTTAAGTACAGAGTTTTTGTAAGATTAGATTTTGCGTTTTTAATATCTCTTGAAGCATATTTTGCATTAATAATGTAGTCTGGGACATACATTGTATAAAATTAGCAATCATATTTTCAAGAGAGCTATGTGGTGTGGGTGGTGTTATTTCCTGGGTTATACAATGCTGTGGGACTTCATTCTTCCGAGATTGTTGGAGTGTACGCTTGGTAGTATCTGTTACTTTCTCTGGCACTACGGTGGATATTTGTTGCGAGCCAGGTCGCAGTGCGGATGCGTATGTAATGTTGGGAGTGGTAGTTAGGAAAGTACGTGGATCTTGCATCGTGGCTTTTGTCTCAGGTCGGTTATGGGCAGTTGCAGTTACTTTGCGCTGATTCATTCGGTTTTTCAGTTCTTTAAAAACTGGACAGCCTCTATAATTAGCAGTGTGATTACCCCAGCAGTTACTACATTTTTTTGATGTTGTGTCTGTTTTGTTTGCAGTGCATTTTGAAGACTCGTGTAGGTCACCACACGATACACAGACAGAAGGTAGGTACAATACGATTTCGTGTGCCCAAATTCCTGACAGTTTGTACACTGCACAGGGTCTTTGCGCTTGTGAGGTTCCTCTACAGTGATTCTGCGGACGTTGTTCACCACCCAATAGAATTCCTTAATACTCCGAACTCTCCGGGACTATCTTAAAATTGGTAAACCCATTATATTTCTAAGTAACCTTAAGCCGCCCAATTTATGGAACTGTACAAGACTACAAACTAAGCGTTTCTTCCCTAATATTCTAGTGGAGACTATTTTAACAGTTCCAGCAGAAGGCGAAACTATGATGATCCTCAGGAAACCAATGATTTCAACCGAGCTCAGTTTCCAGACAGAACATGTTTTGCGCCTAATATAATAAATTACAAGGTCAAATATTTCATGCCTTTGGTAAAGATCTCCGTAATATATATATATTATATATCATATACAATATATAATTTTTTTTTTGAGTTGGGGCGTAGCAAAGCATGCCGGGACAGCTAGTTATAAATAAAATGTGAAAAGTCTGCATAGATTCGAGGGTCGCCACAAAAGTTAATTAGGGTCAAAGGTCAAAAATTTCGGTTTTTCACATTCTTCTCGTAAACGGTAAAAGTCTAGGACAATATTGTAGATGATATAATTCTCTATTGTCATTAAACTTTTTCTCGTAAGAATCACTATTCTTGAGTTATCAGGAGTTTAAAAGTTGAAGAACATTGATATGCACTTTTACACGGTATACAGGCCATTCATCGGACGTTCAATGTTAGTAAAGATACATATGCACCCGCTCTCAAATCGGTCGCAGTGGAGTCGTTGGTGATAGAAAAATTAATTGTCATAATGCTTGTGAAGTTGGAATTGCTTGTATGACTAAAATTACTGGCCAAACATTTAATAATATTAAATTAAATCGCGCTGATAACGTACTTCCTCTTTTAATTATGAGAAGCACGTTAAAAGTTCATGATAAGGAGGTACCCATGGACCCTGTATTGTTATTTTAACGCTTGAGTATCAGTGAGATATTTGGGGTATGAACTTGAAAAATTCTTCGAATATGAATTACCGCCCTACCCATTATCTCTATTTGATGCAATTGGAATGCGTAAAACATAGAAGTCAGTCATCCCTGAGTTCTACGAAACAATTTTTACTGAATCATCCCTGGAAGTTATATGATTTTTATGAGACGTTCCCTGCTGATAGTATATATACTCGCTACCACCATCACATCATAATGGGGGTGCGTCCATATTCAATTATACTCTCTGTTAATGATGCTGTGTCTCTTAAACTGGCTCTGCAATCAATAATAGGACATTTTATTATTCAATAGTTCTGTACCAACTGTCTGTCATTTAAAATAGAAACCCAACAACAACAAGAATTTCTGACCACCAAACCACATTTGGTTTTGGCGCTCCCTTTAACAACAACAAATACTAAAAACAAAACAAACAAAAACAAAATTGATTGCTTCAGAAAATTACAAATAAGTATGTATATGAAATAATCTTGGCCAAAAATGAGCTTCGTTTCCAATCATATGTTATGGTTACATTGTCTCTAAAAAGACTTTAAACAATACTCACGGTGTCCCCGGTAACTCACCCTCCCACGTTGCTTAATTTTGTTGATTGCAAACAATGATTGCGATCAATAAAGTTAAAGAAAGTACTTACTTGTTTACTTGTTTAACAATGAATGGCTTATAAATTTCTGAGTTAGTCACCATTTCAAACGCCTTACATAGGAATTCACGTATCTATCTTCTATCTATATCTATACATATTATAAAACAAAGTCGCTTTTTCCTATGTATGCTTAAATCTTTAAAACTACGCAACGTATTTTGATGAGGTTTTTTTTAATAGATAGAGTGATTGAAGAGGAAGGTTTATATTTATAATAACATCCATTGAATAGTGGAGAAATACTGTTATTTTCACTATACATATACTGTTACGGCAGCTGTGAGCGAGAACCGAGGTGTAATCGGTGTCGATTACGTAATCGAAAGTAACCCTGTATGTCAAGGCACACCACGAAGAAGAAGACACGCCAACGGTCGAAACAAAACAAGAAAAAGTTTCTTCAAATGTGATTTTAGATTTTTTTTATTTAAGTCTGATTATTACTATCAAGAAATTATAAAGTCATGTCTGGAAGACGTCTTCGTTCGAACATAGGTCGTAGTACAGTGAATGCCAAAAGAGTACGTTCAGCAAGAGATGAAGAATCGTCAACGGCACGAGAGGCTCGCATCAGTCAGCTTCGGAATAGATATAGAGCTGAGAGAGAGAAAGAGAATCATCAGCACGAGTTACTAATTCATGGGTACATAAAGAAAATTCTTCCAATTTAAACGTTTACAGTTTCCGGTAAAGACATCTTTCGCAATGACCATTAATAAATCGCAGGGTCAAACCTTCAACGTTGCAGGCTTAGATTTGAGCGTTGACTGTTTTTCACATGGCCAACTGTATGTCGCTTTTTCAAGAGTAATCTCTAGAGAAAACATGTTTGTATTGTCTAATGACGAGAAAGCTGTGAACGTTGTATATAAAGACATTCTGTAATATATTAAGTGTTGCAAAAAGTAAATAAGTAAAAATGTAGTGTATGAATTTAGATATTCCAAAGATAGCAGGAAATCTTCATGGTATAAGGAAAGGGTAATTGTTTTATTCCAAATTTAACGCGTGCGGGCCACGGGCAGTAATGAATAAATCAAAACTAATGGATCGATTTTAATCATTTTTTCAGTGAGTGACATAGGCTACATATGTTATACCCGTGTGAAGCCGGAGCGGGCCGCTATGTTTTCATATACAATGTTTGCTCATCCTTCCATTTCAAAGCAGAGCAATATTCTCACACAACCGACGTTGTACCTAGTGAAACAATAGGATCATTCTTGTATTCAATAGAAGGATCGTAATTCATGTGTGAGTTCACATATCGCTTTGGCTCCATTAAGCTTGTCAGCTCTTTGAACTTAACGTCAATCTCCTCTAGGATATCTGCCTTGTTATCCGATAGAACATTTCCTTCTTGACAACTATCCTCTACATGCTTTTTAGAGGGGATCTTTTTAACCTGCGGAGGTTCGGCTGGCTTCTGCACTAGCGCCGCATCTTTATCTGCCTCCTAGCGTCGATTGTAGATTTCCCTTTTCTGAAATCAAACTGTCGACTGTTAAGTAGTTTGTATGTTTTTACAAACCACCAAAGTCGCTTTGCTATTATCTTGTACTATTTGAAATACTCATAAATACGATAGACAGAAAGACCATTGAATATTCGCCATATAGAAACTTTGTTGTAAACAATGAGAACCTGGAATATTGTAGTTACAGTAAATGCTTTTTACATGAATTATAACACTATGATAACTACATTAATTTTAATAAAAAGAATAATAATAGTTATTGAATCAATTATTTATGTACATGCAAACGTTTCCAAGATTCAAATTCTTTAATTAACAGTGAAAACCGTATCAAAATACGTTGCGTGGTTTAGAAGAAATCAGTATTCGAACTCCTTGAAATTTCGACTTTGCTTTATACTGTGTAATGATAAAGGTACCGATCAAGCTACATTTAGCATACAATCTCCAAATGAGGTAGAGAAATATCAATCACGTCCTTACATCTGTAGCTCACAAGCAGTCTGGAGGATTTTATTATTCGACATACATAACCGAGCGCCAACAATTATCAGTAGCAGTTGCATCGCTGGCAGCAGAAAAGTAGCGACTATTCTTAGTTTTAACACATGAGAGCAAGTTAAGATCAGTTCAGTTGTTTGGTAGAACTCAAAAAGCGAGCACTAGTGACGCAGCAAGGAAAATAATAATAATAATACAATATATAAACCGCTACATCAAGAAAAGCAAATAACAAACAAGGAATACAGCAAATACAACCAGCGTATTTTATATTATAATGCAATCACTTAAGGAAGTATAGATGAGTGGATCACTCATCCGGGATGCGAAATAGGAGGCCTAGGGAATGTTGCCTTTTCAGGCGTCGCGTTTGCCTGCTGTTGTCCAACAGTCTGATTGCCAGTTGATTGACAAGAGCATCCAACCTAGTCAAGTATATAGTGGTGCACTCCCAAGTGAGGCCAGTCTCAGTCTCAGGTACTTGACAGTGTCGTTGTTTGGAATGACATCACCGCTGATGAAAACGGCAGGGCATGTCGAGAGGTTCAAGGTGAATGTCACATGAATAGGCTTCCCAGCATTAAAAGCGATATTTCACCTCTTTAGCCAAGGCTTCATAAAGTTCAACTGGTTTTTCATGTCTCGAGATCGGAAGGTCCAAAGTATGGAGCGTGTATAGGATGGTATAGTGTGTTCATGCAATTATATGTATGTATCAATATGTAACACTCTGTTGCATATTATATATAAACATCAGGCATTGACTGTCGTACACGATTATGCTGCGCTTGCAGAAGGTAACTAAAGTACATCGCCATAAGCGCGTGTACACATACACACATATACATATTGCATAAACACATTATGGCCTATTATTTTTTGCTTATAAAAAGCAATGTAAAAATAAATAACAATCACGGGAGCTCCATGGTATATCAGTAATGAAGACATTCACGCACGTCATGTTAGCAAAATTTAATAATATGCAGTACGATCAAGTAGTTAAGACAAAAACGGTTGGCCGCATTTATAAAGAAACCAAATGCAGAGACATTACAGAAGAATGTGAAATAGAAGAGAAAAAAGATTGTGCAAGGCAAACGGAGACAACAGTAATGACAAACCAATGTACAGAGATAACATACGATACTTGGCAGACTTATGTGGTAGGATAACAATAGATGTAAACCTGAGTAAAGAATTCAGAACTACAAGAATTTTGAAATCACAATACAACTATTTAACTTCATCTAAATTGAAACGTTTTTCATCCGAAAAAACCACGGAATGCCACTGCTTCTTCCAAGTCATGTGATTACGAGCAAATACTAGACGAGAATCTTTACGTTGGTTGTTCAGCGGTGGCTTTTTCTTCAATTTGAATCTTTTTAGATGTTTTGCTTTACGTAA
The DNA here is from genome assembly GCA_037043295.1 of Amiota minor. Lineage (NCBI taxonomy): Eukaryota > Metazoa > Arthropoda > Insecta > Diptera > Drosophilidae > Amiota > Amiota minor. The sequence continues at coordinate 161,656 of JBAMAW010001867.1, forward strand.
AACATTTCGAACAGTATCAACATTTGTTTTTACCTTTTAATTTTTACAAATTTTGGTAGCAGAACAGTGTGAATTTGAAGCTTCTCGAACTATTTGTCTCTTGGCAGTAGGCGAAAGTGTTTTTTTGGTGCACCCTTTCATGTTGTTTCTATAGCTTGCAGTATTTATAAGAAAATTCTATACTATACTCTTGCTCTTTCCAATTTTTTCAGCAATTTTTCTGTACGTAAGATCACACTCCTTATAAGCAATTATTTTGCCTTATTCTTCTGATGTGAGAGTTTTACCACGGCCCATATTATTTTTTATATATATAAAAAGTATATTTAATTACAAAATACAACCTTCAGCATATGGTTTTTTTCTTAGAATGAAGAAATCACATTTGTCCCTATTCAAGTGCATGCAAAAAAGTACCACATTCTCATTATGTTCTAAGCAAAATGGAAAATAATTAAAAACGGTAAATTATTGCGATCTTTCTCTTATGTCCAAAGTTCGTTAATACTCTCTATGTTACAAAACAGAAAAACACATGACAATAGCAACAAACGATTAAGGGAAAAATAAAATGAAATATTTAAAAATTCTTGTCCATATTCAAGTGCATGCCAGTGTATGTTCGATAAGAACGATCGCCAAATATACAGGCAGACAGAATAGGATTTTGTGAAGAAAACAAAAAGTTACGAGTGCTAGGTTTAATATAAGGTACCCTAAAACAATATAAATAGCAGCAAATTATTTTTTTTTTTTTTTTTTCAAATTTCTAACTCGATATAATCGTAAAGAATCAGACAAAGGATGTATTACCAAAATGAATATAGAAGTAGAAAGTATCGATCCCACTTACTAACAATACTAATGTACATATTACTGATAAAAAGAAATTGTAAACAATATTTGAGCAAAATTATTTGTTGAAGGTTCGAGCAGAAAAGCTTGAGATAAAATATGAAATCAAGACTATCCTTATCACGAAAAATCACAAGTTCAAGAAATTGTAGGCGACTGAATAGCAAAACAAATAGTGAGACCAAGCAAATCAGAGTATGCGTCGCCGATTGATTGACTGATTGAAAGCAAGTTGCACCAAGATCGATCTAACTCCAAGAGTTTGTGGGCATACTTACAATGATTTGATTATTTTGTAGAGCACCGATGCGGAAAACGCATGGCGTGTGTAGATTTCCTATCTAGAAATCCAATTTCTTTAGAATCTGATCCCGTAAGTAAAAAAGCCGAAGTACGTATAAACTTAGCTGAGATCAAAGAATATTGGATAGTGGCTGAGCAGCAGCGTAATTCGTGTGTAACAAATATCATAACCCAATTGGAAATGCAGGAGGGCTTAGCTAGGACATATGAATTATGAGGTGGAATGTTATACCGATAAATTTAGAGAAATGGTAGAACTCGCTATCTAACAGTAATTCCGAGAACATTTAGGTAGTCCGTGATAAATCGTGTGAGAGCCATTGAGCGATGTCCACTTCATCTGGTAGCAGTTCGTTCCAATTCCCAAAGCCAACGAAGGACGAAGATGTTAAGCACAGAGGGCGTGATCTCAGGCGAGAGGACGTGATAGAACTTATTATAAAGAGTGCATTAAAAGATCGTGTAAGACATAGTTAGTTGTGCGTGTACCTATAGCTAAGGGAACGTAATTTCTAGATGTACGACTGGGGACACAGAAACTAATTTGGCTTAAAAGCACTGCAACATTGCCAGTAATAAGTTTATGAAGAAACCTTATACCAAAAGTTATTCGGCGATTTAGCAATGATGGGAGATCTATAAGAAGAAGCCTGGGATCCAAATTTAAACCACGAAGTGCAAAAAGAAAAAGAATTGCTTCTGTAAAGACTCAGTGCGATCAATAGAAGAGCCAGTACTCTTGTATTTTTTATAAAGCCTAGACTTAATGTTCTTCAGGTTAGAAAGTCTTTTCGTAAACCAAGGAGGTTTGTAGGATACTTTAGAACAAACGTTTAAGGGAACAGAGGTATTGAAAATATTAAAAACCGTTGCATAGAAAAATTTTATAGCAGTAATCATATCACTGCAATTAAATACAAAGGACCAATCAGTTCCAAGAATAATTGTATTTAATTGGGCAAAGTTTACTTTGCGAAAACAAAACCGCCGGTAGCATGTATATGTTGAGGCAGAAAGAGGACAGCTTAAAGAATGGGATATTCCCAATGTTGGATGATAAGTATCCTCAGGAAAGCATAAAGGTTGGGATCTTGAAACAGAAGTATTAACAGAATCATTACTGAAAATAAGATCAAATAATCTATTCGAATGATTGACAATAGAGTTCATTTGAAATAAAGAGAGCGTCCAAGAAATCATGATGCGCTGAAGGGACTAGATAATTCGAGGTATCGAAAAAGTACCACGAAATGCGTGGTAGGCTAAAATCACCTAGCACGATAAGAGAATCACGGTCTCGAAGAATGCTATTAACTGAGTTACCTAGAAATGAAAACATTTCGACGGGATGCAATCACAGTAAGAACAGGTGCTGAATTGGAACAAGTCAAGTTAGATGCAGGTAATGGTACAGATGCCAATATGGGCTAAGTTACCAACAAAGGAAGCGGTGCATGACCATTAGTGGAAACATTACCATTATTGGTCACCGAAGTGTGCAACGAGGAATGTGAAGCAGGTCTAGACCGTTTGAAAGTAAATGCTATTTCAGCATTATCCTTCACGGTATGGGATGATGTTGGAGAAGTTGGTCTATACCGCTTAGATGTACATACTTGATTCACAGGTGGAACAGGTGAACCCATCTGTGATACTGGGTCCCTTGACATAGGCGCAGGAATATGGGAAATTATAGCAGGAGTATGGGATGTAGATAAGGGTAAACAGTGGGGTATAGGAATTGAGGTAGTATTAATAGGAGGGCTAATAATGTCGGGAGCTTGAGTAGTAATAGGTAATGGAGTAGGTTTAATCAATGAAGAAGGAACAATAATAGAAGGGGAGGAGGTGAATCGAACTGATACTTACTAAGTAAGTCCACATCCGAATCAAAATCTAAGGCAAGTTGTTTAACTGTCCTATTCAGCTTGATAAATTTGTCACGTACACTACAATACATTGACGAAAATTCAATCTGATTCACGGGCACGACCACGTCAATCTGCCAGAGATACTTTAAGATCTGCTAGCAATCCTGTCATGGTCACGACCCCTCAGTCCTGTTCATTTTAGATGGCAAATAATATCACACAACCAACAATGCATGGCCCGTTGATACTCAATATCAAATGTATTTTTATTCTTGCACGAAATATTGCAACAAATCATTTTCAAGCCAAAACAAGAAAAGAAATTAAACTATGTATGAGAAAAAAAAGAAAATTGAAAAACAAATAAAACAAAAAAAAAAAAAAACAAAAAAAATTAATGAGACATCCTGTCAAGCAGTTGCAATATATACTGTATAAAACCATATATAAAAACAAGTAAGAATCTTAGCTATTATCGCAACAACAACGCAAAGCAAACAAAAAGCTTTGAAATGTTAATTACAATAACAAAAAGCACAGAAGTAAAAACAAGAGAATAAAAAACACAATAACAAAAATTAACTGATACTACGGAATGCACAAATATGTGTAATAATTTGCAACCCAAATAGATTTATAAAACAAAAACTCAAATTATGCACAACTACACATACCATATGATGCGGCGAACAACCAATGCACTCTTTTCAAAAATAATAGGAAAATAATTATATAAGAAATAATCAAAAATATTATATTAAAACGGAGCCAATCAAAAATATGTCTGACTCGCTAGAGATTCGCCACTAGTTTCGATATTATCAGCATATCCGATTATCTGCACTTCTCCTGGGGTGGGAAGACACAATATTTCATCAAAGTCATGGTTTGGTTGTTGTTATATAGTACACAACACCATTGCAGCAACAACAACACCAAGAAAGCATCAACAAAACAAGCAAAGCCTTTGGTTTTACGTACGACGATCAGTGAGCGCACTTTCCTTCTCAACAGACGCTCATTCGGCCACTTGTTCGTACGCTCTTCGTAAAACACATATTAGTAAAGCATTTTTTATCTCTCTCTTACTCATGCATAAACATTCATTCTTTATTCTGCAGACAAACAAGCCAACGTGTAATGTGTATCCCTATCAACGTCTCTCCACCACATCATCACATTTGGCTACCATAACGTTTTTGAAGTGACTTCCACCTCGCTAAAGAAGTTTCACTTCCAAACTCATGTAAAATTTCTTGTTAGAACAATATCTGCCACAGCCTCAATGATTTCATTGCCTCTATAAAATTGCTTCCACAGTCACTATAAAGTTTCCTACAGCCAGTATGTTAGAATTGGACAATTTGGAACAATTTTTCGCGTTTGCAGTTTCTGCATAGAAAACCTGAAGTCACCTAATATTTATTAAAAATATTTGATCTTATGAAGAGAGCAGCAAAGTCAATTTTATCCTTCTGTTGAGGTTACCTTTATTGGTTATTAGCACAAAACAAGAAAAAAAAAAAGAAAAGAAGGAACGGTTTCTTCCCATATTGTGCGAAAAAAAAGCTTTTTTATCACTAAATTGTACCATTATTTTCTTCTTAATTAATAAATCATAATTAATAAACACAAAAAACAGCTGGCAATCCTTGCCGACTAGTTATCGATATTATAGTGTTTTTGAATGATCAATTTGAACCACCCAGTTGTTTAATAATAACCATCTAAAATGTTATGGTGGGAAGAAAAATTTCTTCATATATTTTAACTCTCTGTAGCCAAGTCCCTTATAACGATTTTACTCAATGTATGCATTGGAGTAACTGTTATGGTAGAAAGCAAAATTTCTTCATATATTTGTAGTTTTCAGTAGCCAACTCCTCTATAACGCTTTTTCATAAAAATAACTTCCCCTATACTGAATTTATTTTAATGTATGCGTTGGAGTAACTGTTATGGTGGGAACCGAAATTGCTTTATATATATGAAGCTCCATGGAGCCAAATCCTCTTTAACGGTATTTTATATAAAGTAACTTCCCACTATAACTATATTATTGGAATGGAATGTATGGACGTATTCTAGCGTTCCTCTACATAGCGAATTTTCATATAAAACAACCAACATATTTAGAGGAGACACTGTGTCACCTTCCCACACAAATAATTCTAATGCTACTATATAATTTAATGGTAATGTTTATTTATTTTTCGTATATTAATTGTTTGCTTTCTGATTTTGGTTATTTTCTTTTTGCAATGTGTAAGCAGCCCAAAAGTCGCTTTGGACAAACTTTTTGAATTAAGGCTGACCAAGCGAACTATTACTGCCAGTGCTGCCAAGCATTCGCAATTGTTGCCTGTCGTCATCTTTCCTTTTGTTTCGCGTATACAGAAATGAGCTGATATTGATGACATTTTATAAAAATACGGAGCAGGAATGAAGAGGGGATTTGCAAGAACTATTTACATATACATTCTATATGTATTTTCCACAATTGGTTCCATTAAAATTAGCATAACATGCGCGCAACGTTAAAACACAGAACAGCTGTTTTCCAGTAAGCGAAACAAGAATATTAAAGCAATATAAAAAGGTTCTTGAAGCAAGTAACCTTTTTGCACTTAAAGGGCATTATTTGCAGTTCGAAGTGTTGAGCAAAGTGAAGTAGAAAAAATGAGGAAGCGACTGGCTTGTTGGCTCAGAGGTTAGTGCGCTAAGCTGATATCCCAAGAGTCGCGGGTTCGATTCCCGCTCAAGACAATCCTGGTCCTGCACTTTTCTAATTTCCTCCGATCCTTCTTAACTTTCCCCTGACAAGAAGGCCCTTGACGCTATTGCTCATATTAAAAAATACTTGCTAGGTTATAATTTATAATTAGTTCTAAAAAAAAAAAGGGAAGAATGGTAAGAAATCGAAGAAAATAAAAACAACCGATTTCTCTCGCTTGCACATCAACTGTCAGGGCTGATAGCTGGTAGATCCTATTGTTATATATATATATTGGAGCCAATGTTAATAATAAATACATTTATGTAATTATTTATGACAAAGTACTGTACAACTTAAAAGAAAAATTAAATAAAGTTAAAAGTAAGAAATTATAATTATAGTTATTATATTATTAACTATAAGTTTATGAAGAAAACTAATCCCTAGAGATATCCTATGATGTGCCATACATCGAAGACTGATAAGAAGGAGCTTATCAGAGTAAGGTGGCAAGCGAGAATTTCGATTGCAGTTTAGAGCACGAAGAGCAAACAAAACGAATTGCTTTTGAACAGACTCAATTCTATCATGATGCTTTTTATATTGCGGTGACCAAATGCAAGAGCAATACTCGACTTTAGTGATGTGTTGGTTAATACAAAGCTTGGGATTAAAAAGAACACCAAAGTCATTAAAAAAGGAGATACGTTCAAGATGGACGTTATCAATTATTGGGACTATGCATTAATTTTAAAGGTTGCACACAGATGGCGTTATTTACAACAGTATCGCATCTGGCAATACTGTAACTATATTCATGTCAAAGCCTCATCATTAGGCTTTGTTTACCAGTATCTGTCATTTCGCTGAAGTGTACACAACATAGTTTTTTTGTGCTCCGAGTATGTCAACTTTCGTGCCGTCAAAACGCAATTTGCGGGAAGCCTTGCTTTTTTGCTTCAATTTGAAGAAAAATACCACCCAAGCCCGTCAATTGCTGTTGGATGCCTACCCGAACCATACTCCATCGATTTCAACCTGTGAGTACTGGTTTCGACGCTTCAAAAGTGGTGTTTTTGATACCGAGGACAAGGAGCGACCTGGCCAGCCCAAAAGGTTCGAAGACGCAGAATTGGAGGCATTGCTGGACCAAGACCCGTGCCAAACGCAAGAAGAGCTCGCCGAAACGTTGGACGTTGACCAAGCAACCATTTCCAGACGTCTCAAAGCGATGGGAATGATCCAAAAGCAAGGTAATTGGGTGCCATACGAGTTGAAGCCGAGAGACGTCGAACGCCGATTTTTCACGTGCGAATTGCTGCTTGAACGACTTGGCCGGCATCGTATTGTGACTGGCGACGAAAAGTGGATCCATTACGATAACCCAAAGCGTAAAAAAACATATGTCAAGCCCGGCCAACCGGCGCCATCGACGTCCAAGCCGAATATTCATGGTTCGAAGCTCATGCTCTGTATTTGGTGGGATCAGAAGGGTGTGGTGTACTATGAGCTGCTCCAACCCAACGAAACCATCTCTGGGGAAGTCTACCGACGTCAATTGATGCGTTTGAGCCGAGCATTGCTTGAAAAACGCCGGAAACGGTCGAAAGACACGACAAGGTTATTTTGCAGCATAACAACGCTCGGCCGCATGTTGCACAAGTCGTCAAAACATACCTTGGAACGCTCAACTGGGAAGTGCTACCCCACCCGCCGTACATCTCAGACATTGCTCCTTCGGATTACCACTTGTTCCGGGAGATGCAGCGTAAGCTGGCTGGACACCGCTTCTCTTCATATGAAGAGACCAAAAAATGGATCGATTCATTCATAGCCGCCCAGAAGCCGGAATTTTGGAGAAACGGAATCCGGAAATTGAAAGAAAGATGGGAAAAGGTTGTGGCTAGCGACAGACAGTACTTTGAATGATGTATCAATCCATTTTGAAATCGAAATAAAGCCCCATTTTTGGTGAAAAAACCTTTAAAATTAATGCATAGTCCTAATATATAAGTAAACAAATATGGTTTACTCCGATGATAAGTCATAAACTTACATTTCGAGCTATTAAGAATTAAATAATTAGTTAAGCACCAAGAATACAATGAGTTAAGATCTTCTTGCAGTCTAAGAGAATAGGCAGCATCATTAAAGGAAAGGAAAAGTTTTACATCAGCGTACATTACCACACGAGAATATGAAATGGAGACAGTAAGATCTTTGATAAATAAGTTGAAAAGAAGTCCTAGATGACTACCTAGATGACTACCTTGGGTTATGGTGCGAAGCAAACATTCATATATTGAACCGAATTTATACAAATGTAATGTATTCACAATCCATGCCCTCCATTTATAATTGATATCAAAGACGTATTCATTCATTCCACTTTAAGTTCGAAATGTTAATACTTTCTGAGGTGTTATTTGCTGCTATTGTTTTGTTATTTCTCGTTTGTTGGTCAGTTTTTTTTTAAACCCACCTGGAATAAGAAATAGGTTACAACTTTGAATTTCAGCGATGACTGCAATTTGTGGAGATAGTTGCGTTTCCTGTTCGGCAAGCTATTTGGAATAAGAAGTATGTAACCCCATGGCTGTGTGTTTTCGTTAAATGTAAAAATATCTATGCTCTCTGTTACAGTAGTAGATTCTTTGGATCCTGTCTCTACTGAGGCCTTTGTTGAATCACCAATTCAATGCTTGTTTAATTGATGCTGATGGTATTTGATGGAGGTTGTTGGACTGAAGGATTTTGTTGTTAGTCATTACTCTCAACAGATTGCGCCACGAATCAAAAAAAAAATTACTACAGGATTCGGGAAAGGGCCACTGATGATCCAACCGAAAATTTTGTTTTGTGCTAGTAAAGATACATTTATATTGCTTTCAGTACCTGCAACGACGATCTGAGGTGTTATATCACTTCCAATTATCATGTCTACTTCGGCGGCTTTGTAGAAATCTGCTAATTTCCAATCTTTTTAGTTAACATTAAAGAAAAACTTCAAGGGCTTGTGATTTTTAACAGTACATCACATCAACGATAATTGATTGATTTGCCTCGTAACTATAGAAAAGCAAGCATTAGTAGATTTTTGTGTTAACGCTCCAACAATGCCGCAGATGACTGTCTCTTTCTTTCTGACGGAAAGTACCAAGTTTGTTTGTATACGTTCTGTTAGAAATGTGCGCTGTGAATGTGAACTCTTAAGAATTAACCGAGATTGGAGATTTCCATTAGTGCAGAGGGCAAACTGAGATGCCCGTTGTGGAGACCCATTTTGCTTTGGGTGAATTTTGTCTTGGACATACTTGGCGATTGCCGCGAAGAACCGCTTACATTTTTTCTAGCGTCCCATGGAGAGTAGCGTGTTAAACGGAATCACTCAGTTTGGAGTCAACATTTGGGTTGCTTCTAAAGGTCCGAGAGATATTATTTGACTCCTAGATATTCGCTCTCAGTCATACAATATTGTCCTTGAGCTTTCACTTTTCTATTTTGTGGTACGCAGGATACCTCGTCTGCCATGGAGGTTTTGCATAAAATCTACTGTTGAGTCCAAGAATTTCTTCTTGAACTAAAAGTTACAAGTTCGATTAAGCGTATAATCACACAGCTTTGCTATGTTATCTATTCGGGTCTTCACTCCTTCGTTACATTATACACAATGTGTATTTGAGACACAATTGTGTGAACGCACAGTTTTCACTTTTGTGTGAATCAGCTGATTTCGTATTTGCAAATGTAAACAAACAATTTAAAATGTAAAGAAACCCTTGAAAATTCTCTATTCTTTAAAATTCACTAAGTTGGCAGGCCGCAGTATACGAGGTTTAATAATTTCAATAATTAAATATTTCTGGACGCACTATCACAGATCATAGGCAAAAACGTTTTCCAGGCGTGCGTAGAGAGTATATCAACTTCGGCATAGTCGTTTTCAAAAGATAGCTCCACCTGCAAGTTCTGGCCGATTTTGGAAGTGATTACCTTTTCCATTGGAAAGGTTTGACATCTGTCAACAATAATTAGTTTGCATCAGCGTCTGTTTCTGACAACAACACTTTTTTTTTGACTCTTCGAAAATGTCCGGATTTGTGTTAAATAAAAAGCATTTGCGGAAAGTTTTGATTTTCTTTTTTAATGAGAAGAAAAGTGCAGCTGAAGCCCATCGAATGCTTGAGGAAGTTTATGATGAATCTGTTCCGACTGATAAGTCATGCAGAGAGTGGTTTCGATGCTTCAAAAGTGGTGATTTTAGTGTCGATAAAGAGCGTCCTGGCCAACCCAAAAAGTTTGAGATGAGGAATTGGAGGCTTTACTGGATCAAGATCCGTGCCAAACACAAACTGATCTCGCAGAATCGATGGGAGTGACTCATCAATTTCCGTTCAATTAAAACAATTGGGATGTATTCAAAAGCAAGGATGTTGGGTGCCGTACGAGTTGAAGCCGAGAGATGTCGAAATGTGATTTTCGCTTCGGAACTGCTTCTTGAAAGACATCAAAAGAAAGGATTTTTACACCGGGTCGTGACTGGAGATGAAAAATGGATATACTAAGGTAACCCCAAGAAGAAAAAATACTATGCCAAGCCTGGTGAACTCGTTCCATTATCGTCTACATCAACGCCAAAGCAAAACATCCACGGTTCAATGGTCATGCTCTGCATATGGTGGGACCAGGCGGGTGTGGTATATTATGAACTACTAAAATCAAACAAATTAGATAAACTTCTCGTAGGCTCTATTCCTACTCGTTGCTTGCATACCATCTTAGCGGAGTTCAGGTCATATAAGTGACCTCTGTTCAACTAAATTTTACTTCCAATAAAATTGGCCGCAATCGAATCTAATCAAACCTAACAATCCAATTACTCTCAAAATATATAAGTACCTAACTATCTTAATATCCTTCTATCTCTGTATCAGAGAATGGTTTGAAAAATTGACATGGATCGAAAAAACTTTTTCTGTGCTGCAAAAGGTTCCGTATTGATCGCGCAGCTGCCCAAAGATAGAGCAAACTCTTGCTCTACTGTTTTGTCTTCTAGTGCAGTAAGCACTAGTCGCTCACTTCCATAGAGTGCCCAGTGAACTCACCCTCAAACTCCTTTCTCTTCAAAGCTAGTAACAACTGTGTTGAATACTGCAACAAACATAACCCAAAGCACAGCTTTTACATCATCAGGTAGTGCAGTTTCAGGAACAATAAGAGTGTTCTCAGCTACTGCATCGATTGAGCCATCACATGCAGTTAGTGTAACAACAACAAACACCCAAACATTTAATCGCGACATCAACAACCCAATGTTAAAACAAGCAAGCTGCATAGTAACATCATCACCAGCAAACAGCGAAAATAGGGAAGAAAGCTCGAATAGGCTTGTAGATGATATCTAAAGAATAGTCAGCAACAATAACATTCATATTGTCCCTATTACCAAGGGTATTATTAAAGAAACTAAGGTCCAAATTTACACGGAAGCAAACTATACTTCTGTAACCAATTACCTTGGGGAGACTAAGTGAAACTCTTATAAATATCAGCTCAAAAGAAGTAAAGGGCTGGTAGTTGTAATTAAGGGCATTGATACTTTGTTCATTGTAGAGATATTAAGAGTGCTCTGGAAGAAAAACGCTTTGAGGTCAAAGTAGTGATATAAATTTTAATAAAAATAAAATTTCACAGCAATAGTACAAAATTGAGTTGGCCCCAAACTTGCAGCATTTAAAGAAAAGTGAAGTGCATGCCATTTACAGCTTTAAGTATTTACTTCATCGTAGGATATCTGTGGACGAGCATCACAAGCTACACAATATCTTATCGCCCCCTTCGTTCAGTATGCATAACTTGGGGAGACTTGTACGAAACCACAACCTGTGAATTTGGTCGCGATAAAAAATGCAATAACTGTGGGGGCAATCATACAGCCAATTATAGAGGTTGTCCTGTCTGTATATAAGGAGCTAAAGAGTTGTTTGCAGTCACAAAAAAGTTCCGCGCGTTTAAGGCGTGAAGGCCTTGGAGAACGATGCAATGCTAAACACACTTATTGAGGTTCTCGTTTATTATATCCGGAAGGTCGGCATTTCTACAACACTCCTGTAAATTGTCAAAATAAGCTAGACTTCGGTTCTCCGGGTAGGCCCACATACCGGCCGGCGGATCTAAGAAAAACTCCCGATATCATCGACTTTGGTATCGCAAAAAATATACCTAGAAACCTGATATCAGCAGTTACTCAATATGAACTTCCATCCGATCACTCCCCCTTTGATTCCGTTTTACTCGATTTGCCAATAGTTGAGGATCGCCCGTATAGACTTATCTTTATCTATAAAACTGAATGTCGAAACCTGTACGAACGCTCATCATTTAAAAACGGCTGAATCAATTTTGATCTTTTTTTTTGTGTTGTACTTATGAGGTCACCAAGATGGTTTATGTTTCAGTTGGACCCAGTAGGTGGTGCTGTTGTCGAGATACAGGCATTTTTTTTACGAAATTTTTTACATTTCTTTATCTAGCGCACACTATACTAATAATTTATAATTTTTTTTTTTTAAATAACAAATGAATGCTAATGAAAAGAGTTGCATACCAATTTTTTTCAGTTTTTAACTTTTAATATAATAAGTATTGTCGTTATTGTTGTATTTTCCTCTCTGAGTACGCTTGCTTTGTTTGTGTTTCAATTTTGGTTTGTTGATTAGGGAAGTGGGAGAGTCCCTTTCGTTTGTTTTTGTTACGTGAGGTTGAGTATAATAAAAGAATAATTTACATAGACAAGCTAGTTCGACATGTTAATCCTCTAGCCAGAGGCCTTGTTTATACGAGGAACTCATATCGACTGATTCGTAACGATCGTGCTGCCCTTTTGCTTACTTAGAGCCTAGTAGTGCTAAATGAACCCTTCCCTCTTCATTGTGGGAAGGGCACACGTGTGTTAGTTTTTAAGAGTTGAAACCTTATTGTTAGTTCTTTGCATCAATATAGGAGATTCAATAAATACCATGAATATAAACAAAACAAGAAAGAGCGTTATCTTCGACTATGCCGAAGATGAAATACTCTTCACGCGACGCAGTGAATGTTTTATTGTAGTATTCAAATGCGTGGTTTGTATGGGAGGTACCCCTCCTAGTCGTTTCGGGTGGTTCCGACAAAAGTACTGCGTATGGTAAAAAGAAAGGTTCAGCTCTCTAGCTCAAAAACTGAGGGACTAGTTTGCATACATACAGACGGGCATGGCTTAATCAATTCGTCTAATCGAGCTGATCAAGAATATTTATACATTATGAGTTTTTTTTTTTTTTGTTTCCTTCTGCCTGTTACAAACTTCATGACAAACTTATAATACTATTCACTTCCGTGAAGAGTATAAAAAATTTGATTACATCTGCTGCGCTATGTGTGATGGCTGCATAAAAACCTTAAAATACTTCTTTTACTTCTATTTCGACCGGAAGTCCATTTTCCGATCTGGTTATTACTGCAAACCTCAGAACAATGTTTAGCTGATCTAACTTCGAAAAATGGTAATGCTCTTAAAATTAAAAAAATTAACAAAAATAGTTGCTAACAAAATTATTACCTTTGGGAGTATCCAAAACTTGTTTCAAATTGTGATCATAACGTGCAACAAGCTCTATAACAGCCAATGAAAGCCAATGAACTTTTTGCTAGGGTAAGTATGCCATCGAACTTTGTCGGAGCCATTTTCCAAAATGATTCTTCTTTACGAATTTCAGTTTCAACCTCCTTGTCAAGAATAAGACGATTTTCTTTATCACTCCATGTCTTATTCGTGAAGTTGCCCAAATCAATAGAAGTTTTATTTATTGTAGACGTCGATGGTTCTTTCTCTGCTTCGTACGCCGTGCAGATGTCTTCGTCGACAAGATCGGTGGCGTGATCGTTGCCGGTAGTATTCTTAATTGCAATTATTGTGAGATCTTCTACAATATGTTTCTCAACAGATACCACAATATTTGAGTCACTATCAACAGAAATGTTTTGAACGGAAGTAATTGTAGAATGTTGAGTAAAAAATTTGTCTATTTTGGCCAATTTGGCTTCTCAAAAATTTGATTTTTTGTAATGCCGAACGCTAAAAAGAGGGGAGTCCCGTGCAATTGCAAATGTAATGAATTAGAGATGTGCGGTGAGAGTTTAACAATACTAGAGGAGACATAAAGAGGAAAAGAACACCACTAATTGTTATTAGCTTTCATGTCTTCTGAAGCCTCATCACAATTATTACAGAAATTTGTGAAATCTATCACGGGAAATATAAATTCTGTTAAAGACATAGCTACTACTTATATTTTTTGTATTCAAATGTTTTGGATTTCTATTTGGGTTTGGTTGCGGGCTAAAAAAACAGCGATAAAGCAACAGCGCATTTGAAAAACCAACAATTGTGTTGCTGAACAAAACAGAACATCAAGCAACAGAAACGGGATTTTTCATTTTGTTAATGTTTGTTCGTACTTTTTGTAGTTGTTGCTTTAATTTGTGGTTTTTAATTGATTTTGTTTTGGATAGAATGAAAGCTACTGGTACCCAGCTTGAAAATCTATGTGAAGACTTACTAGGGTAACCCTGAGCAAGGTTCTTTAAATTGAAGAAATAAATAGATAAATAGTAGGAATAAGAGAGAAGGACTGATGTTCTTGTACGTTGGAGTATGGTGATTAAGATTCTTTAAGTGAAACTTCGTGATGAAGTGTTTAAACTACCGAAGCAAAAGGACTGAAATATACCTCAGATTCTTTTGAGTTCGATGAGAAAGTAAGTGATCCTTAGTTTTAAGATATCTACTTTATTCTTTTGTTATGAAAATAGGTTTATGTTATCTTTATCCTCCTGTACCCTCTATTACCACATATTCTAACCCTCCTAGTGCTACGAATGATCTACCTGTCTCTTCTCCCTCTCATTCCACTAATCGCCTATCTATGTCCTTAAATACACCCCTCTCAGTACCTGCACCAGTATAAATCACCACTACTAATTCTATGCCTTCGTTTATTTCAACTTATGCTATATCAACTCTTGTTGTTAGTGTGATTGTTTTCATTTCTAGGTTGGCAGCAAATATAATCTGCGATAACGCTGTTTCTTGTATTGCAGCCAACATAAGAGTTGAGGAGAAAATTCAGAAATTTAGCGTAATATCGCGTCTTTCAAAATAAATGTTCCTAATAATATTTTTCCATCTTTTTTATGATACAAAATTTTGGCCTGAGCAGAGCTCAGTGAGCATATCGTTAGCAATGAATTTAAACCTCGACAAAAAAAAAAGTTCGACCGTCGAGTGCTTTCTACTAGTTGCACTTCAGTTTCGAAGTCAATTTCAAAAAAATAATTTTGCGTTTTGTAAATTTTTCTATTCAATAAAAAAATGTTCGATGTGTCCCTGCTAAACTCAATATTTCTGCTAAAGGTACATGCACAACTAACTATGCCTTACATGATCATCTTCAAGTTTTATGCTCTCTTTATAATAATTGCCATCACGTCCTCTAACCTAAGATCTCACCCTCTGCGCTTATCATCATCGTCCTTCTTCATACAGAGCTATACGTCTGCTTCCATGTCTTTCTAAGCTGTTTGGGAAGGTTCTTAAAGCCAAACTCAATCACCATTTACAAACAAATGGTACAATCCCAGATCATTAATTTGGGTTTCTAGCCAAACATGGAACGATTGAGAAAGTCAATAGAGTTATTTAGCAAATAAGAACTGCCTTTGAACAACGAGAATATTGCTCAGCAGTATTCCTTGATGTGTCACAAGCGTTTGCTTTCTGCCCCAAAATATGCATAGAGTCCTGCAATCCTATATATCAAATCAAGTGTTTGGAGTAATACAGAAAAATTTCAATACAAATGAATATATGATAAAAGCAGGCGTTCCCCAAGGCAGTATCTTGGGACCAAGTGTATACATGTTATTCACTGCCGACATTCCACCAAGTAGTCAAAGACTGAGACTCGAGTACAAGGTGATACTGTATAACTCTGTTATTAAACCAATTTGGACTAATGGTTCTGAATTGTGGGGTACCGCGAGCACGAGTAACATTGAAGTTTTACAAAGAGCACAATCGAAGATACTTAGAACAGTCACGGGAGCTCCATGGTATATCGGGAATGAAGACAAGGACCTGGAAGTAGCACCATTAAGAGAAGAATACTCCAAGCGCAAAGGTATTTACATAGACAAACTAGTTCGACAAGTTAATCCTATAGCCAGAGTCCTTGTCCATGTAAGGAACTCATATCGTTTGAATTGCAACGATCGTGAAGCCCTTTTACTTACTTAGAGGCTCGTAGTGCTAAGTGAACTCCGTTTTCTTCTTGTCGGAGGGACATACGTGTGTTTAAGAATTGAAACCTTACTGTTAGTCGTCTTCATAAATATATATAGGAGATATAATAAATACCATACATTCAAAAAAAAAAGTTATGAAAAGCTGTATATGTACTGACTATACACTAAACATAAGCCAAATCAATAATCACATAATTCTGAATGCTGTATCACAGAGTGTAGGCAAAATTTTGTTTTTAGGGAGTGCGTGAAGTGTATATCAACTTCGGCATAGGCAAAGTTAAACTTCTTTTTACTTGTCCTTGCTTTGCTGTGCACAAAACAACAAAACAGTAACAGCACAGCTGAATTTTTTGTTTGGTTTTGCCTTGCTGTTCTTTTGGCTGTGCATATTTAAACAGCAACACCCCGGCTGCATAGCATTTTTGTTTTCATTGCACCTTTAAAATGTTTACCCATTGGAAGAGTAAGGTTAGCACAAATTCTATACTTACGGTATTATATATGAATTGACCAGGCTGAATAACTCGTTCGTTGTCTGTGGCATGTGTTTTATGACCAATTTTCGTCCATCTGTGGAACCAATGCCGATTGATGCAAGCGATCGTATGGAAGTAATATCTGAGTTTATCTGATTAGCAGCCAAATCGAAACTGTCCGTAATGGAGGGCATCGCCTGAACATATTGATTGATTGTGGCATTGGAATCAGCGCCGGCAGATAAATTTTCTTGAAATAATAGATAATGGACTGCGGTAAATAAAATATTGCTTATTGCAGATAAGGGTGTCCCTACTTCTTCGAATTTTGATTCTTGGAACGCATAGCCTCCAATTATATTTGCTACATGCTTATACCTATACTTCTTCAACTTGCATGAACATGTGTCAGATACAAGTCGTCACAGGTTCCTGGTTAAAGAATGAGCTGAAAGTTTTACTGGGAGTACAAAAACGTGTAATAAATATAATTAGAGGGTGTGAGATACAACAATCAAAAATTCGAAAAATATGACACATCCACTTAGAACAGAAAAAGCTAATTAAACTTGTTTTCACCTCACACAATGGAACTCTTGGTAATGATGTTACGTCCAAAGGGTGAGTAAAGGGAAATGGTATTTATTCTGCTATCTACATACCGATATTATCTGCTCTTCTTCCGTTTGTTGTAAACGAAATATTATCTGCGATTTTTGAGGCAATGTGTGGTGAATTGGAAATTACTTCTGAAACTACAGATGTCACCCCTTTCGGTCCAGCAGCGTATCTGGAACAATCTTCTGTGATGAAGGACACAGCAGATGATGAAGTTGCTGGAAAAAGTTTACGTTGATGTATAATATCCGATAGAGGACGTGATTTGATGTAACGGGTTCCTGATTGCGCATTTAGCTTACGCGGCTGTAAATTTGTCATTGTACCAAGAGATTTAGTTGAAATTGTTGGTCTTATAAACAATTGGACGCCACTGCTTTCCTCGGTTCCTTCTGTGGCTGCAACTGCCGGAATAATAATAAACGTATTAGAACGTAACGAAGAAGAACGAATTAACCGATTATGTTCGCCCACGTCGTTGATCTCTGTAGCGCTATCGTGATATTGACTCCGTTGCGGCGCCAATAAGTTTTGCATACCGAATTTCTCAAGTGCTGACATCTAACAGTTTATTACTAGTCAGTTTCTGCAGAAAGTTCCGTAAAAACAATTCTGTAAAAAACTAAATTATATTAGCTGAAGTACACATGCCTGTATGAATTAATGTTTAATATTAAATTCTTTAAATTCTAATAAATAAGATAAAAATAAAAATATTGAAGCTACAATCAAAGACCATGAATATAGAGAGACTCGACAAATCCTCTTCTTCTTTAACATTCGCAACATTTATCATCTCGAAAATTTACAGCAAATAGTACAAATAAACACGTAGAAAATACGGGGCTTACTTCAAAAACCTTTTCACATTCCTTTCATATTGCTGCTCCACTAACTGGAAAACAGCTGTCTTTGTTTTTATTATACATACATGGTACATTGCGCGGACGTTGCGATAATTTTAAAAGTAAAATGTGTAGCTAATACATGATTTAGAACAATTTGCATTGTGTGCAAACTCCCCTTTTCATTCCTGCTACGTGTTTTATTAAAATTTTAACAAAATGGTTACAATTTGCAATTAATTGACATCAACATCAGCTATTTTTTGTATACGCGAAATAACAGAAAAGAAAAAAACAGGCAACAATGACACATCCTTGGCAGTACTTTCAACAGACCCCAGTCTGAGTGCAGAACGTATTTCCAAAGTGACTTCCATTGAAGAAGTAGCTCAAAAGTCATTTTTGTTGTACAATAACAACTCCTAAATTTCGTTTTTTTCACTTTTGAGCTGCTTGCATATTGAAGCTGCTTATACTCTGTGAAAAGGTCACGAAAATAAATAAATAGGTTTGAAAGATATGGCAGACTTATAGGTCTGTATGAAGAAGGACATGTCCTATCCTTCCCGATCTTTGAAACCATTATGACAACCGATTTCTTCCATTGCTGTGGAAAATATCCAATTCGAAGAATAGCATTGAAAAGACACGAGAGAAATACTATTGCTGCATTTGGAAGTTCAGTTTTAATTTTTGGCACGATTCTATCATAACCATCAGATTTTTCGGGTTTCAATTGAGTCCTTATAATGATATCCAATTTCGCTTGAGCTTGCTTTTAATGAAGACATATTTAGTGAATTTGTGATTGTCTGGTGAAGAAACACAAATTTGTGTGGTTTAGATTAAGTTGGACACGTGCTCCAGATGGTTAGTAAATATATTAGCCTTCTCTTCATCAGGCCGAGCACAACTTCCGTTTCTGTCTCTAATAGGTGAATCCAGCTCCACAGGAGTTTCTAGCGACTCTTGCGCTTTTCAAAGTGAAAATCTAGTGTTTGGGGGTGATGAGTTAAAGATATACCACCTTTGTGCCTCGAGCTAGTCGCTTAAAAGTACTTTGGCTAGTTTTTTTTATGTTGCATTTTTTAGCCTTTGTTTAGCAGTAGGAGATCAGTGCTGTCGCCATTCTCTTCTCAATCGTCATTTAGAAGCAACCAGTTCTTCAATTTCCCTATTTGCGAAAGATTTTCTGCTGATCTTGTGAGCAACAACCGCAGCTGCAGCTACCAATAACAGATTTGTCGATATTACTTTCAGAGTTGATCGCAGATGCAATTTCTATGCGGGAAATAATATATTTTTTATATTGCAACCAATCAGTGTTTTTAGATTCTAGCAGCTCGCCCCGGCTTTGCACGGATTGTGTACCTATCTTGTAAAGAGTTGGATTGAAACCCCGTTCCACAATTATATTTGCTCCAAATGATATCATTTGGGACACACTGTTGTAAATTTGAATGTTCTGCAAAAAATGATTTGACAGAGGTTCTTGTCTCGAAAGTAATGAATTTAGAGGTTCAGGTTGTCAGTTGTGGTAACTTGACCCTGCCGTTAAGACAACATAATCATGTTGGTTCAAGGTGAAACCTCAAAGGACTGCAATATAGATAACTTGTGGTCATTGTTCCAATATGCACGAAATTATCGTTGACGTAATCGACAGTTGCATCATACCTAAACGCCAAACGTTCATAGGGAATTGCAACGTTTGCTCATCTATTTTGTCACTTCTCGCCTAATCTCAATGGAATGGATTGTTCCGGAGCCGTAAGTGATCTCTTTCGAAAAATTCTCATTCTCTCTGCTTCCAAACGTTGGCTACATTCGTCTTCCTACACATTGCTTCGAAGATTATAAAGTCGAGTTGCATTCCGCCTTCTCCGACCGATGTTTTGACGTGTCATTGCTGGCATTTTTCTTATAATTTGATCTAGAGTTGTCACGACATTATGAAGACATTTTGTATCTATCGCTCTCTTGCATAACGTTATTAATTTATTAGCGCAATGGATCACACCCTTTTTTAGAGCAGGGACCGGAGAAACGAAGTCTAGCTTGTTTTTACAATTTTCAAGAGTGCTGCAGATATTGAAAATCGTGGAGGACAATATACAGCGGATAACGTCAGATTACCATGACGCATTTGCAACAGAACCGAGGTTGCTTGTAGATAATTATATGAGTATGGTTCTAGAGTCTGGTGTTTAATACTCTTTCATATAATAATGAATATACCACCATGAGCCTTTCCATCAGAATGATTTGTTGTATAAACTAAGTAGTCTGGTATAATTTTTTTTTTTTTTTTTTTGTTGTTCCCAATTTGATATGTACTATTGTTTTCCTACATCTTATATCTTAAATATAAAAGAAAACACTAAGTACATTTTTAACAATAAGAGGGGAAAAGGCAGTGGACAATATCGAACATTTTCGAATTGTCTCTTGAATAATGATCCTGGGTGTCTTAGGCCTCATTTTTGAAAGCTACTTGCGGCAGGCCAACAACCGCAAGATGCCTCTCAGCGCCACCCGTAACCTAAGTTAGGTCAGTTCGACTGGTCTGCTTCGTTTTAAGCGTCTACATCTAGACAATTCATGAGATGGATGTCTAAACCCGAATTGGTGGTCAGGTATGATTCTGTTCACGTCTAGTATTGGTTGTATTCGGTCAAGTAGGAGACGTTCAAATACTTTAGAAAGTAAGGGCAATAGGCTGATTGGTCTGCACGATGACGCCTTAGTTGGATCTTTGCCCAGTTTGGGCATGGCTATTATTTCAACAACCTTCCATAAAGATGGGTAGTGCTTTAGTCTTAATATCGCATTGAACAAATTCCTAATAAATACGATTGCCTTCGCAAGGAGCTCTTTGAGTAACTTTCCAGTTATTTGGTCATAACCTGGCGTTTTTCTCTGACTAGTGCGCTTTTCAATACAGTGCCTAACTTCATTGGTTGAAATCATTTTTGTACAGTATTGTGGAGATGGAGTCCTGTTGTACAAATTGGTGTTACCATTAGATTGATTGGTAGTAAAAGCCCTTTCATAATAGTCTGCCAGTAGTGAAGCTTTGTCATAGTTGGTTCTAGGCCAAGTCCCATCCGATTTTAAAAGTGACGGCTGGTGGAAGTTGCGATTTGTGAAGTGCTTAGCAGCCTTCCATAATGAGTAGTTAGTATCAAATGTCGGCGATAATGTTTTTGTATAATTTACAAATTGTTCATTTTCAAAATTCCTTAGACTGTTTTTCAAATCTGTGATTCCTTTATTAAGTTTAGCTTTGTCATTTGGATCTCTCGTCCTTTGCCAGATCTTACGCAGTTTGTTTTTGTTCGCGACTTGAGCGGGGGAAAATATAGTTGTCCTCTTTTGGATTAAGATCAGGCGTTGCTCTATTAGCTGCTTCGTTTATAATGTCATTCAAGTATATCACTGACTTTTCAATACCGTCAGGTTCTTTAAGAGGTACATTTATTGTGAGGCTATTGTCAATAAATTCTCTGTACGCCTCCCAGTCAGTTCTGAAATTATACATTTTGCACGCGGGTTGATCTTTTTTTATTGCGCAACTATATTCAACTTGTATTGGTGAATGATCGGAAGAAAGTTCAAGTCGGGAGTCAATTTTGAAATGTGTTATATTCATGTTTTTTAATACACAGAAGTCTATTAAATCCAGTATTTTAGTCCGATCTGTTGGCCAATATGTGGGTTCACCTGTACTCAAGTGCATCCCCCCAATCGTTTGAATTGCACTTGGCAAGTTTTTCCCTTTGGTGTTTGTCAGCCTTGAACCCCAGTTTACATGTTTCGCCTTGTAATCACCTGCTACGATGAACGTTGGACCACGCTCTTTAAAGTAGTCCTTAAATTGAGCTGTTGAGATTGAGTGAGTTGAGTGTCTAGGTGGGCAATAAATCGCTGCTATTGTGAAAGGTCCATATTTGTCTTCTAATAGTAATTTGGTCGACTGAATGTGAGCGTATTGATAATTTTCTAGTTCAACGTGTCGAGTATTGTTTTTAACAATGATAGCCGTGCCACCATGTCCTGAACCATCCGGGTGATTTGTATTACATATTTCATATCCGGGAATGTTCAAGTAGTGATTACTTGCGCAATGGGTTTCAGAGATTAGAGCTACGTCAATCATATTGTCATTTAGAAATAGTTGGAGTTCAAGGATATTTTTGTGCAAACCATTGGCATTCCACGCAATAATTCTTAATTTATTGTCCATTTTGTTTGTCAAGTTTGGTTATCAGGATGGTGATTATATTCATCATGTTAGTCACCTGTTGAATCAATTGCTTCATCATGATTTTAAGTTCAGCTGAATCGTCATTTGGCATAATATTATTGTTGTTTTGATGGGAGGAATTACTTTCTATGGTCGGATTCTCAGTTTCGATGACTTTAGATTTTTGGGTTGGTCGGTTGATTGGCTGGGGTTGGGAAGTCGCAGCTGTAATTTGCGCGTAGCTTATACCATTCTCCACTTTACTGGACGTTATGGGCATTTGCTGAACTTTTGTGAGATCCGTCAATATTTTGGGTCGAAGGGCAGGAAACCGTTGGATTTTAAGGGTTTTGTACATTTCACAACCCTAGTAGTTGGCTGTATGAGCTCCACCACATAGAGCACATTTTATTTTAGTAGTTGACTTAATGCAACAGTCGATTGTTTTGTGCTTACCAGCACATTTGACGCATACTGGATCCCTGGTACAATAGTTTCGGGTGTGCCCGGCTTTTTGGCAGTTGCTGCATTGCACTATCATTCTCTTGTTGTGGGGGGCCTCAAATTTAATTTTGGTATGTAGTAATGTCGTAATATTATAAATATTTTTATTAGTTGAACTACATTTAAGTTCAATTGAGAACAAAGGGAGTGGTTTATTGGTTGTTCTTTGTAGGATATTATGTATATTTATAACTTCGTGGCCTAATATCTTCAGTTCGCGTTTATGTCGTCGGTGTCTGTTGATTGACGAAGGTGTCTCAACATAACTTTAAAACCTCGTTCATCTTTGGGCTTGAAAGTGTAATATTTCGTTTCTTTGGTTTTTAGTAATTCAATGATTTTTTTATAATGTAGGGGCTCTGCCGGTTGGATACGTACTTCATCATTGGGCAATGTTTTAAGTACGTAGTTATGATCTACAATTTCACACAGAGCATTATTAAGAATGGAGATTTCTTCTACCCCCTGCACATAAATAGGTGGTGGCTTATTAGCTTTTGGAGGTTGCTTGGAACCATTGTCCATAGTATTCTTCGCTTCTTCTAAATTGTCATCGTCGACATCTAAGATGACAAAATAATTGGAAGATGTCTTGCCAAGCCAGTAGTTAAGTATGGTCTGCTTTTTTTTTTGTTCAGTTTTATTAGAAGATATGGTAGGTGACGCTTTGGTTGTTTTGGGCTTTTTGTTAATGTTTGGTGATTGATCAGTCGGTATGGCTGGTGATTGCGTTTTTCTATTTCTTTATTTGAAGCTAACTGTTCAGATCCAGTTTTATTATTTGAGTTTTGTACTTTTGTGATAATTGTTGGTGTAGGCAAAGAAGCGATCGAATCGTTGTTGTTGTTGTGGATATGAGTTTTGGGATTAGTTGTTGTTGCGGTAACTGCATACGATGACGCGATCGAAGCAGTTGTTGAGAAAACTGTTGTTGTTGATGCAACCAATGAAGCTGTTGATGTACAAGCAGTGCTTTGTGTTATAGTTGTTGTAGTTGCTGATACAGTTGCAGCTTGGGTAGAGTACAGGGGCGGTTCTGGGGTAGAGTACAGGGGCGGTTGTGGAGTAGAGTACAGGGGCGGTTGTGGGGAAGGGCATTGGGTGCTCCATGGTAAGGAGCACCTGGTGTTCGCGCTGTCTGAGCAAAGAACTGGAGAACAAGAACTTGCCCTGCGCTCAGGCGACTTGGTGGTTAAAAATGGGGATTCATTTTTGTTTTTAGGACAGGAAAAGACAAACGAGAAATATGCAGCAAAGCTCATCTTAACGATTTTGTTATAGGTTCCTATTGATTTCTTTGTATGTTTTAAATTTTACTTCACTAATGCAATGATTTGCATAGAAAAGGGAACTGTAAATTAAAACAACAAGAAATTCCAATCAATAGAAATAAGTATGAAAAAAAAAATTTTTTCGATGCTGAGCTTAGGAGCGGAAGAAAGAAACACGTCTTCACTGTTCGAATGCCAGCAATGGAATCAATCTGGTATAAAGAAGTTGTTTTTGCTAGTCAAATGAGTCTCACAGACTAACATCACATCTACATTGTTGTCCCTAGATACTTCATCAGCTCTAGTTTGTGCTGTGAAACGCCATTTGCTTTTTATTTAGGATTTACTCGTTTGTGAGGCTCCTCCACAGTTACACTACGATGAAATATATATTTAACTTTGTAAATGTATTTTATTAAAAATTTTGATCACTACTTTGACCTTATACCCTTTTTCTTCCAGTGCACCCTTAATATCTGTACAATCAACAGAGGATTCAATGACCTTAATTTACACTACCAGCCCTTTACTACTTTTAAGCTAATAGGTATAATAGTTTCTCTTAGTCTCCCTAAGGTAATTGATTACAGAACTGTAGTTTGCTTCCGTATAAATTTGGACCTTAGTTTCTTTAATATTACCCTTGATAATAGGGACAATATGAAAGTTATTATTGCCAACTATTCTTTGGATAGCATCTACGAGCTTATTGGAGCCTTCTTCTCGAACATATATTGGGGGATGTTTCGCGGTTTTTGGTTTTGATGAGTTTTTGTCATGGTTTTTAGCAACTTCATCCTTTTCAGCAAGTAGTTGGAACCTATTACTTTCCAAAATCGTTGCCTTAGCATTATTATTTGATGATTATTTTTTAGTTGTACTTATCGCGTCAAGTGGATGGTTATTAGCTATATTTGGTCCCAGTAGGTGCTGTAGTTATGGAGATACAGACAGTTTTTACTTTTTTAACATTTATTCCGATTTTAATCATTTTTCTTTTAAGGAACGAATGGGTTCTAATGCATTGAGTTGCATACTTATTTATTAAATTATTTAGTTTTTAGATTTTTGTAAAACTACACACAAACATTTGAGACACCTAAGTATGCCGAGATGCCTTTCGTCGAATTTGTGTATCGGCGACGACATTGCGTTTCACATTTTCTTAGACGCCAGGGAAAACGGCCTTTCGCATTGTAACTGCTACCTCAATAGACGTGTGATGAAAGCATTTGTTCAAAAACACGTACTGCGCCAAGAAAATTGATGTCGATACCGCGCCTAGAACTATAAGCTGCTATCCTTGATATCCGACTGAACAAGGTCCTCACAATGGGTCATGAAATCGACTCAAAAAATGTGGTATATTGGAATGGCTCAAGCGTATTATAGCTTGGGTTCTAAGAGCCTGTATAATGTTCCGCAAGTACGCTGTGCAATGTTCTATGGGCCCACTGATGCGAGCGAACTTGTAAAGCAGAGCGATTACTTTGCAAAATAACACCAACAAGAGGTTTATGGTGAAGAATTGCAGTGTTTTCATGAAGGGAAAGCCATTCCAAAATAAAACTGATTTTATTATTTTTTGCCTCATGGAAAGCCCGTCGAACTATATTGCTGACAAAAGAAAACAGCGTAACAAAACTAATAGTGCACTATTTTCATGAACTGTTGAATCACCAGAACGCCAGCGGTATCATGAACGAAATTCGATTAAAATTTTGGTTTCAGCATCTACGATTACTACGTCGCAAGGTACAACAAGAGTGTTCTCATTGTCGCATAGACAAGCTGAAGCCATCAATACCAATAATGGGCCAACTACCGCCAGACCATTTGACGCCATTCGTTATACCGTTTATTTTTACTGGTGTTGACCTATTTGGTACATTAAAAGTCGCAGTGGGTCGCCGGCGTTTTAAAAGATGGGTAGCATTAATTACATGCTTGACAACTCGCGCTGCATACCATGAGCTTGTTGAAAACCTATCGACAGACGCCTTTATACCCTGCCTCCACAATTTTGTCAATCTCCGTAAAATTTCAGTACGCATCAGATGCGACAATGGTCCCAATTTTATTGGTGCAAAAAGAGAGCTGAGAGCTTCTAAAAGGCTTGAGTGGCAACGCTTTTAAGCATTCTGATTGAAGGCAAGAATATCATTAATGCTTGATCGCTTACTTAAGTCCCGATCTCATCTGAAGACGAAAATCTTCTGACACCAAATCACTTCTTTATAGGCTGTCCAAATTAAACGCAAACTCCGTAATCGCTGGTTGACAAGTTGTACCTCAACAAGCAGTTTTGAATTGCTCAAGTCTTGAAGGATCGAAGAAGCAATCCAGCCGCCAAAAAAAAAGAGGCCAGGAACAATGCAATCTAGACACAAAGAATTTAAATGTTTAAATTCACAATAATAAAACTAACATCAATTAATTCAAATAAATAACTAAAAAAGTTTCAAATTGATTTTGTCGTAACACTGGCTTTTCTTTTGTTTTTTTTGTTTTTTTAATTTTTTTTACTTATAAATAACTAGCGTTAACCGGCGTGCGTTGCTACACCCCCTATGCGTTAATTGGGTGTTTCTTATAAAAAGCTTTTTTGTAAAATGTGTAATTAATAATTTACAATATATTTTAATATTCTATTATAACCTAAGCAACTTTAAGAATCATTTGTTCTTTTAAAAAAAAATCGGTTCAGTATATTTTGCACCAAACAAAAAAACAATTATTATACATATTTCGTTATCTTTTATTTAATCGTAAAACAATAAAGCAAGAAAAAAAAGAACAAAGCAAATAGCAATATATCAAATCAATTCTCTCTTTTCAATTATCTTAACTTACTGCTCTTTACGTTACTTTGTTTTACTTGAACTTAAACGCTAACATATTAAGTCTTCTCTAACAGTCGGACCAATTTAGGTATAGCTTTTAATTCAGCTACCTTCCATAAAGATGGGTAGTGTCTTATTCTTAATATCGCATTGAAAAAGTTTCTAATATATTATAGATAACTGCCTTCGTGATAGTTCGCTTTTCAATATAGTGTTTGAGTTCGTTGGTTGAAATTTTGCTTATTCTGTATTACGGTGGAGGAGTCCGTTTGCAGTCACAAAAAAATTCCGCGCGTTTAAGGCGTCAAGGGCCTTGGAGTATTGCTCAGCGGTATTCCTTGATGTAGCACAAGCATTTGATCGAGTATGGCATGAGGGTTTGATTTACAAAATGAAATGTTTACTACCCCAAAATATGCATAGCGTCCTGCAATCCTACATATCAAATCGAGTGTTTGTAGTAAGGCAGCAAATTTCATTACAAATGAATTTGAGATAAAAGCAGGAGATCGCCAAGGTAGTGCCTTGGACCAACTCTATACATGTTATTCCCTGCCGACATTCCAACAAGGAGTCAAATTGTTACTTCGACTTTTGCAGTTTCAGGAACAATAAGAGTGTTCTCAGCTACTGCATCGATTGAGCCATCACATGCAGTTAGTGTAACAACAACAAACACCCAAACATTTAATCGCGACATCAACAACCCAATGTTAAAACAAGCAAGCTGCATAGTAACATCATCAGCAGCAAACAGCGAAAATAGGGAAGAAAGCTCGAATAGGCTTGTAGATGATATCTAAAGAATAGTCAGCAACAATAACATTCATATTGTCCCTATTACCAAGGGTATTATTAAAGAAACTAAGGTCCAAATTTACACGGAAGCAAACTATAGTTCTGTAACCAATTACCTTGGGGAGACTAAGTGAAACTCTTATAAATATCAGCTCAAAAGAAGTAAAGGGCTGGTAGTTGTAATTAAGGGCATTGATACTTTGTTCATTGTAGAGATATTAAGAGTGCTCTGGAAGAAAAACGCTTTGAGGTCAAAGTAGTGATATAAATTTTAATAAAAATAAAATTTCACAGCAATAGTACAAAATTGAGTTGGCCCCAAACTTGCAGCATTTAAAGAAAAGTGAAGTGCATGCCATTTACAGCTTTAAGTATTTACTTCATCGTAGGGTATCTGTGGACGAGCATCACAAGCTACACAATATCTTATCGCCCCCTTCGTTCAGTATGCATAACTTAACTTAACTGCAATAACTGTGGGGGCAATCTTACAGCCAATTATAGAGGTTGTCCTGTCTGTATATAAGGAGCTAAGTTGTTTGCAGTCACAAAAAAATTCCGCGCGTTTAAGGCGTGAAGGCCTTGGAGAACGATGCAATGCTAAACACACTTATTGAGGTTCTCGTTTATTATATCCGGAAGGTCGGCATTTCTACAACACTCCTGTAAATTGTCAAAATAAGCTAGACTTCGGTTCTCCGGGTAGGCCCACATACCGGCCGGCGGATCTAAGAAAAACTCCCGATATCATCGATTTTGGTACCGCAAAAAATATACCTAGAAACCTCATATCAGCATACTCAATATGAACTTTCATCCGAACACTCCCCCGTTTATATCGTTGTACTCGGTTTTCCAATAGTTGAGGATCGCCCATACAGGACTTATCTTTATCTATAAAAATGAATGTCGAAACCTGCACGAACGCTCATCAATTAAAAACGGCTGAATCAATTTTGATCTTTTTTTTTTTGTGTTGTACTTATGAGGTCACCAAGATGGTTTATGTTTCAGTTGGACCCAGTAGGTGGCATTTTTTACGAAATTTTTTACATTTCTTTATCTAGCGCACACTAAACTAATAATTTATAATTTATTTTTTTTTTCGTTGATGTTATCATTCAAGTATACATCACTACGTTTTGAATATCGTCTGTTTCCTACAGGTATACTCTGGCTCCATCAAATAATCGGACAAGGGTTGTGATTATAATTTTTATAAAAAAATGGGTCAATTTCGTAGAAAAACAAAATTTTTTTTGTGTATATTTATTGTCCAGCATAACTTTCTAAAATCTGATACCAACCCCAACCAGTTCCGAGCCCTTTTTAACAACTTAAAAGAAGAACTTTGTAACTTTACTTTCATTTACACAGACGGTTCTAAATCGGACAATAATGTGAGTTATAGCGTCACTCATGAAGATGCAATAATCAAAAATGCAATCCTACCTAACCATAGCTCCATCTTTACAGCAGAAATAGTAGCTATATTAGAAGCTGCAGAATATGCCAAAAACAATAAAGGTAAATTCGCTATCTGTTCCGATTCCCTCTCTTCAATTAAATCTATTTCAAACATAACTTCAAATAATTTTTATGCTAAGAAAATTAGAAATATTCTTATCCGCAACCCTTCAAAAATAACTTTAGTTTGGATCCCAAGTCATTGCCTGATTGTTGGTAATGAAATGGGTGACAAATTAGCCAAAGAAGCTGCTTTCTCTCCGCTCCATACAACTCCGAACTTTTCTTCACAAGACTCTGTAATGTCCTTAAAATCCTATTTCAAAACCCAACACACTGGATTCCACCAAGCAACATCAAATCGGTACAAGCTAGTCAATCACAACAAACTTTCAGCTAAAACTTTCCTTCCAGCCCTTCCTGATGAATTCAGAAGACTGGACGTGATAAAATTTTTAAGACTTCGCCTAGGTCATACCAAACTATCCCATGGACACTTGTTCATCCCATCACCACCGAACCCCATTTGTTCCTGTATTGAAAGTTCAAATCTCAATCATATTCTAGTTGAATGCCCAAAAACCCAACCAATACGTAGTTTATATTTCTCAAACACAGATCCCCTTTCCATCCTTTCCAACCCTACGCCTCAAAATATTAAACTCATTTACAATTCTTAAAAACATCTAACTTATACAATCTAATCTAAGTCACCCATTGTAATTTTTTTTTTTTATTTCTAATCTTTATATACCAAACACTATTTTATTATATCCTAATCATAAGTATAAATAGTTTAGTTGTATTAATTTTGTATATTATAAATATTTAATTAATATTATTGTATTATTCAAATAGCTTTCCGAGCTGAAGGCCTTTGTCGCTATTGCTCGTAGTATATCTAAGTTATAATTTATAATTATAATCTTAGTTTTATAATAAATAAATAAATAATAACAGACACAAACCTATTCTCATTGAGTTCGGTCGTGCCTTTATCTTGTGTTCCTTGTCGATTTTCTTGACAAAACAAACTAATCAAAACAACCAACAACAACAAATTTTGTTCATATTGTGTTTGTTATCAAATTTTGCCAAATAGTTGCCGAATTTGCTATTGTTAATTTTTTCGGAGATGAGTTCAGGAGTGCCTCCGGATCGAGGTGGAGGCCCACCTCCGGGCCCAGGTATTAAACTGCACAAGACAATTTTGCTTAAGTCCAGCTCTTCTGGGCCTAAATACCTGGTGGTGACAAGGATTAATAGTTCTGAATCCTTAAGCAATGTTTCTCCTTTTCTGATGGATTCGATATCGCAAATGAACTTGCCAACTTTTGGTCCAACTTATCAGAAGATACTAATTTTCCTAGTAGCTTTCGTCTTCTAAAACAGAACATATTGAATAACATTCTGCTGAACTTGTGAGCAACAATACCTCAGCTGCCGCTACCAATACGACACTTAATTCATTAACAGATTTCTCGATATCACTTTCAGAGTTGATCGCAATTACAATTTCTATGTGAGAACTAATATATTTTTTATATTGCAACCAATTAGTTTTATATAGATATAGATATAAGTCTATACTATTGGAAAATCGAGTAAAACGATATCAACGGGGGAGTGATCGGAAGACAGTTCATAATGACTGCTGATATGAGGTTTCTTGGTATTTTTTTTTTTTGTGATACTAAAGGTCATGATATCGGGAGTTTTTTTTTTCTTAGATCCGCCGGCCGGTATGTGGACCTACCCGGAGAAACGAAGTCTAGCTTGTTTTTACAATTTTCAAGAGTGCTGCAGATATTGAAAATCGTGGAGGACAATATACAGCGGATAACGTCAGATTACCATGACGCATTTGCAACAGAACCGAGGTTGCTTGTAGATAATTAGATGAGTATGGCTCTAGAGTCTGGTGTTTAATACTCTTTCATATAATAATGAATATACCACCATGAGCCTTTCTATCAGAATGATTTGTTGTATAAACTAAGTAGTATGGTATAAAGAAGTTGTTTTTGCTAGTCAAATGAGTCTCACAGACTAACATCACATCTACATTGTTGTCCTCTAGATACTTTATCAGCTCTAGTTTGTGCAGTGAAACGCCATTTGCTTTCCAGTGAGTTATTTTTATGTGAGCCATTATGGGGAATTTAACTTTCCAAAATTTTCATTTGGATTTTTAAGCTAATAGATATAATAGTTTCTCTTAGTCTCCCTAAGGTAATTGATTACAGAACTGTAGTTTGCTTCCGTATAAATTTGGACCTTAGTTTCTTTAATATTACCCTTGGTAATAGGGATAATATGAAAGTTATTATTGCCAACTATTCTTTGGATAGCAGCTACAAGCCTATTTGAGCTTTCTTTACGAACTAGTCTAGTAGAGTTTATACGATGTGTTTCGTTTTTTGTTGTAATCAAGGCATTATCATAAGTGGTACTGTATAGTTCCAATAAGGATGAGCTTAGCGAAGCACAATGCATTAAGACAAAAATGCTAAATTTCGAGTTCATTTTGCTGTGTGAGTTCATGCAACATATTTTGAATGATATCAATTATGCATCCAAAATTTTGGAAAAATGCGATATCGATTTAGACACGACAAGTAGATGTCAAAACAAAACTTGAATTTTACAGAAATGGCTTTGAATCGTTAAGTGAATAGCTAGTGAAACTGCAAAAAAAAAATAAGACATAGATCCCAATTTTCACGAAAAACGACCAAAAAAAGTTAAAAAACATTTTTATGAATTAGCTTCTGACCACCGATTTCGAAATAGAGAGTGATATTTAAAATTACAAATTTCAATAATATTGTGTAATAGACCAGTTAAATTCACGTTTCATTGGCATGAGTGCAGTCTGTCAAATATTTCATTTCCTATCACCATCCTTTTTACTCAAGGTAGACGAAGCGAGTTTGTTACAAAAATTAGATGCTTCCCAAAGTAAATATTCTGATATAATAGGCTCTAATTTTTCAATCCAATTTATTAATATTTATCACCATGTTCTACCTAAATTGACCCCAACATGTAAGGAAATTGTAAATAAATATGCAATGGTAGAATGCAACATTACGGAAGTGTTTACTGTTACAGATGATTTTGCAAAATCTAAAGCCACAAAAAGATTGTAAAATAAATTGTTAAAAAAAATTGTTGACTTTGTGTTATTCTCTTCTTATACTTACTGTAATCTACTCATTGTTTTTTTTTTTTTACTAGTTTTGCTTGCGATTTCGCTCGGGATCGTTTTACCCAGGTCGAACTCCATTCGTTACTTTTTATGTGAAAGCAAAATAAACAAACAAACTTTCAATAATTATATCATATTATTACACATAACACTTAGTAGTAAACTAAGGAGTTTAGTTTAAATTTCATTTTGTCGGTACCGACACCACTATATCAACATATGATTACAACTTCTTGTACATTAGGTATACACAATAATTGCTTATCGCGCTTATCTTCAACTATGACATTGTCGCCTGTCTCTCTAACGGCGCAGCAACCACTATATTGCTCAAATAGCTTTGAATTCCAGAACCACCCTGATGTGTGTTGTCCTTTGCCATGACGGCCCACTTAGCCGGTATCTTATCGCTACCACATGGTAAGGCGAGCGGCATGTTCAGGAGCATAATGACTATGTCGCCACTCGCACTGTACTGACCATACTGTTCTTATGTCACAATAAAATGTGAGCTTTCGCCGCTATTATTGTCTTAAGTTCCATGTCTTTGCTTGTAGAGACTGGTATTATTTTTGTTGTTACATTCAGCCAAACGCTCACATTCCTTTTCACTTGTGTTTTTATTTAAACGTGTGTGGTCATGGGAAGGTACTTGTGATGCGCCTTTTGGAACAATGACCACAACAACACCCCTTCCCCCTCTTCATAGTAATAGAGATGCCCTTTTTTAAGATTTTTTTATATATTAAAATTAATACAATACATTTTTAAAAATAATAATATAACTAATAATTGACAAAAAGGCGTAGTACTCGCCTTCGACTCTAAGAAATTTTAAAATATTATGTTAAATTTATAAGGTTATATGTTTTCTATATTAGAATTGGAATATGATGGGGCCTGATGAGGGATTGGAATTCGGCAAGAGGGACTAGAGATACTTTGAAGATGAGGTCATTTGTTCAAAAGGTCCATCGTAGATAGCTCTACCCTTTTTTCAGATATGTATTTGCTTCATATAGAATTTTACTCATATCGTTTACTCTAAAATAATATATTATAAAAATTTATATTCATCCTTTTTTTTTTGCGTCCTTTATTATTTATTGAATCACTTTGCATACAACACAAGGCCTAACAATAATTGAGGAATCTTAAAAACCAGTGTTGCGTGGTCCTCCCAAGTTTATGGGGCAGGAAAGTCATTCCAACGAAGGCGCGTGTACCAACTCTTATAAGATAGTGATCGAGCTAGTGGATTAGGATGTTGCGAGAGCTTAATAAGATGTTTCTGTTTCATTTGGTCTAATTCGGTTTTAATTAGTGGGGCATTAAGGTCTCTGTGGATATTCGCGTTTGAAATGTACCAGGGAGCACCTATTAAGAAACGAAGTATTTTTGGTTGGGCTTCAACGATACAAAGCTGGGAACCGTATGTCCAGATAGGCTTTATTAAGCTGTTATATAGTTTTTTTTTTCCGATGGGGAAGCATTAAAAGCCAACCGAATCTACTATTCGAAGTGTGGGACTTGCACCCACTAAACCACACCGTCCCAAGTCCTACAGTCCCCCTGGCACTACCGCAAAGCATTACGTCAAGGAGGAAAGAGGGAGCATAACAGCTCAAAGTCTGCTTCTACCCCATGTAAATCAAAACAAATTTACTTTAAAACTTCTTGTCAATATCAAACTAATGACCTATCACGTCTTCATTCGTCTGAACTCGTCGTAATCGTTCAATACGCCGCAGCTCTGTCATGATTTGATCTGTGGCCTGACTTACCACGTCCCAATTCAGCTACGATTCACACATATGCCGGATACAGTTCGTCACAGTCGGCACTTCACCAAACGCAGATGAGATCATTGATCTGGCAACATCAAATCTTGAGCAATGCAGGAAGATGTGTTCTGCATTTTTGTTTTCGCCTGTGCAACTCGGACAGAAGGGATCATCATCATATCCCTGCTTATTTTATTTTTGCATCTCACTACGAATAACGTTTTTGTAAGATATGACTATAGTAGTTGGTGTGAGTTCTGTGGAAGCACGCTTTTTATTTTGTAAATGAGACCAACATGCCATACACGGTCAAAAGCTTGAGCAACATCAATGAATATAGCTGAACAGTATTTTCGGTGTTTAAAAGCCGTTCTGATACCCATAGTGACACGGTTTACTTGCTTGATTGTACTGTGTTTTGATCTAAACCCGAATTGATGTGTGGGGATAATGTGGTTTGCGTTTATATGTGGTATGAACTTCTTAAAAAAAGTTTTTCCAAATAATTTTGATAGCACCGGCAGCAAACTTATAGGCCGTTATGAGGACACCATTGATTTGTCTTTACCAACTTTACGGATCATAATTACTACAGACTTTTTTTTCAAAGTGCTGGAAAGTAGCCCCTTTTGAGTACTGCGTTGAAGAGCATTGCAAGGAATGATATTGCACAGTTTGATAGCTCAATAATCATCTTGGGGGTGATGAGATCGTATCCAGGTGCTTTCTTTGGGATTAAATTATGAATTGCTGCTCTTACCTCATTTGAATTAGTTTTAAGCACGCTGCAATTAGAAAATGGAGCGCATGGCTGCTGGGGAAGCTAAAACCCGTTTCTTGGCAAGTTTGGTTGAAAGACGGTGGTTAGCAAAAGTGAAAGCCTTTTCCTCGTTAGATCGCGCCCAGTTTCCTTTTTGATGCCGGATGGGGCTGTCTGCTGTTATTGGTGGATTCATGCGGTCATGTGCTCTCCAAATCGAAAACTTGGTATGCGTTGATGAAAGGTTTTCAATGGTAGTGCCTTTGGATTTTGCGATCTTCAGTCTTAAGAGCATTTCTTAACTGGTTTTTAGCAGTTTTAAGTCTTTGTAACGAAGCGGGCGATCGACTGATCTGCCATTCACGTCTTAGTCGGCGTTTTACTGTGACTAGCCGTTCAATTTCTGCACTAGTTAATACGACAGTATTCTTAGAGCCCGGCTGTACATTTGGTGTCGACATAGCCTGCATGTAGTTTTGCGAGTATGATACCAACTTATAGTGTTTTAGTCGCCTTCTGATGAGTATACCCGTTTAACATGTGCTTTGCCATCAGGGTGGAGTGGGGTGTGGAAGAGTAGGCTGGGATCTTGAATTTATACCTATTTGTAAGGTGCGTTTCAGAGAGCAATAAAACATCAGTTTCTGTATCGGATATGTATTTTATGAGCTCAAGATGTGTTTTGATACGCCGTTTGCGTTCCAGGAAGTTATTTTGAACGAAGGCATTTTAAGTACAGAATTTTTGTAAGATTAGAGTTTGCGTTTTTAATATCTCTTGAAGCATGTTTTGCATTAATACTATAGTCTGGGACATACATTGTATGAAATTAGCAATCATATTTTCAAGAGAGCTATGTGGTGTTAGTGGTGTTATTTCCTGAGTTATTCAATGCTGTGAGACTTCATTTTTCTCAGATTGTTGGAGTGTACGCTTGGTAGTATCTGTTACTTTCTCTGGCACTACGGTGTATATTTGTTGCGAACTACAATAGGTCGCAGTGCGGATGCGTATGTAATGTTGGGAGTGGTAGTTAGGAAAGAGCGAGGGTCTTGCTTCGTGGTTTTTGTCTCGGGTCGGTTATGAGCAGTTGCAGTTACTTTGCGCTGATTCATCCGGTTTTTCAGTTCCTTAAAAACTGGACAGCCTCTATAATTAGCAGTGTGATTACCCCAGCAGTTACTACATTATATTGATGTTGTGTCTGTTTTGTTTACAGTGCATCTTGAAGACTCGTGAAGGTCATCACATGATAAAAAGACAGAAGGGTAGGGTACAATACGATTTCGTGTGCCCGAATTCCTGACAGTTTGTACACTACACAGGGTCTGTGCGCTTGTGAGGTTCCTCTACAGTGATTCTGCGGCGAAGCAAGTATTGTAAGTTGTATATTGGGTGGATATTGTTGCTTTTCTATGGTTTATTCACATGAGAGAGCTCGACCTTGAATATGGGCTGGGGGATTTTGCTTCTGTTCAAGATATTGATCACAACCTTAGTTGGGAACCCTTTTCCGTCAAGCGCCTTCAATTCCTTTTATAACCACAATCAGACCTTTACTACTCTTAAGTTGGTACGTATAATAGTTTTTGTTGGCATCGCTGAGGATTTTCGAAACTATCTCGTAATTATTCTTAGTGTAGATTTGCAGTTTAGTTTCCTGTATTTGTTTGAACCTCGCTCGCGAATGTAAATTGGGGGAGGCTTGGTTTGCTTGACTGCTGGGGCATCTTCTACGTCTATGGGATCATTATCGCTGCTAAGAGCTTCAAATCTGTTTCCTTTCAAAATGTTGTTGTCGTTGGTTGGGGTAGAAGAGGTATTTGATCTCTTAGATTTATTACCAGCGTTAGGTTTATGCGGACTGGGTTTCCGTTTGATCTGCACATGGCGATCAATTCCAGTCTGTACTGCCGAACTTTTTAATTTTGCGGTCTCCTTCTTGTGCGGGATAACTGTTTCCGTTATTTTACTGCCGACAGGGCTTTGGTGACTCATTGAAGAAATTTGACGTGCTGCTATAAGAGGAACAGAGTTAGCACTACAAGTTTTTTCTTTACCGTTTGTGCTGGATGTGTATGCTGCTTGTTCTCTCTGAACTGTATCAAATATGGGTGCCAAGGTTGTTGCAGTGACCAATGATGAAATTGAACAGGTAGTTGATGTTGTTGCTATTGATGCAACCGTTGTAGTAGCGGTTGCTGATGTTGTTGTGGGAGGTAGTGTACAGAGCATCATAGGTGAAGCACACTGCGAACTCCATGAGGTTTCATTGTTTGTGTTATAGCTTGTGATGTTGTTTGCGTTGTTGTTTGCATTGTTGTTTGCGTTGTTATTTGCATTGTTGTTTCCGTTGTTGTTTGTTTGCTGGGCGGAGCTTGCTTCTGTTGACTGCGAGCGGATGGTGAAATACCCACAGTTGGAGAGCCTACGCTCAAACTGAGGAGTGTTAGTTCCACTCATTAGTGATATTGCACACATTGACTTGTTGTTGTTCCACTTCTTAATTTAATTTAATTTAGTGTAAGTAATAAAATAGAATAAAGTTAACCGCGTTGCGACTACACTCGACGACGATCTCAGGAAGAAGCAGCCTTATTGGTAATTTAATTTTTACCGAAACGTGCCAACAATAGCACAATGCAACTTAATCTGTGGACGCACGAGCACTTTACACTTTATTACAATTTTATAATCATAATGCTGATGGCAAGTAGAACAGAAAGAGAGAGAGAAAGAGCAAACTTAACATAACAGAGTTTATATTACTTAATGATTAACATCTTGGGAAATGGTTTAATATCGGCCGCGTTGAATGGGCGCAGAGCTTCAATGGTGCCAGGCGGTGAATAGCACGTTTGAACAAGCCTGACTTTGTTTTGACAATTGCAACTCGTACCTTTTCATCAGGTCCTGGAATGGTGTCAGTAACTATCCTTATCAGCCAGAACTGAGATAGCAGGCGGCACCATTGTACCAACTTTCAGGTTGCCTAATTTCTTGTTCCATTTCAGGCGTTGTAGCATTGTCGCATATAATTTGTCAATAAGACCACAGCGACAAATGAACCTGGATAGACACAAGATAAATGTAATGGCCGAAAGATCTGTTATTAGTTCTAAATGTACAGCTTTCAAAGCAAAACAGATGAACAGAGCTATGTACACCTTTATAGGTTGCTTTCCACAAATTCCCAGAGAAACTCTAATTGGACCAAACAACAAATCCACTTTGTTCAAATGGCCGATGACCTCGCAATAGATCAGCTGGAAGGTTTTCCATTATTTGTGATAACAATTTTGGTTGGCAATGAACACAATTTCTGACAATTGCGGTGCATTCTCTGCGTGCGTTGTTTATCCAAATTGTCCATCCGATATGAGCTCATGGTCCTGCGTGTCAACTGGTACGGTTGTAAATGACGAAGGTATAGCGACACGAATTTATGATTCTTTGACATCATCAGCGGAAATTTAGCATTGTTTGCTAAACGAGCATGATACAACCGTCCACCTACTCTTAATAATGTTATACTCGTAGTTTTTTGGCCGCATGTTTCAACACAAATAAATTGATTCAGCTTTTGATATAATGGTTTTAAATGTAACGATTTTTACAATTTTCTAATTTCTTATGCAAAAGTATGCTTCTGTACAGCTTCGACGATGGTTAGAATATCGTGTTCAAGTTCTGTAGCAGATGGTTCAAGAAATGTCAATCGATGCGCTTTGTGTAGATTAATGAAGCGAAGCATATATGCAACAATACGCGCTACTTATAAATAGGACGAGGAATCTTATACAATTTTCAGAATGGCTTTGTAGATGCGTCAGAAAATCCATGTAGTTGAAACTTTGCAATACTTTACAAGTAATATGCCGACATGCCTTGGTATTGTTAACGAATCGAAGTCTACAAAACCCTGTGTTATTGATTTCCATATCTCTTGAAACTGAGTTGGAATCGGGTCATCACAATTTAATTTATGTTTCCAAATTTCTTGAAAAGAATTTTTGCAATTGTTATGATTGAACACAAAAGCCCAAGAGGGTCAAACAAACGAGCAGGACGAGATGGACCTCTTAGTAGGCAAACTTCTTTGATCCAAATCCTTTAGGCTGTATTTGATGATATCTGCTTTTGGATTCCAAATGAGGCCTACAGTTTTCGTATCTTCATGTTCTCCAAACGATATAATTGTTTCTTGTTGCTGATGATTAATAATTTGGCAGTTCGCTGCCCACTTTGTTAGGATAAAACCTGCTGAGTTCAAAATATTAAACAATTCTAAACGCAATGATCGTCGTAGCTATCCATAGTGTCAGTTCTAGTCAACAAGTCGTCTTCATAAAAGTCGTTAGCGAGTATGAATGAGCTGTGGGGATGAGACTCAAACACCGAATTGCTAAACACGGTGCACTGGCTGTTCCATAAGTTACAGTGTTAAGTTGATAAATTTGCAATTTATCAGTAGGTCTTTCTCTCCAAACAATTACCTGAAATTTCCGCTGATCCTCACTGGTTTCCACTTGACGATACATCTTCGTTATATAAGCGTTCGCTGCATATTTGCGAAAGCGAAATTTAAGAAATGTTGCATATAGGCATTATGTACATCATTAAGCCATAGTTGCGTAGACGCTTTACATGATGCATCAAAGACTACACATTCCTTTGCACAGTGCTTGTATGGAGCCGCGGTCATAAATACTTCTAGTGGTGATATCGTTATGCAATTTTTACCAAAAATCTATAAAAATATTTTAAATATATAATGAAAAAATTGGCGTAAGACTATATCGTATAGCTCCCATAGGAACAAACGTGACAAATTTAAATAACTTTATTATTTTCCAAGATAATTGATTCTCTTCAATATTTGATTTTAATATTTCAATTTGATTTTTTTTTCGTTTTTTATTATATTATATCTTTTTATTATTTTTATTATATCTACATTAAGTAATATTTAAAAAAAAAATGGGCGTGATTTTACTTAAACATATTATCTAATAACAAATGGAATACACTACTTAATAATTTCGTCTTTTGTGTACAGGGCAGTTTTCTTTGCCCAGTAATAAAGGGGTCTGAGCTTAAGAGCAATCTATTTAACAAATCTGTATTTGTAGCAATACGTGAAGTTTTTCTTGTCTGCTGCTCTCGTAATTTTTTAATATTCTGCAGCTTCTTCAAACAACTCTCCTATCGAAACAAGCGCATAATTTTTTACTTCAGGACCAAGAACTAAAACTTTGTGTACAGATGGTGGAAGGTAGTACCATGGGTACAATTTAATTAGTCCTTTTGCGGTGTCAAGTGCATAATTCTCATATTTTTCAATATTAATTTTATAGCCAGATGCCATGCATTGCAGTAATGTTGAACACTGATTAAAACATTTTCATCCAGTCCAGTAATTTTAGCAGACAATTTCGTATTGCTAAAAAATGTTCTTGCCGTCTTACCGTCATTTGAAGTTCCACTTCCTCCACTTCTCGGTTTTTCAACTATGATGACGGTCGAGGATTTTTCCAAATTATTTTCTGGTTTTTGAGATCATTTTCTTGAGTTATTAGTTGCAATGGTACATACGAAGTCACAAACAAACTAGAATCGTCTATGCTATTATTCAATGTGTTCTGTTTATATTCGGAATGTTTAGTACTGCCGTCAAATCCCCACTTTCCAATTAAAATCAGGTTAAAAACTATATCATCACCAATGCAGTCAACAACATCACTTTGAAGTTTTAAAATTCGTGACGCCGTGTGATCTAACAAGCTCCGCAGCTCAACTTCAGCTTGTGATTCATTGCCACTGATTTTTTCTGGATAACTTGATGCTTTGGCTGTCAGAAGTTTTTTGTAGCATTTTGCAACCATTTGAAAACAATTATGGCGGGATCTAATCGTAGCCTGAATGTCTACTACTGCAGTAGCCAGAATCACCTGATCATCATCCACTGACTCGTGATTAACAGCCAATGATGAACGACGGTTGCGTGACTGTTATTAATTTCCGATGATCAGTTGATTATGATAACAAGTTGGTTAAATACCTATGCAGCAAAGCAGGATGGGGCAGACCTTACAAACTTTGCGACATTAATAGCAGCAAAGGAACTGCATGCATGAATGTAATGATCGTTGGATTTGCAGAATGTGCATTTGATTTCTTGCGTAATGTGTGCAACGGACAATGGTTTTTTCCGATCATTTCTACTTTGATTCTTTAATTTCGTTTGTCTACATGTAGCCGCTACAGCAGATAAATGTTGGTATCGTTTGTTAAGTGCTACCTCACAATCACTCCACAATGAAATTCTATTGTAATCAAAACTTTCTTCCCATTTTAATTTTGTTTTTGGATCCACATAAGAAATTATAATATGTATAAGCATAGCGTTCGCTATCTTCTTATCATCTCCAAGTGACAACAAAGGCTCGTACATTGCTGATACATTATCAATCATAGAACGTAATCCTGTTGCTGAAGGGTTCATATTAGGTATGTCGAAGAGTCGAGAAATAGTATCAAAAAATATGAGACAATCATTATTATATACTCGTTTTAGGACAGCTAAGGCCTTTGGGTAATTGTTATCCGTTACTTGAAAATCCTTCACTGTTCCTAAAGCTTCCTTCTCCAGACAACCAATGAAATGATTAAATTTTTCAAGTTGCGATAAATGTGATTTTTTGTCTACTAGGATTTTAAATAAACCAATGATATTCTTATATCCTGAATAATCTCCACTTAATCTTGGCAGAGTCATTTGTGGTAAGTGATTGCTATACGGGGTCGATGATTTTGCCCTTGTATCACTTTTGGGTTGGTTCTTAGAACGACCACCAATTGAAACGATAAGCGCTTTGTCGAGACGCACAAGTCTTCTAGATCCGAAAAAGAAGCCAGATCAGGATTTAAATTACTTACTTGTCATTGGATATGAAAAGCGTGATCAATATATTTATTTAAAATATCCAAGCGATATTCTAATTCGAGGGGATCAAACGAAATTGATTTGTCATATATTGTCTTTTTAACACTGTCTATGTCATCATCCTTGACCAGGTTGTCGAAGAAGATCAACTAACGGTGATACTACGTCAGTAGAAAATTGACATTGCGTTCGTTTCTTTACAGGCATTTTACTTTTAGCTTTGTATATTTTTGCTAAACGATATGTGTATAATTTTGCGTATGTAAGCAAACGTACTTATGAGTGTGACAATTCGAACCACTGTAAATTTAAGCAGTAAATGACGGTCTGCACTACGACCGCTATGTGTAGTCGATGATATAAATAAAGACCAACAACAAAGCTTTGAAGCGAATATGTAACTAAGGCAAGTGACGTACCGTTAAGTGCCTGTATGTACAAACATATGCATATGTATATTAATTGTTTAATTATAATGAATTTGAACAACCGAATGC
The DNA here is from genome assembly GCA_037043295.1 of Amiota minor. Taxonomy (NCBI): domain Eukaryota; kingdom Metazoa; phylum Arthropoda; class Insecta; order Diptera; family Drosophilidae; genus Amiota; species Amiota minor. The sequence goes on from JBAMAW010001867.1 coordinate 204,014, forward strand.
AAATAATTGTGGAATTAATCTTAGTACAATTTCGATCCCATATGTCAGTTGCATTCGTTACCTGGCAATTTAAGTATTGTATATCCCAACAATTATGTATACAAGGACTGCACTGGTAATAGATACGATCCAGAATCCTGCTTCCTCGATGACTTATAGAATGTGTACGTGTGCGTCTAGTCCACCCGGGGCGCCAAAAAATTTGGAATCTAATTAATACTTAAACATGCCAACAATAGCACAATGCAACTTAATCTGTGGACGCACGAGCACTTTACACTTTGGAGTCTTTTTATAAGTGATTTCAAAAGATAGAGAGAGAGAGACAGGAAACTTAATATAACAGAGTTTATTTTACTTAATAATTAACATCTAAGTAAATGACTTAACACTTATAATGTAACAATTTCTTATTCAAAGGCCTAGTAGCTAATTCTCTAATGGTAATACAATAATTAGTTATAATAGTATTGTATTTTATTTTTTTCTTTTTCTTTTATTTTTTTTATTTATTTTTATTTGCTAAAATTAATTATAACGTATTTTAATAAATAAAATAAATAAATATCCTTTTTTTAATATGTAAAAAAAAAATTATCTACTCATTGCTAATATCAATGCGTTAGATTGAACATTGAAAAATATTTGTCTTCCGCTGTTCTGCACCTTTTCTCCCACCGACATAGAAAAACCAAACGAAGTAAAGTAACAACAAAATACTCGAAAGAAGACAAAGAAAAACGTCGCAGCGCTGCCTTGTGTCCGCGGAACAAGCAGAGGTGCTACCCCGTAACCATCATGCTCGAGTGTAATAACCTTCAAACATTCCATTCCATTCTGTTGCTGCTGTCCGTTTTGCATGTCCTGCTATATGCTGAGCGGTTGCAGCTAGCGTTACTTCGTCTAGTTTTCGTTGTCGAACGAAATTTCCTTTCTAAGCATTGGCAATTCTCTTTTAACCGTCAAAGGGATCGGTTGTCCGTTTATCTGATTCAAAACACTATAACATTACCTAATTATTCTAATATGTAAAACATAAAATACCGCCCCATATACAACATAAGAAAATTACTTTCTCACCGAAACTCAAAAGAATCGGATGTTTATTTCAGTCCTTCTTTTGTTTCTGTAATTTAAACACTTCTCACACAACTCCTCTTAAAGAATCGGTGGTGAGATCTCTTGTGAACTTGACATGTTGTTCTGCTTCGCGATTTTAATTGTTTTAAGTGCTTTTAACACTTTTATCATTTACAATTTGTTTAAATTGTAATTACTTATCATTTTTATAGCGTTTTGGCTAGTGCTTAAAAGTGATTTTGCAATTATTTTTTAATTTAAAAAAGTTTTTAAAACTTTTTCTCTTCTAAGCTTGTACTTTGTTTTTGTAGACATTAAGTTAAGTGCAACTGCATTGTTTTTGGATTTTGAGCTTATCCATCTATTTTAAATTTTATTTTCTTTTCTTAAATTATCCGTGTTATCATCGTACAGACCGTCTCGATACTCATAAAAATCTTGCTGTCATATGTTGGATGTGCGATAATTTAGCACATTTAATGTGTGTCGGTTTCACTGGAAAGGATCATGACAGGATTTATGGAATTAAGTCAGGCTGTGGTGGTACCAGATGGTCTTCTCCTGAATGCTGTAAACGTAAAGTAGAGTTTTCGGTTATGTGTTGGAAAAAATTTGTAGATTGCATATTTGCGGTATACGATCATATTAAAGGTACACGATTTTGAGCATGGTAAGAGGAAAGATAAAAGGAGTTGCTGATGCTTTGTTGAATCCTATGGGTATGCTATAGGAAATTGATTGGAAAGCTATTTCTAAATGTCTCACATTGCATTATGCAGACAAGAGAGGCATGTCAACTTTAAAATATCAATCAAGGTAATAAGTCTGTTTCGGAATTTCATCAGTTTAGGTAACGAACAATATAATTACACAAGATAACGCTCATTTCAACATCAGGGTGATAGACCATAATTTAATAATTTTAAATATCAACTAAGACAAGTATTTAATACTAGTTCCATAATTAGAGACGTGAATTATATGAGCAGACCCACATCTAAATTTCCGCAGAACCGAACAGTTTTTAAAAGACCAACTCACCAATTTATTCGCCAACAAAAAATAAACAGTAACGTTCATATGTAATACATTGTGTAGAAGGACCCATAAATGTGTTTAGAAATCAAATATTTCTCTTAATTGGCGAAGAATCTAGTTAAGAGTTTAAGATATCATTTGTGACATTCCATAACAAATAGTGGTCAGACCAAAATGTGATGAGGATGACATAGTTCAAATCTGTAATAAATATCTTAACTCTTTTAAAATTAAAGGATTATTTACCCCCAAGAAGTAATGGAAAAGAGATCTGTCCAATCTATTTTAGTAGTTACAAAATTCGTCATATCCTAAGGGACCCAATGAAACAAGAAGAGGTTATTATTAAAACATATAAAAGAGCTCATCGTGGATTACAAGAAAATAAAAAAAAATCTCAGAGAAATATTATTTCCCTAAAATGAATAAGAAAATCAATAAAATAATGCAACAGTGCCAAAAATATGACAGACAACCTAACAATTCCGAATTAAGGAAGACACCTATTCCGCAATATCCCAGACATATTTCTTAGAAAAAGTGTTGACGGCAATAGTCAAATTTTCGAAATTTGCGCAGGCATGCATTATAAAATCCAAGGCAACTGAGGACATTTGACAACCATTACATGCGTACGAGGTCCCAAAGATATCGGTTATGGGTAACGAATGAGCGCTCGATTCGGCCACAATAAAATTTATGCTGGTGGACCTACTAGGAATAGAAATATCCTTGGTACCTCCATACAAAAGCACAGTATACGGACAGATCGAACGATTCCACTCGAAATTGACAAAAATATAAAGATGTATACATAACGATTTCAACGACTTATTGGATAGAGCTGTGTATGAATATAATTCGTCTGTGGACTCTACGACGGTAAAAAAAACCTATAGACGTATTTTTTGGACGCAATATCAATGCAAAACCTGAAGACTTTGAGAGGATAAGATAACAAAAAACATGGTCCCACTAGGCACTATGAACCAGGGACCGAAACATGTATTTGTGAAAATAAATCGATTATTAGTTTCCGAAATTTCTCCGCAATTTAGGAAGGAAATTGTAAAGTTAAATATAAATAAAGCAGCAGTCGTAATAACGGAGTCAGGAAACAAAGTTCACAAATCCAACATAAAAAATGCATTATGTAAATGTTTTGTAGAGGTTAAGACAATAAATAAGATTATATTAATTCTGATGATGATGATTGATAAAAAAGGAAAATTTTTCCCAGTACTGTAGGAAGGCGTTAACGGCAGAATGATATGGTATAGGGACAGTTTTAGCTAGCAACAATTATAACGCTAATCGAACATTAAATATGTTTGATTGGTTTGCTAAGTTTCCTTAGTCTCTTATAGCATTGTCAAGTGATCACTACGTGTCGTTTGAATATAATTACAATACAATTTTTTTTCCTTATTTTTTGAACTTTCATTTTTACATCCTCCTGCGCCCCCTATTTCCACATCTTCTGACCCTCCTGGTGCTACGAATACTTTACCACTTCCTGGTTCTCCCCCTCATTCCTCTAATCGCCTATCTACGTCCTTAAATACATCCCACTCAGTACCACCGGTACAAACCACCACTACTAATTACATGCCTTTGTCTATTTCAGTTCCAACTCCTGTTGGCAGCAAATACAACCTTCGATGATGTTGTTTCTTGTATTGCACCCAAAATATTCGCCATATCCAGAAATTTAATTTCTCGAATCCGCGTGATTACGCGTCTTTCAAAATAAGTGTTCCCGACAATATTATTTTTTTACTATTTGTGTTACAAAGTTTGGGCCTGAGTAACGCTCAGTGAGCGAACCGTTGTCCATGAATTTAGGCCTCAACGAAACAAAAAAAACTTCGAGCTTTTACTAGTTCAACTTCAGTTTCGAACTCAATCTCAAAAAACTAATTTTACTTCTAAAATCTTTCTATGCAATATAAAAATATTAGAGGTTTACTTACTAAATGGTTGTGAGTAGTGGCATAACTTTTAAATATATTTCCTCCATAATTATATAAATAAATCACCGCAATCCAACGAATCCGGACGTCAGTCCTTCTATCTCATTCCTACTATTTATCTATTTATTTCTTCTACCTATAGCACTTTTTTTCCTCTATGAAATCTATACAATAACATCTATACTATTCTAAAAATTTGCTGTTATGGGCATTGCATGTAACGCTTTCACTCAATCTATACTGAAGCAATTTTAAATAATTTTTTTTCTTTAAATAATATTTTTGTCAAAAAAAATCGAGTTTGTTGATTATTTAAATTACAAACGTTTTATTTTAAGATTAAGTTTACCCAAAATTACCCACTCAAATTTGTGTTTTCGTTATTCATGCTTTGCTTACATAACTTATTGAACAGGCCATGAGTATCTTTCGAAGTTTTTTCCCACCTTGTTCGCATAACACAAAAAAAAAAAAAAAATGTCGGATGTTGTAAGAATCTGCGTTAGAACAATTGCGGAACTTATTGGTAAGGTCTATCCAGATATTGAAAATTTGCAGCATAAAAACTCCAGTTGGCTTTGCGAGTGAACTATCGTCATTTCAACAAATACAGCCAAAGACGAGATTAACGATGCAGTTTCACATAAAGTCTCAACAGAATCTAAAATATATAACTTTTTGGTTGCAGTGACTGATCGAGATGACGTTATTCAATACCGTACAGAATTCCTTAATTCTCTGAACTCTGCGGGACTTCCACCACATAAATTAAATCTTAAAATTGCCGCCCGTACAAGACTACAAACCAAGCATTTCTTTCCCAATATTATAGGGGCGACACAGTTCCAGCAGCAGGCGCAACTACGATGATCCCCAGGATACTAATGATTTCAACCGATTTACCTTTTAAGTTAAAGCGAGTTCAGTTTTCAATTTGCGCTTACTATTAATAAATCAAAAGGGCAAACATTTCATGCGTTTCGTGTAGATCTCCGTAACGAAGTGTTTTCTCATGGCCAGCTACGTTGCCCTGTCACGAATCGTCACATCACAAAATCAAACTTTTCTTATTCTTGGCCATAGAAATGTAACTCGTAATGTTCTTTTTACGGAAGTATTCAATTACTAACTGTTTGACTCTGCATTATGGCTTAAATACGTATGTACCATATAGGTATATAATTATTTTTTTGAGCTGGAGCGTAGCAACGCACGCCTAACGAAATCTGATAAAGCTTTTCCAAATGTTGAAGTTGCTTCAAAAAAAATACGCCTTTGCATATAGGTACCCCCTTTTGGAGGAAACGTTTTCACAGCTAAAGAGAATAACTTTAATTTACAATAACTGCGAACAACAATATTACAAGAACGACAAATGTAATAGAAGATTTTGCTCAACGAAAATGCCGAATGAAACAATTGCCTTAATCGTAACCAATTCAAATTAATTAATAACATATGTACAAGTATAGTGGATTTGTATGAATTAACCATAAACAAGTAAAAAGAAGTTTAACTTCGTCTACGCCGAAGTTGTTATACTCTTCACGCACCCCTAGAACACGCTTTTGTCGATGCTTTGCGATAGAGCATTCAAAAATATTTAAATATTGGTTTGACTTTTGTTTAGGGTATAGTCAGTACACATAGAGCCTTTCAACACTGAGACCGAAATCTTTGTATGTGGCCTTTACGATCCAGTAATCTTAGGGTCTCGAAATCTAATCGGTTGTCGAATATGGGTCAGGCGTTAGATCAAATTTCATTTCGATAACACAAAAAATAAAAAAGTTTTTCTAATAAAAACTTAAATATGGGAAAGGGTTTGTATGGGAGCTATACGATCCAGTATTTCTAAGGTCTTGAAGTCTATGCATTTTATAGACACTGATTAGAAACTTATAGTATTTAAATTTTAGTTCAATAGGATAAGAAACAAAAACTTTTTTCTAATAAGAACCTGAATTTAAATGGGTGGTTTGTATGGGAGGTACTCCCTATTGGCTCGATTCGGCTGGTTCCGACAAATGTCCTACGCCTGTCTCGTTGAAAACTGATAATGTCAAAGTTTCAGTTCGATAGGACAAAAAACAAAAAAAAAAGGTTTTTTTTTAATAAGAACATGAATTTAAAAGGGTGGTTTGTATATAAAGTACTGACAAATCTACTGCGTATAGCAAAAAGAAGGGTTCGTGCAAAATTTGAATTCTCTAGCTCAAAACTGAGGGACTAGTTTGCATACATACAGCTCACAGGACATGGCTCAATCAATGCGTCTAATCGACATGATCAAGAATATAGGTATGTAATGGAGTGTGGCAACAGCGCGCGGTCTATACAGCCTGCAGCAATTAGGGGACATTGTAAGGAACTTTGGCAACAGAGCGCGGCAAGCAGCAATGAGAAGCAGAGAACTGAGCAGGTAGACAGTCGTCAGTGGATCGCAGAAGTCGGCAGTTGATCATCGTGTGCGTGCGGTTGTTAAGGTTGAACGATTATCTTGTCTTATAATAATAATAAGGATCTTAATAATAATTTTACTAAGTTTTTACATACTATTATAATAATTTTAAATAATAATAAACAATACTTTACAAACATAATACAATTCTCTAACGGTATATACTTTATGTGATCTCTTTTGTCTCTTTTTGCCTGTTACAAATTTTATGAAAAACTTATAATACTATATACTGCGTGATGAGTATAAAAATATAGCAGAAAAATGTTTGTATCATTCACTTCAGCTTAGATCCAAAAGCTCCCCAAATTCTTGTGTGCCCAAGGGCCCCAGCATTGCCGAGGCAATTCATAGAGCGTTTGAATAAGCTGTCTAAGTATAATCCAAACAGGAGTTTTGTTTAATGTTGAAACAATTGAAAGTTAATCTACAGATAGCGAATATCCATTGCGTGTACACAAGCCACGCTACAGCTACGCTATAATACAATTAATATTACAACAGTAAAATCTTTGATTGATCATCTAATGGAGATTTTGTATTTTTAGTTTTATATGTTATCTTAAATTTTTATTATTTTTTTTTTTTTTATTGATTTCTCAGTCGTGTACACCTGTGTCTCATGCCGACACTTGGTACATTTTAGAATTGAATAAAATGGGATGTCCAGACTTATACAAGGACTGTCGCAAAGTAAACGAAACTTTTTCAAAAACAACACAAATTTTTTCAAAAATCATTTTTTTATTCAAAATATTCTCCTACACATCGATACAACATTTTGCACGATCGACTAGCATGTCGAATGAATTTTTAAGCCGTTCTGAATGCCCTTCAGAATCGTGGTCAACGCCTTTTGTATAGTTTCAATATCGACATAGCTTTTCCTTTCAAGGTCAATTATAGTTGCCCGTAAAGGTAGAAGTCGCAAGGTGCCAAATCAGAAAAATACAGTGAGTGATTGTCGGTTAAAATGTGATTGGTCAAAAAATCAGAGATAAGTGTAGAACGATGAGCTGACGCAACAGCAAGCATAAGCACCCGCCTTATTCCATTTGGATGCGTAGAAACAAATCAAAAGTGTCTTGACTTTTAACTTCTCGCGACGGCTTCTTTTCAGATCTGGCTCACTTGGGTGCTTCCATTCTGCACTTTGACGCTTTGTTTTGGGGTCATATTGAAAACACTACTTCTCGTCACCAGTAACAATGCTCTACTTGATGTTTGGGTCCTTTTTCGACTCTAATGAAACCCTTGCAATATTGAATTTTGTGCAATTTTTGGTCTTCAGTCAATTTGTGTGAAACAAAGCGAGCACAAACTTTCCCGAGTCCTAATTTTTCGGTCAAAATGCGACGAAATGAATCTTTTGATATGTTCAATTCCATTGCCATGTATCGCAACGAAGTTTTTGGCTAATTTTTTATCAATATTACATCATGTAAATACGAAACTTTTCTGACCGGGATGTTCCTACTTTGAATCATTTAAACCACTCCTGGACTCTGGCACGGTATAAACAATTGTCACACTTGTTTCATTAATTCAAACGTCTCAGTAAAATTTTTTCCAAGTTTAAAATAAAACTTAATATTCGCCGATGCTATAAACACACCGCCACTTACAATATAATTGTTCGATGGTCATGAAATTTTGACGGAACTTAAATAAAGGATGTGCCTTTCCAACTCGTATATTAAACAATCTACCGAGAAAAATTGAAAGCCGATCAGCTTTGCCTGCTACTTGCTGGCAATTATTTCATTTGTTTACAAAATGTCAACAGAATAAGTTGTCGCGGAAGAAGTCATTGTTCAGCTCTTGCCATGAAAAAAAATTGAGAACGGCACAGAAAAGTGTCGGTGAAATCCTGGACTGAAAGACATGATAAGCATAGTGATAGAATAATGTTTAAATATAAAATATTTATAACAACATTCAGCAAACAACTTGTGTGTTGTACAAAAACATACAGAAGCTCGTCGATGATCTAATTTATGTGCGAAAGGGGGCACACGGCAAACGTAAATGACCAACAACAATTAGACACGCCAAAAAAACCAAAAGCAATATACAGATGGACAGACAAACAGACTATGAGATGACATCTCTCTGTCTGGTTTTAAGAAGTTTCACTTCTATCATGTGTACGATAGCACAAGCGCAATTTTTTTTTGCTCAAAGTAGACTCGGAAAACTCCACAGACAACATTTTAAGTGCTTTGAAGCTCTTAATTTTATATTTCACAAAAAAATTAATACAGATTCTTGGATCCATTTTTTGGAATAGGCAAAAATCGAAGAGGGGCCAAAACAGATGTTACGTTTTAATAATTTTCTATGTAGATAATGGTTGTCATAGCGTAAACATTGGTATAAATATGTTACGCTAGATTAGTTTAACTTTGTTAAAATGTAACATCAAAAAAAAGTCATAGTATGCTGCAAATAAAAGCTTATAAGGTTAAGAAAAGTTTATTTTTTCTGAATTAGCGCCAGAGAAGGGACCCGAGTAACGCTAGAACCTTTACATATCCCAATTATAATACATATGAAATGAAGAGTAGTGGGAGAAAAAAAATTTCAAAAGTGGAAGGAGATCGCTTTTCTTTACAAAAACTACTAGTTGTAACATAGTAAATAAAAAAAATCATCAAACAACAGATTAGCCAAGTAAGGAAGAGAACGTAAAGGACAATGACATCAGAAACACCGGCAACTATAGTAACTTTCACATTGAATGACGTGAATAAGGACGCTTAGAGGACACATAAGCAGTTTAGAGGGGACAATACATTCTCTTTGTTCTCATTTTTGAAAGAGGTTGAAGAATATTACCGCTAGTGCCTGACTCTGCTGGGAGTTACATACTAAATTGAATCATCATTACCAGAATTCAACGAGGCGCTCTATAGACTATTGGAATGCTAGGAGTTAATCATTGTTGGGGAGATATAAGGCAACTTCAGTCAACAATTATGGCGTCAAAGAAACGTATCATCTATAACAGAAGGTATTTGCAGAGGGTAGAAGCAGTGTAACCAGCGTATTTAATAACCCACGCAATATACTTGCCAACCTCAATGAGAAGTATGAATACGACCCTAATAAACCGGAGGAACTCCACCCTAAGGTGAACGAGAAAATAAGACTTAAAAAATTCATATCATAAGTATTAACTTAGCATCTGAAATTATATCTAGAGAAATTTTTAATTTAAGAGAAGCATATAACTTGTGGTTATCGGAAGGGTTAATAAAATATTGAATTATGCTTAATTGATACAGAATCATCAATATCATTAGTACATCACACGGTTCTTCCACAGATGAATAGACTATCACTCAAAAATCCGACAAAATGTAAATTTAAGGGAATAACACTTTTTCCAATAGAATTTAATGAAGACTCCTTAATGGCTTGGAAAGAAAAAAGGATATTTGAAAAAAAAAAAAAACATAGGGAACATTCTAAAACCTTTTAAAGCAAAAAAAGCAAACGATGCACGCAGTGATCTCTATGTGTCGAAGGACAAACGGTCTACCAACATTTTATCTAAAATAATGGTAACATATAATACTTTAAGCCTAGTTCAATGTTATTAAAAAATATTTAAACTAAAATAAAACAGACACACTATTATTAGAAAATTAAGAAATGCTTGTCCATACAGGGGAGGGGAAATACACCAATACGTTCCGAATGATTTTGAAAAATTATTTCAACACCAGAGGAATGGTGACAGACAACATCTGGAGAAGTTCATAATGGAACACAAAGATTTTTTTTTATAAAGAAGGGGATGAATCAACATCTACAACAGCAATTAAATACGAAATTAATTAAATACGAAATACAACGATAAATGCTCCTGGATGTTCAAAAATATATAGATATCCATCAATTCATAAAAAATGAATTTCAAAACAAATAAATAATATGCTTAAGTAGAGCAATAATCAAAGAAACTAATTCGCCTTATAACAGCCTGCTATGGATCGTTCCAAAAAAAACTGGTAAATTCAGGGGAAAAGAAATGGCGAGTTGTCATTGAATACAGACGATTAAATGAAATTACTGTCAATGATAAGTTTCCTATTCCTAATATCGACAAATTGGGGAGAGCAATGTACTTTATTACTTTGGATCTTGCCAAGGGTTTCCATCAAATTTTAATGAAGGAAATAGATCAAAGGAAAATAGCTTTCTCAACACATCAAGGATATTATCGGGTGAGTGCCGGAAACCACCGATGGTTTTGAGTTGGAATGGTTTCAATGTCACCAAAAAATCCGTAGTTATGCTAGCAGAATGGGCTATTTCGTTTTCAACATTGATGTTCGAATGAACAACTGTTTGCGATTCAACCGTTTTATACGTAGCGATTTTGTTGCGACACTTATCTTTGATTCTTCTTTGGTGTCTCTTGTTTATGTCTATACTCGCGAAACAACTATTTTGACATTTCTCATTCTCTCCCACATCCCTCACTCTAAAAAAGAAAAAATATGCGAAAGAAGACACACAAAAATCACGAGACAGATTACTACCGCAGAATCACTACGTACAAAAATTTGACTTCAACAGCACGTACAAAAATTACAAACATGCCAACTTTCACCAATGAGATTATTAAAACGTTTAATTATACTAATTACTTTCTACGCATTTTCGAAACAAATTTAAAATATCACAAGCTTCACTATTACCATTTATAGTTCATTTTAATATATCAATTAATTGCATTACAGATAAATTTGAATCTTCGAAAATGTGTAAACTTAAATGCGAGCAGGTTGGCATCTTATTCACTCGTTGTTTTTGGCGACTTGGTTCATTTTGCTTTTATATTAAAGATATTCTGTTTAAAATGCATATTTACACTTACAACAATTGAAATGTTGAATTCTTTAAATGTTGATTACCGACGAAAACAATAACCTACAGTGGTTGGTATTTTATCTTTTTTTAATAACTTCAAATAAGGAAGGGTTGAAAGAGATTTCTGGCACATGAATTAAAGCATTGAGTTTGCTGGAGTTGCTAGCACGTGGCATAGCCATATAAAGCTGACCATTCGAAAAACAGCTAGTAAGATCCAGACCCGCAGCCCTGAGCACCTGGCCTTGGGCCCGTATTAATTGTCATAGCGTCCCATAGGCTCACTGGAAACTGAACTCGTTTAAAATTAAACGGAAAATTGTTTGGCATAAGAGGAATACGGGGCATAAAAACACTATCTCATACGCCGCACTATTTTAGAATCTCTGCTTCTATCACATTTCATTGCAAATTGGTCAGTTCTAACCTGGTACCGTTACACAGTTTGAGCGGGCTTAAATTTCTAAACAGCATTACAGGTACGCTGATTTTTAATTATACCTTTTGAGCCGGCAATCCAGGAGGGCTCAGGACTTCTACAAATTTAACTGGATAGATCGTTTTTGATCCTTGGTCCATAAATCTGTTAATAGAGATATACTCTACATTAGATCCCGGAACAAACTAACATTTATTGCCGCCGCCTGATCGTTATATGGGATCAAAATGGGTCTTTCACAAGGAGTTTTCATAACTTCCTAATTTCATTGCGCCTCCATAAACAAATGATATGAGATTCCGCTTTGATGAAATTGTACGGCACAAGTAAGACAACTTTTCCTTGTTCGTGTGGATACGGACCATTGCCACTTTCAAATAAGAAATCAGAAAACACTTGTGCATTATCGTTGTCTCCAATTCGCGCTAGTTACCACCCTTGTTACATCAAACCCCACCGCCTCTGCATCTAAATCGACGTCCACTTAACAGAATATATGGGACACACACACGTTGTGACGAAACTCAATGTTCACATATATATGGGACAATTACCACATACATACGTTGTAACGATTCAGGGAATTAACAGTTTCCAAAGAATTATAAAACAATTGATAAAAATCCAGACCGTCAAAATACGCCACAAGTCAGAAAACCCAAATGACACACTTGTGTAATCCAGACCAAACAACGACAGTACAAAGCGGAAACCCAATTAATACCTACAGACTGACAAAACAACATAGCAATACACACTTAGCATATTTTTTAACACATATACTATTAAAAACATATTCTAACCTAAACACATATAATACTTAAACAATTGTAACTTTTTCTCGAATATAAAAGGAGGTGCCAAAACTATCGGCGTTCAGTTCATAAAATTTATCCCTAACTTGTACACATGTTTGGTGTTTATACAACATTTTACAGATAAGTCGCAACACATATTTATCGATATATGCATAGGGATTATGAAGTGCCACAGAGTGGAACTCTTAAGACAGGTTCTAATTTCATCAGCTATTGCTCCACATGGTATAACAGGCAGAGTCTGCCAAAAATCTTCACATAGTAATACACGTAGTACTGTAATATTACCCATGGGTTGGGCATTGTGCCTGATATCACGAAATGTCCAATCTTCTGCTTCTTCCGCATCACAATGTTGATCATCTTCTTAGCTTAAAATGTGCAAAACTGCCTGATTAATTTTATTATTTCTAAATTCAACCGTAGTTTGATCACTTCCTTTGTTAACATATTTACACACTTATGTAATTTATAGATTTATCGTTATTGTTTATTTCAAATAGGGCAACCACCCAACCAAATGGCCCGAAGCACGTTTTTTCAATTAACTTAGTTTATTTGTTTGTAAACCAATTACAAAATACAATAACAACAACAACACACTCTCTCGATCTTGTTCCTTTAGAGCCTGCTTAGACGCGGACTGCTGAGTCATTGATTTTCGGCCTATTCTTCTTTGGTCAATCATGCTACCACGATGCTACTACGATGACTTTAGCATCAAGTAAATATTTACACTTTCCTCTTTATTTGTGTTTCTTCGTGAATTAGTCCACTTCGATCGCGAAGCAAATTTGTTCACATTCAATGATATACCGCTACTTCTGCAATGCAATCCTCATTCTAGGAAGCCAAACGAAAATAACAAACAACTAATAAGGGCATAAAACAGAAACGATAATGTAACCAAAACAATGTTTCACGCATGGTATATGAGGAAATAATAATCAAGTTGCAACATATGCAGATGACACAGGGATAATTGCGTCGAATGAAACCACTGTGATTGCATCAACTTTTCATATTCAAAATATGGCTGAAGCAGTGGAAAATTATGGTCAATACATAAAAGTCAGTCCAAACAGTATTCACCTTTAAGTGGGGAAGCTGTCCCCCAGTAATATTGATATATTTCACCATTCTACAAGCACCACTTTCAAATACCACAAAGTTCATCTAGACAAGAGGCATACCTGGAAGACTCACACCAAAGCGAAACAAATGCAACTGAAATTTTTTTTTTTTTTTATTCCCGATTGGATATGTACTATTGTTTTCCTACATCTTATATCTTAAATATAAAAGAAAACACTAAGTACATTTTTACCAATAAGAGGGGAAAAGGCAGTGGACAATATCGAACATTTTCGAATGGTCTCTTGCATAATGGTCTGGATTACTGGGTGTCTTAGGCCTCATTTTTGAGAGCTACTTGCGGCCAACATCCGCAAGATGCCTCTCAGAGCCACCCGTAACCTAAGTTAGGTCAGATCGACTGGTCTGCTTCGTTTTAACCGTCTACGTCTAGACAATTCGTTAGATGGAAGGTCTGTTATTTCTAGATTGGTATGTCGCTCTAATGTTTTGTGGTACCTCCTGCTAGCATTAATGATTTCTTCCTGAATCATAGTTATACCGAGGTCTTTGTGAATTTCATTGTTAGATATAAACCAGTCCGCATTAACTATTAATCGAAGTATTTTCGATTGTTGACGCTGAATAATGTTAATGTTAGATTTCTTGGCGGTACCCAATAATTGCATACAGTACGTCCATATAGGCTTAGTTACACTATTGTATATTACTAATTTCCCATTGGTTATTAACTTAGATCTACTGTTAAGAAGCGGATATAGCTAATATAAATAATAATAATAAATTAATATGAGTTGATCTCTTTTTTTTTTGGATATGATGTGTCCACGTCAGTTTACTATCAATATGCATGCCCAGGTACTTTGCCACATTGCTTAATGGAATGTCAGTACCTGGTAGTAAAAGTCCTTTCATAATAGTCTGCCAGTAGTGAAGCTTTGTCATAGTTGGTTCTAGCCCACGTCCCATCCGATTTTAAAAGTGGCGGCTGGTGGAAAGTGCGATTTGTGAAATGCTTAGCAGCCTTCCATAATGAGTAGTTAGTGTCAGATGTCGGCGATAATGTTTTTGTATAATTTACAAATTGTTCATTTTTAAAATTCCTTAGACTGTTTTTCAAATCTTTGATTGCTTTGTTAAGTTTAGCTTTGTCATTTGGATCTCTCGTCCTTTGTCAGATCTTACGCAGTTTGTTTTTGTTCGCGACTTGGATTTTTATTGAGCGGGGGAAAATATAGTTGTCCTCTATTGGATTAAGATCAGGCGTTGATCTATTAGCTGCTTCGTTTATAATGTCATTCAAGTATATCACTGACTTTTCAATATCGTCAGGTTCTCTAAGAGGTACATTTATTGTGAGGCTATTATCAATAAACTCTCTGTACGCCTCCCAGTCAGTTCTGAAATTATTCATTTTGCAGGCGGGTTGATCTTTTTTTATTGCGCAACTATATTCATCTTGTATTGGTGAATGATCGGAAGAAAGTTCAAGTCGGGAGTCAATTTTGAAATGTGTTATATTCACGTTTATTAATACACAGAAGTCTATTAAATCCGGTATTTTAGTCCGATCTGTTGTCCAATATGTGGGTTCACCTGTACTCAAGTGCATCCCCCCAATCGTATGAATTTCACTTAACAAGTTTTTCCCTTTGGTGTTTGGCAGCTTTGAACCCCAGTTTACATGTTTCGCGTTGAAATCACCTGCTACGATGAACCTTGGGCCAAGCTCTTTAAAGTAGTCCTTAAATTGAGCTGTTGAGATTGAGTGTCTAGGTGGGCAATAAATCGCTGCTATTTTGAAAGGTCCATATTTGTCTTCTAATAGTAATTTGGTCGACTGAATGTGAGCGTGTTGATAATTTTCTAGTTCAACGTGTCGAGTATTGTTTTTAACAATGATAGCCGTGCCACCATGCCCTGAACCATCCGGCTGATTTGTTTTACATATTTCATATCCGGGAATGTTCAAGTAGTGATTACTTGTGCAATGGGTTTCAGAGATTAGAGCTACGTCAATCATATTGTCATTTAGAAATAGTTGGAGTTCAAGGATATGTTTGTGCAAGCCATTCGCATTCCAAGCAATAATTCTTAATTTATTGTCCATTTTGTTTGTCAAGTTTGGTTATCAGGATGGTGATTATATTCATCATGTTAGTCACCTGTTGAATCAATTGCTTCATCATGATTTTAAGTTCAGCTGAATCGTCATTTGGCATAATTTTATTGTTATTATGATGGGAGGAATTACTGTCTATGGTCGGATTTTCAGTTGAGATGACTTTAGATTTTTGGGTTGGTCGCTTGATTGGCTGGTGTTGGGAAGTCGCAGCTGTAATTTGCGCGTAGCTTACACCATTCTCCACTTTACTAGACGTTATGGGCATTTGCTGAACTTTTGTGAGATCCGTCAATATTTTGGGTCGAAGGGCAGGAAACCGTTGGATTTTAAGGGTTTTGTATATTTCACAACCCTTGTAGTTGGCTGTATGAGCTCCACCACATAGAGCACATTTTATTTTAGTATTTGACTCCATACAGCAGTCGATTGTTTTGTGCTTATCAGCACATTTGACGCATACTGGATCCCTGGTACAATAGTTTCGGGTGTGCCCGTATTTTTGGCAGGTGGTGCATTGCACTATCATCCTCTTGTTGTGGGGGGCCTCAAATTTAATTTTGGTGTGTAGTAATGTCGTAACATTATAAATATTTTTATTGGTTGAGCTACTTTTAAGTTCAATTGAGAACAAAGGAAGTGGTTTATTGGTTGTTGGATATTATGTATATTTATAACTTCGTGGCCTAATATCTTCAGTTCGCGTTTTATGTCGCCGGTGTCTGTTGATTGATGAAGGTGTATCAACATAACTTTAAAACCTCGTTCATCTTTGGGCTTGAAAGTGTAATATTTCGTATCTCTGGTTTTTAGCAATTCACTGATTTTTTTATAATGTAGGGGCTCTGCCGGTTGGATACGAACTTCATCATTGGGCAATGTTTTAAGTACGTAGTTATGATCTACAATTTCACACAGAGCATTATTAAGAATGGAGATTTCTTCTACCCCCTGCACATAAATAGGTGGTGGCTTATTAGCTTTTGGAGGTTGCTTGGAGCCATTGTCCAGAGTATTCTTCTCTTCTTCTAAACTGTCATCGTCGATATCTAAGATGCCAAAATAATTAGAAGATGACTTGCCAAGTAGTTAAGTGTGGTCTGTTTTTTTTTTTTGTTTAGTTTTATTAGTTTTTGAAGATATGGTAGGTGATGCTTTGTTTGTTTTGGGCTTTTAGTTGATGTTTGGTGATTGTTCAGTCGGTATGGCTGGTGATTGCGTTTTTCTGTTTCTTTTATTTGAAGCTAACTGTTCAGATCCAGTTTTATTATTTATTATTTGAGTTTTGTACTTCTGTGTTAATTGTTGGTGTAGGCATAACTGTCGCAGCGTTGAACAAAGAGGCGATCGAATCATTGTTGTTGTTGTGGATATGAGTTTTGGTATTAGTTGTTGTTGTGGATATGAGTTTTGGTATTAGTTGTTGTTGCGGTAACTGCATACGATGACGCGATCAAAGCAGTTGTTGAGAAAACTGTTGTTGTTGATGCAACCAATGAAGCTGTTGATGTACAAGCAGTGCTTTGTGTTATAGTTGTTGTAGTTGCTGATACAGTTGCAGCTTGGGTAGAGAACAGGGGCGGTTGTGGGGAAGGGCATTGGGTGCTCCATGGTAAGGAGCACCTGGTGTTCGCGCTGTCTGAACAAAGAGCAGGAGAACAAGAACTTGCCCTGCGCTCAGGCGACTTGGTGGTTAAAAATGAGGATTCATTTTTGTTTTTAGGACAGGAAGAGACAAACGAGAAATATGCATTTCTTGGCGTCTTTGTTGTTGAACTGTTTTTTTGATGAGCAAAGCTCATCTTAACGATTTTCAAATTTTACTTTAATAATGCAATGATTTGCATAGAAAAGGATATTAAAAATTAAAACAACAAGAAATTCCAATCAATAGAAATAAGTATGAAAAAAATTTTTTTTTTCGATGCTGAACTTAAGAGCGGAAGAAAGAAACACGTCTTCACTGATCGAATGCCAGCAATGGAATGAGAATAATATATATGAGGATTCATTTTTGTTTTTAGGACAGGAAGATACAAACGAGAAATATGCATTTCTTGTCGTCTTTGTTCTTGAACGGTTTTTTTGATGAGCAAAGCTCATCTTAAGGATTTTGTAATAGGCTTCTATTGATTTCTTTGTATGTTTTAAATTTTACTTAACTAATGCAATGATTTGCATAGAAAAGGGAATTAAAAATTAAAACAACAAGAAATTCCAATCAATAGAAATAAGTATGAAAAAAAAAAAATTTTTTTTCGATGCTGAGCTTAGGAGCGGAAGAAAGAGGCACGTCTTCACTGATCGAATGCCAGCAATGGAATGAATGAAAAAAAAAAAAAAACCAGAAAGATGTACTGGCCCCTTGGACACAAGGTCCGAACGTAGCTTAAAAAACAAAGGTAGATTCTATAAGTCAGTGCGGAAGCCCGTATGGACATATGCATTGCAGCTGTGGGGTAACTCCAAGTAACTCCAACATTGATATATTTCAAAAGTATCAGTGCATGACGCTTAGTATAACAACAAGTGCTCCTTGGTATAACGAATATCAACGCTGCATTTGTATAATGGCGATCCTGCCAAATAAAACAAAATTACGTAGATTGATTATTTAAACAAACGACAACAAGAACAATACTAAAGGAGCTACAACTATTTTTACTCTCCGATTTACAGCTGTAAAAGCTAAACTAACTTAGCGAACAACTGAATAAAGAAGAAAAGGCTGCCTCAGCCACAATTGCTCCCACAATTGCCTTTACCTCCAGTCCTAATGTTACAACGGTCGCTGCTAGTGTCATCGTCCGAAGCAGCAACAGTAAGTAGCAACAGTAAGACGGAATTTAGACGGCACGATATAGCTCTGCTACTGCATCCTCTCTTGAAATGTGTGTTTGTGGATAAGGAAAACGAGGCAGATCGAGGGGAAGGTTGTTGTCTGACAGCACAACAATATTGGCTCTGCCGACGTTTCTTTGCTCTCTTTCGTATGTTTGTTTATCTCGTTTGGTTTGTGTAGACCGAGGATGGATAAAATTGCATTGCAAAATCAGCGGTATATCACAAAGAAAAATTTACAAAGAATCATAAGTGAAGAAAAACGAACAAAAATTTTGCAAACGACTTTTTTGTCTGTCTAAACGATTAATGCCGGCCCAAAAAGATTAACGATAGAGGAGTATCGGGCCCAACAACCAACAACAAGAGCAGCAAGACGAAAAGAAGAATTTAAAACAAAACCACCTAAATAAAGGGGTGGCTTTCAAGCGGAGTTTGGAAGCAAAAACTCGGCTCTAAAACGAATATTATAAGCCTCGCCAATGGAAGACAGAAGAGAGAAAAAATAACAAGCTAAACAACAACATACAAAAATATTTTCATTCTTGAACTCAAAGACACTGCAGAAAGTAACAACTATGACGTATAACATCACAATCAAATAATAATAAAGATAAACTTAATAAATTTTGCAAACTATGTATAAGAAAACTTACAAATTTATGTACAAAATTCATAGAGGCAGAACCAATAACTGTCAATAATTTCTACAAACAAAAATTACGCTTGAAAATAGATGTGCCAACTAATGTTATTTTCATAGTGCTCACAAAGTAGCTTGCTTCAAGAACTTTGCCATTGTACATAAGAGGATTGTTCAAGAAGTATCACGAATTTTGAATTTCCGCGGGTTACGTATAATCGATTTTCTTGTGGCGTTATGTTGGTACTCATGTCCATTATTCTATCAAGGTCGGCCATTTTGAATGTTTAGTTTATTTTTGACAGCTGCTTTGCTTGCACGTGTAGTAAATTTTGTCTGAAAAACAAACAATGTTGACTGTGGCATATGGTGAATCTACATTGGACCGAAGCAACGTTTATCGGTGGTACAAAATGTTCTCAGAGGGCCGAGATGATGTGAACGACGAAGAAAGTACCGGATGCCCGAGCACGACAACAACAGAGGAAAACATTGATGAAAAAAATAGTATTGGCCAATCGTCGAATCACCGTTAGAAAAGTTGATGAGGACTTAAACATATCGATATCCTGACATTTGCTTTTTACTAATGAGGGCATGAGACGGGTCGCCGCGAAATTCTTACCAAAATTGACCAAAAACATCATCGCTTTAACATTGCTAACGAGCTGTTGGACTCTGTCTGCGACGACCCAAATATGCTCCAGAAGGTTATAACTGGTGACGCATCATGGATTTATGGTTATGACGTGGAAATCAAAGCCCAATATCATCCCAATGGAAGTTGCCGCACGAGCCAAGACCGAAAAAAGCGCGGCAAGTTAGGTCGAATGTGAAGGCTTTGCTTACAATCTTCTTCGATAGCAGAGGCGTGGTGCTTCATGAGTGTTTGCCACAGGGTAATAATAAGGAATATTACCTGCAAGTTATTCGCAATTTGCGCGAAGCAATCCGCCAGAAACTTCCGGATTTGTGGAAGAACAAAAATTGGCTTTTGCACCATGATAACGTCCCTGCTCGAACATCGTTACTTGTATGCGAATTTTTGGCAAAACCAATACACTAATAATGCCGCAGCCACCGTACTCTCACAGATCTGGCCCATGTGACTTTTTCATGCCCTCAAAGCTGAAGAGGCCCATGAAAGAACGACGCTATACTACGATTGAGATAAAGACGGCAACAAATGAGGAGCTGAAAAAGATCACAAAAATGATTTTTTGAAGTGCTTCGAGCATTGGAAAAAACGTTGACACAAGTGTATAATATCTAGTGGGAATTACTTTGAAGGAGACAAAATAGATATTGACGAATAAATAAATACTTTTTGAATAAACACAAAATTCGCAATACTTTTTTAACAGACCTCGTACATGGAAAATTGCGCGTACGTTGCGCTAATTTCAAAAGTATAATTTATGGAATATATATGCTACGTGCTTTATTAAAATTTTGGGAAAACATTTACTATTTGAAATTAACTGACATCAACATCAGCAGTTCTCTGTATACGCTAAACAAAAAGAAAAACAACTGGCAACAATTGTGAATCCTTGGCAGCACTGGCAGTACCCTTCAACAGACCACATGGTCAGTCTAAGTGCAGAAAGTCCTTCCAAGTAGACTTCCACTGAAGAAGCTGCTTCAAAAAATAATTATTGTTTCACAAAAACAACCCCCATATTTCATTATTTTCCCTGCTTTTATTGTTCATTTTTGAGATGCTTACGCTCTTCTCTGAAAGCGGAAGTTGATATACTCTTCACACACCACCAGAAAACGTTTTAGCCTACGCTCTGTGATATAACATTCAGAAATAATTGGTTCAATCAGTATGCATACAGCATTTCAACACCGAGGCCGAAATATTTGTATTGGAGCTTTACGATCCACGAATCCTAGGTTCTTGAAATCTACACGGTTATTGTTGTTTGGTTCAGATGCTTATACTGTTCAAATTTCAGTTCGATAACGCAAAAAACAAAACAGTTTTTCTACAAAAACCTATATTTGGGTTTGGTATTGAATGGGAGCTATACGATCCTGTAACCCTAGGGTCTTGAAATTTACGCATTTCATGAACATTAACTAGAAATTAGTATCTAAATTTTAGTTCCATAGGAAGAAAAACAAAAAAGTTTGATTTGTATGGGAGGTACCCCCCAGTAGTGCGATTCGGCTGGGTCTGACAAGTGTACTGCGTATGGTAAAAAGAAAGGTTCGTGCAAAATTTAAGCTCTCTAGCTCAAAAACTGAGGGACTAGTTTGGATTTCTAAAGCGTTTGTACCGAAGTGATTTTTGTTTATTTATTTTATTTAACAAATTAGCGAAATTTGATAAAAAATTCAGTAAGATCAAAATTTGTTGATATTGTTGTTTTTCTCGTTTTTGCTTTAATTAAGCTTTGTCAAGAAAATCGACAAGAGGAACGCTAGATAAAGGCACGACCGAACTCAATGAGAATAAGTTTGTGTGACTACCAAATGAATTAATGAAAGTTTGATGCAATATTTCAGTACTAAATTTCAATTTATTTAATATAGGCGATTATTGGTCGATGGTAGATAAAATATGATGCATTATTGATTCTAAATCCAGAAACTTCGAGAAGACCGCTTCAATTGTACTTTTGGAGTTGGTTGTTGGTATGAGTCATCTTGTGTTCATTTGCAAGTTAATTATATCCTTTAAAAATTATATGAGTGGTTCGGCATCCTCTGCAGCAAAGTTGATGTTAAGTCATCGGTCGAACCGTCTCTTTATACACTAGGTATTTATGTTTGGAGCGGGAAAGCGCATACTTAAAGTGTTTTACTCTTACTTTACGTAATTCGATTTTCCGTTTTATTTTTTTTTAGGGTACCCAAAGGGTACCAAAAGAAACCCTATTGCAGAGACTTCGTTGACCATCCGTCCGTCGGTCCGTCCGTCCTCGGTTCATATTATAAAAACTTTTTTGTTTTTGGACTAGTGAACTGATATTGAGACACTATAAGCTTGAACATAGCTCGGTAAATTTGTTTGCAATCAGCCAAATCGGCCAACTAGACGGGGTACCTCCCATACAAACCCACCAATAAATTTCAGATTCTTATTCGAAAAACTTTTTTGTTTTTCACTGTTGAACGGAAATTTAGACACTATTAGTTGTAGGCGCGGTACATTAGTTGGAATCAATCAAATCGGACCACTAGGGGGAGCACCTCCCATACAAGCCCCAATCTAGTACGGAATCCTCCGTGTAAACGCATAGCGCTTCAACTGCTTGTTACAACTCAGCTGCACTAAAAATGTTGTGTCGTGGAGAGTTGCGAATGTACAAATATTTTACTTTACATATTTTCATTTATTTTAATGGTTTTGTGAATTATATACTAGAAAATAATTGCAAAACGTTATACAAATTAAAATTAGCTTATAGATTTATATTTTGATGTTATATTTTATGCATATGAACAATAAGCAAACACAAATGCGCTCTCAATGACGACACAATGACGTCGCAAGCATAAAAATAAAAAAATAAACGTTTCAATCCTAAGCGTTTTGGGGTAAATTGCTTTAGCTGTCTTTTAAACGAAACAATAGTCAAACATAATGCTTGATTTAAAAATTCAAGTACAGATAGATTTTTTTCATCTGCAAGGATAATATTGAAGTCACCACTTAATATCATAAATACATCGTCATATTTTTCACGATATATTTTTGGTGGTATTTTTGAACATTTTGTGATGATTGAATGATTAAATTTTCAAATAAAACTTGTTGCATCTGCATGGATTTGACACGCAGCTATTAAAATGTATTTATTTCCCATTTTCGAAATTGAAACGAGCAACGCATATTTCGCCTACATTAGAAACATCAACACTAATGCCTTTGGAGTGTACTATATATATATAAGAAATCCACAAGTCACAGACCCGTTGGAGGAATATTTTCATGCTATGCCCCTACTCACAACCAGTTGTGGTCAGAGACACTGAAGGAATGTGTGAGCCAATGAGCGATGTCCACTTCATCTAGTAATAATATAATAGTAATAGTAAGAGTGCATTAAACTCGGAAAGAATCATATAAGGCATAATTAGTTGTGCATGTACCTATAGACATCATGTTTAAGGTTAAACAGAAATATTTATTTATATTTTAGAAAGTATATGAAGTGACAATGTGTGCATCTTGAGTATTATGATAAATAGCAACTCCCGCAGCTGCAACTTCATGTCTTTTACAACTTCTAATTGAATTGTAATTCGGAATATCAATTGGTTATTTATCTTTCATCCGAATTTCTAACAAAAGTAGAACATTTGACTTTTTTTCCATAGCATCGTTTTTTAAATCAGCTGCATGCGCATGTAAAGTTTGGCATTCAGTTACAGATATTTTTAACAGAAGTGACCGTTTGCAGTATATTGTTTTATAACCCATTTTAATTCTAACATGAGATCCTCTCGATGCCTTGATCTCTTTTGTTGTTCATCTGCTTCTGAGGCATTCAGAGGTGTTCCTGTTTTACCAATCTAAAATTTCAAGCTGTCCATAGTGTTTCCTTTAGTAACCATAAATAAACCTTGAATCCTTGTAACTCTTGCTAAAGCTACGTAAGTATCTAATCCTCAAGCATGTATGTGTTTGTATTCGTAGACAATAGTATCATAAATATTCAAAAAAACAAATGAAAATGTTTTCGTTTCGCTATACTAGTTTTAATAAGTGGAATTGATGACGGAAGAGTGATTCGCACAGCATCATCTGATAAGATTAAGGTGCGCATGAAATTTCAGCGACGATAGGGTAAAACAGGCCACACATTATGAGATTGGTAGTAAAACCAAAGATCAAAAAATTTAATTTACCTACAGCCATGCTATTCTTCCCCGCACAATTTGAGACTACGAAGAAGTGTTCCATTCCATTTAACACCACGATGTTGTACAACGCGACGGCATAACGTAGTCTGAACTTAGCAAAAATGTAGATGAGCTCATTACCGTGTTCATTTGCACAAAATTTATTTTTCATACATTTTCCTTCGTCATGCGATATGTTTGATATGATCATATAAGTGTTGATGCGGTTTGTCTATATCTGTACAACACAGTCTTTGACAACAACAAATTGTCTATAATTTGGCATCCCAAGTAAATGGTGATTGAGTTTGGCTTTAAGAACCTTCTCAAATAGCTTAGAAAGGCATGCAGGCAGACTTATAGGTCTGTATGACCGACTTCTTCCATTGCTTTGGAAAGTATCCAATACGAAAGATGGCATTGAAAAGACACTAGAGAAATACTATTGCTGCATTTGGAAGTTCAGTTATCATTTTTGGCACGATTCTATCATAACCAGCAAATTTTTTGGGATTCGGTTGAGTCCTTACAATAGATTCAATTTCACTTGTAGGTAGATTAGGTTTGAACACGTGCTCAAGATGGTTGGCAAATACATTAGCCTTCTCTTCATCAGACCGAGCCCACGTTCCGTTTCTGTCTCTAATATGTGAATCCAGCTCCACAGGAGTTTCTAGCGATTTTTGCGCTTTCTAAAGTGAAAATCTAGTGTTTGTGGGTGATAGGTTATAGATATAGCGCCTTTGTGCCTCGAGCTGGTCGCCTAAAAGTGCTTTGACTAGTTGTTTGTTGCATTTTTTAGCCTTTGTTTAGCAGGAGGAGATCTGTGCTGTTGCCATTTTCTTCTCAATCGTCGTTTAAAAGCAACCAGTTCTTCAATTTCCCTAATTGAGAACGATTTTCTGCTGAACTTGTGAGCAACAATCGCAGACGTTGATACCTCAGCTAAAGCTACCAATACGACACTTAACTCATTAACAGAATTGTCGATATCACTTTCAGAGTTGAGCGGATGTGCAATTTTTATGTGAGAACTAATAAATTTTATTATATTGCAACCAATTAGTTTTATTAGATATAAGTCCATACGGGCGATCCTCAACTATTGGAAAATTGAGTAAAACGATATCAACTGATTAGTGATCGGATGAAAGTTCATAATGAGTAACTGCTGATATGAGGTTTCTAGGTATATATTTTGTCATACCAAAGTCGATGATATCGGGAGTTTTTCTTAGATCCGCCGGCCAGTATGTAGGCCTACCTGGAGAAACGAAGTCTAGCTTGCTTTTACAATTTACAAGAGTGCTGTAAAGTTGCCGACCTTTTGGATTTACTAAACGAGAACCCCAATAAGTGTGTTTGACATTGTAGTCACCGGCCACCAAAAAACGTTCTCCAAGGCTATGAAAGAAATTTTTAAACACATCTGCAGATATTGAAAATCATGGAGGACAATATACAGCAGATAACGTCAGACAATTAGATGAGTATTACTCTAGAGTCTGGTGCTTATTACGCTTTTTTATAATAATGCATGTACCACCATGAGCATTTCCATCCGAATGATTTGTTGTATAAACTAAGTAAGGAAGTTGTTTTTTCTAGTCAAATGAGTCTTACAGACTAACATCACATCTACATTATCCTCTAGATACTTCATCAGCTCTAGTTTGTGCTGTGAAACGCCATTTGCGTTCCAGTGAGTTATTTTTATGTGAGCCATTATGGGGAGTTTAACTAATCCAAAATTTTCATTTGGATTTTCATCATCTCGTGAAAAGAGTTTTAAGAATTTTTGATTCTGGGTCTGTAATAAACATAGATTTACTAGAACTTTATGGCTCATTACACGCATTTTGGGTTAGGGTTTGTGAAAATGGTTCACATTATGTTGAGACATTCGGCCCTTAGGCTTTACAATCATTTTCGCAGTTTGTTGTTGAGCGCCTAAGCGCAGTGCACCTGCATACGACTCATTTGAAGTTAAAGGAATATTATGTTGTGGACACATAGCCGTCGTTGATTCTGTACAGATAGCCTCATGGCTAAAACAGGCGGATTTTTTTTTGTGACTGCAAACGGTTCTTTAACTCCTTATATATAGGACAACCTCTATAGTTGGCTGCATGATTGCCCCCACAGTTACAGCAGTTTTTAAGAGCGAGATTATCGCGACCAAGTTTACAGGTTGCGGTTTCATGCAAGTCTCTACAAGTTAGGCATACTGAACGAAGGGTGCAATAAGATTTTGTGTGCCCAAATTCCTGGCAATTTGTCCATTGCACAGGATTTACTCGTTTGTGAGGCCCTCCACAGTTGCACTTAATTTTTCTTTAAATGCTGCAACTTTGGGGCCAACTCAATTTTGTACAGTGGCTGTGGAATTTTATTTTTATTAAAAATATTGATCACTCTTTACTACTTTTGAGCTGATAGTTACAATAGTTTCCCTTAGTCTCCCTAAGGTAATTGGTTACAGAAGTGGAGTTTGCTTCCGTATAAATTTGGACAGTAGTTTCTTTATTAATACCCTTGGTAATAACGACAATATGAAAATTATTGTTGCCGACTATTCTTTTGATATCATCTACAATCCTATTCGAGCTTTCTGCACGAACATGTAATAGAGGAGGTTTTACGGGTTTAGGTTTTGATGAGTTTGTGTCATCGTTTTTAGTAGGTTCATCCTTTTCAGCAAGTAGTTGGAACGTATTACTTTCCAAAAGCGTTTTCTTTGCATTATTATTTTTTTTTTGTGCTTTGTTCACGTTTATTTTGGATTTGTATGTAGCGGTTAATGCCTGTCCGCACCGCCGATTTATTTTCCAGGGTCCCGTTTTGTATGCGCTGTTTTTGAATACCTGCTGGTGATACCTTAAGACAATAAAGTACTTGGAATTTTTCATTTAAATTGCCTGCTTCGAAATAATGCAAAAAAAAAATAAACAACAAAAAAAAACACAACAAAAACTGCACTGAGCAGCAAGCGATTCAGCTTCAAAAATAGTTCCGTACAGTTTGAAAGTGACAGCTGGCGCTTCCGCTTCAGCTTCATCTTCGTCTGTACTATGCACATTTCGAGCGTTTTCATGTTCCCTTGTGCACGCTTTTTCATGTTCAGTTTCAGCGAGCACTATGATTGTACCCTTAGGATACTCTGAAGCTGAAGCGAAAGCTGAAGCCGAATTGCTTGCGGTGCAAGCAAGCGATGAGTGTGCATTGACGTCAGCAGGGTGAATAAAAAGAGATTTGTATAAAGAAAAAAAATAACAACTGTGTTTGTACGTACACATAAACACATAAATGTTTGCAATGTCAAAAATAGCAGTCAAACTTCACTTTAACAGTAAATTTAAACGGTAAAGAAATGTATATCGAAAAAAAATAAAAACGGAGTTATATTCTTATATTCGTTTAATACGTATTCAAGAAAAAAAACAACAGTTATCTCATTAGAAGTATACATAAAAAGATAAAAGAAAAAATAAGTGAGATTTTGCGCTAACATATAAATGTTTGCAAAATGCGCAGTAGGATGAAGAGATAATGAAAGAAAAGTAAAGTAACTGTAATTTTTTTTTTATTTTGACTAATATTGCAATCAGCAAATAGTCAGGAATGTGTATTTGCCATTATAAATTAGTCTTTCGTCCAGTTGTGTCCTCAATAGCAATAATAGAAAAATATAAAAAATGACAGGCCAAAGAATTGATGATCGTGTCTTTGAACTAATATATTTTAATTATTGTAAAGGCAAAACTGTTAAAGAATTGTCAGAAATGTTCTCTGCCAAATTAAGAACCGTTTATAATATAAAATATCACATATTCTTAGAGATCTTCACAATAATCCACGATCAACCAATCGATCAAGGGCTATATCCTTGAAAAAGGAATATGGGTTAGATGACTCCTCTGAAACCATTCGACGACTATTGAAAAGAAACGAATACTCAGTCAGAGTAGCGCGTCGAAAGCCATTACTTTCTTCACAAAATATTTTAAAGAGACTGACTTTTGCTTCTGAAAACATTTCTCAGACCCTAGTGTATTGGAGCGGGGTTATATTTTGTGACGAGACAAAAATAATGCTTCACCAAAATGATCGTCCCAATAGAGTTTGACGGAAACCCAATACAGCGCTCCAAGAGAAAAATGTTATACCAACAATAAAATTAGGCAAATTGTCAGTGATGGTATGGGGCTATATATCCATGCAAGGCGTTGGTGAATTAAGAGTATTCACTGATATATTGAATAAAGAGCTTTATTTGGATATTCTAAAAAAATGGCCAGTGCTCAAAAGTTTGGAATGGAAGATCCACAAAGACCTGGAAAAATGAATTTCAAATTATATCAGGACAACGACCCCAAACATAAGTCCCTATTGTGCAGAACATGGCTGCTATATAACTGCACCAAAGTCCTCGATGCACCTCCACAGAGCCCTGATTTGAACCCAATTGAACATTTGTGGGCACACTTGAAAAAAAGATAGCACAACGGGCGCCAAAGGGAAAAGCTGACCTGATCAGGATTATATATGAAGAATGGCAGAAAATACCTCAGGAATACGACATACAACACTTAATTGGATCAATGCAAAGAAGACTTCAAGCTGTTATCGATGCCAAAGGTGGGCACACCAAATATTAGTTAAAAATCAAGCTGAAAATAGGTTTTTTCTAATTACATTTGTTGCGAGGATAGTTTATTAGCGACTAAAAAACATAATTCATTAAATGACCATACATACATGTTGCATTGTAACTTTCAAACATGTTCTAACATATTTTTCAACACCCTTCCTCAATGCAAGCATGTTTACAATTTCATTTCTTTACAAATTTTTAAATAAATCCTTGATGTATTGCGTCTGGGCCAAGGTGATCTCACCTAGTTCTCCTTTACGTTGAATCTCCATACCACGAAACAATTCCAACGAACTCTTGTCAACACATTCAAAAGCTTTTGAAATGAGTGCCTTAATGTTGACTAAGTCTTGTTTTGACTTGCATACTATAATGAGATCATCAACATAAACCAGTATTATTGATAGATTACCTCCTTTCTGTTGTCTATATAAGCATGGCTCGTTGTCTAGCGGACAAAAACCAATACCGCGTAAAACACCATCAAGCTTGGAGTTCCACTCCCTTCCTGACTGCTTCAACCCGTATATGGCCTTTTTCAGTTACAGAACTTTTCCTGGCTGACTGTCATCTGCATATCCCTCTGGTTGTCTCATATACACAGTATCTTTAAGATCACTATTAAGATATGCTGTGCACACATCCATCTGATGCAGGTACAGTTTTAATTCAGCAGCCATTGCTAGTACCAACCGCATGCTCTCCAGCCGACACACAGGTGCAAATGTCTCAAAGTAGTTAACGCCGTACTGTTGCGAGCATCCCTTCGCAACCAATCGTGCCTTGAAACGTTCTACTTTGCCGTCTGCGTCTCGTTTTAGACTGTACACCCATTTGCAGCCAACAGCTTTCTCATTCCTTGGTAATTCGGTTAACACCCATGTTTGATTTATCATCAATGCATCATACTCCTTCTGCATTGCATCACGCCACTCTGATGCATGCTCACTGTTGATTGCTTCATTGTTCGACGTTGGAATCGATACGTCCCTAGCAACCAAAGTACCAAGTATGTTGTATTGCTTCCGCGGACGACCTGGCAGTCCTGTACGAAGCAATTTGGGCCTGCCGGGGCCTACACGCTGCGTTGATGCATCTTCTTCAGCTGGTTCTTCTACACTTTCACAATCATCAGTGCAGTTTCTTTCGCTGCTGCCACAAGCGACCACGTCGTTGCCACCGACATCCTCAGCTTCACTGGCATGTTCATCAACATTGCTAATGACCGTTGTCATTTCATCATTAGTTTTGTTCATTGACAAGTCAAAAGTAATACGCCCGCCATCAGCCTGCTGCTCACTGCTACACTCATCAAATATAACATCGCGTTTCTCGACAACTTGCCTCTTTTCAGTATCATACAACCGATACGCCTTGGCTGATCTCGAATACCCAACCATACGATACTCTTGGCCTTTTGGTTGAAACTTGCTCTTGTGGTGACCTTTGTCAAGCGCCACTGCAACGGAACCAAAAACTCTTAGATGACTGATTGATGGTTTTTTACCTGTCCACGCTTCCATGGGTGTCATGTTGGTTAGCGCACTTGTGGGTGACCGGTTTCGAATACATTTCAGCTTCTTTCCAGTCTGACGCTCTACCAAGTTCTTAAAATCGACAAACTTCTCAAAAACCTCGTCCTTACGTTTTAAGAAATATACAAATATGCGTCTGGATTTGTCGTCAATAAATGTCACAAAAAATTTGGCACCACCAACTGAACTTGTTTCAAACGGACCACACACATCAGTGTGCACCAACTCCAACAACTCGGTCGCACGGTTGTCAGTTGCATTTGGGAAAGGTTGCACATGTATTTTGCTGACCATACATGTCTTACAAGCCATCGTAGGTGAAAAATTAACCTTTTCCAATCCTTTCACCATATTCTTCTTAGCAGCTTCCATTAAACTAGAGTAGTTCAAATGACCATACCTTTTGTGCCACAAGGTTCCGTCGTTTCCAATTGCAGCAAAACACTCATTTCGCTTTCCATCAAACATGTACAGGCTACCAGCTTTCTTGACTTTCAATATGCACTTGCCCTCTTGCACAACCTTGGCACAATCGCTCTCAAAACGAAGACAGCAAGCGTTTTTAACTGCTTGACTCACAGATATGAAATTTCCTTTCATACTTGGCACAAACAACACATTGATCAATTTCAATACACCAAAATCTGTTTGTAGTTTTACTTCGCCTTTTCCTTTTGCTCGTAAGAAACCAGCATCAGCCAAACCAATCATTTCTGTGTGTTTTTCAAATTTCGTGAACAATTTTCTATCACAGCACATATGACTAGTCGCGCCACTGTCTAGACACCACATCGAACGGTCAAATCTAACGGCATCCAACATACCTAACAGACTGCTTTGCTTCTGTTGCTCCTTTTTCGTGCCCTCTTTTCGCTCATTCTTTGTTCTTTCGTTGAGACATTGGGTTTTAATGTGTCCACGCTCACCACACTTATAACAAACAACGTTTTTGTTATTCTTCTTTGCTTGTGTGTTATGCCGTTGATGAACTGATGCAGCTGCAAATGCTTGAGCGTTCTCTTTCACATGCACACTGCCCTTCCATTCCCCTTCTTCCTTCAACTTAATACAAAGAATGTCGAATGCTGGCAAAACATCACGCGTCTCAATGGCGACAACAAAGTTTTCGTACTCACTTGGCAAACTAGATAACAGAATGATGGCTCGTAGCTCGTCGTTCATCTCTATTCCTACTGTTCCAAGTTGATCGATGATCTCCACAAATTGGTTCCGCCATCCGTAGACCCAGCAGCTTTTTGTACAGTGACACTTTGCGTACTGCTCCACTAGGCTGGTGTACGTCTTTTAACTTTATCCACGCCTCATTGGATGTGAGGCTGTGCTTGATATAACCCAACTGTGTTGGCTTCACACTAAGGATTATCATGGCCAGCGCCTTTTGGTCCATGTTAGTCCAGTTAATTCCCTCGGAAATACTGTCCTCCTTGATCGCTCCTGATACCACGCCCCATAGCTCCGAATGTACTAGGACACTACGCATCTGGACACTCCAGGTATCATAATTCCCTTCCTCCAGTTTTTCTATGTTATATAACGCACTCATATTGATTTGCTCAAAAGAAACTGTTATAACTGCACAAGCCATTGCCTGGGCCCATAACCTGTTGCGAGGATAGTTTATTAGCGACTAAAAAACATAATTCATTAAATGACCATACATGTTGCATTGTAACTTTCAAACATGTTCTAACATATTTTTCAACAACATTACTACGTCGTATGCATTTTGCAAACATTTATGTGTTAACGCAAAATCTGACTTATTTTTTCTTTTCTCTTTTTGTGTGTACTTCCAATGAGATAACTGTTGTTTTTTTTCTTGAATAAGTATTAAAAATTAATATAAGAACATAACTCCGTTTTTATTTTTTTCGATACACACCGTTTTACCGTTTAAATTTACTGTTTAAGTGAAGTTTGACTGCTATTTTTGACATTGCAAACATTTATGTGCTTATGTGTATATCATAGACTAGATAAGTCGCACATAAACACAGAGCTCGTTCTGAAAATTGTTATTGGCTTTGTCTAACGCAAAGCAACACATAAAATAATTCAAAGCAAAAAAAAAAAAAAACTGCACTTATTTTACCTTCACCATTTAATTTTATAATCAATTGCCTTATTTCCAACGATGCTTGTATACCATTTGGAGCCATTTCAAAATAATACTTCTAAATTGCAACTTCTTGTTATCAAATGCAAATATGAAGTAAAAGCAAACAGCAAAAATCAACAAAGAGTACATTTCTATAGAATAACGGTAGTTTCTTCTCTCATTCTTCGTTTGTCCGATTATTAATTTAAAGGTTCTTTTTACTGATGAAAGCAAATTTAATTTGAATGGATCAGGATGGAGGAAGCCAAACGAAGACGTTTTACCCAAAAACACCAAGCCCACTTTTAAGCATGGAGGTTTTGGGCTGTATCCTTAACATTTTAAAACAGAATATTAAACAAAGTGCAGAAAAACTAAACATTCTAAGTAACTTTGCATTTTACCACGATAATGATTCCAAGCATACTTCGGAAGTAGCAAAGCTTTGGTTGATCTATAACTGCTCCACACTGCTGCAGACACCTGCTCAGAGTCCGTATCTCAATGTTATTGAATATCTGTGGGAAGAACTTGGTAAGCGAGTGTACCGAAAAAAATTCAACTCATTGGCAGACTTAAAAGATGGATTGATGCAGGCATGGCATTCTATTCAGCCTGAATTATGCAAAAAATTGGTAGCATCAATGCCAAGAAAATTACAAGCACTCTTGAAAGCTAAAGACTATGCAACAAAATATTAATTTTTAATTTTTATAACTTTTTTTTTTTTTAAGTTCAATTTAGTGTCCGATTATTCGTTGCGCACTTAGAAATGACTTTTATGTTATTATCATGAATTTTTCCGTTATTCTTGCTTTATTGTTTTTGTTTTTATTGTTGTTATTAAAGATCAGATGTTGGACAATAAATATACACTAAACAAAATTTCGTTTTTATAAGAAATTTACCCATTTTATTATAAAAATTATAATCACAACCCTTGTCCGATTATTCGATGGAGCCAGAGTATATGCAAACTTCCTCTAACATATAACGTTTAATTAATCAAAATCGACCTACTTAATCAAAAGATATTATTAGTTGGCTTTGCCTAAATAACTTCAGTATGTATAATAATAAATAGCTTCAGTATAATAATAATAAATATTTAGAGAGAAGAATGAAATAGTCCAAGCAGACAAAAGTTAAGATGTATGTGTGAGTATATGAATTTCGTAGACTGTTAATTGTAATTGTTGCTTTATTTTTTGTTTGTTGATCGTTTTCATCATCATGTTTATTTGTTGATCATTAACATCATTATATTTGCAAAACTTAATCATTTCATTTTTACTTATTTGTATTTGATGTTTGAAAGGACACAGCAAAGCGTGGCTGGGCAAAGTTAGTTTAAAAATAAAACTGTATTATTATTATATATTTAGTTTTGCTAAAAATTTAACAATGTAAAGTATTTAAAAAGTATTTTTCTTTTTAAAGAATATGCAGTCCGATGTGCTTCTATTTGGCTACCATCGCAAGAAAAGTTGTGCAGTTTGTGGATACCTGGAATGCTTTTTACCGTTTTCATTTAATATTAAGGACTCCTCAATTTTCTGTGAGGAATGTTTTTTTTTGCACATTAAAAAAGTGATTAAGCGTCTGAGAAAACCACATTTTGAGATTTTGTTTATTGACAAACCTTTCTTTTTAACACTGCACCAACTTCATTAACAGCACCGTTTCCGTGCGAAATTGCAAAAAAATTCCCTTACATAACTTTACAATTCATTTTTTCATTAAGTCTGGTCTGCTCGACACTGTATAAACTGTGAGCTACATCTGTCAGAGAATATGAAAATTTTGGATAGGTTTCCGTACAGGACTTGGATCTCCACTAAAAGCTTCATCAAAAAACAAAAAAAAAAACGTCCTTACTCTGGCTTAGCTTATACCTGTTGATGGCGAAAGACTTCGCCTCTCCCAAAAACTAACTAACTAAGGCTAACTCAAACGGCTTTAAACCTCTTTTGATCTCCTCAAAATATTTTTGTTCGGCTCTTCTAAAAAAAAATTCAAGTCAAATGGAGCAAGCTGCGCCTCAAGTTCGTAGGAGGTCTGATAGTCGGGGCAACGCTATTTGAAAGGGTTACGCGACTATTTATTTTTCGCCAATTTTGCCACTTCACATCATCTTCCATATTTCTTAAAAAGGTAAGAGGAACTAAACTCATCTTTTATGTAAAAAACGCATTTCTTGCAACAGAAATCAATTTAATTACAAAACTTTTCACCCACACCCTAACGTCGAACGTGATAACTGAGTTTTTTAAAACTGTTATTAAGTACAAATTCTATTTACAGCAATAATTTGATGCACTTTCTATAAATTTTTTTGCTCTACTGATAAAGAATGCCTCTTTTCGGTGTCGAACGTGACAATAAAATATGCAGTAGAAATATGCAAAATTTTACCGTTATCCTTCATTCCTTTTGTTTCATCTCATTTATATAAGTTTAAGAAAGAGATCAAGAGAGATTTCGTGGAACAAACACTTATACAAATGTCCAATTAGAAATGAACAAACTACAATTTGCCACTTTACAATCGTTTTTCTTATAATTTTTAGTAAATACTTGAGATATTTGTTTTTTCATTTTAAATTTGAATATTTTAGTATAATAATATAGTAAAATAATGTGATTTTAATAACTTTTATTTTTTTTGATAACGGTGGACCTTTTGTTGGAAATGCCCATATTCGGTTGCATCAGTTATGCGTATATTAAGAATTACTATTGGGAAGCTGGATCACATATTTTTCTCAATAACGGTTATGCTAACTAGGAATTAGTATAAATGGGGCAAGTTAGAACTACTGTAAGACAATTACTATTCAGAGCTTAACCACTACGGTGCTTTGCTCATAGCAATCAAAACCTCTTGAGCCCTTAAGGTTAATTGTTCTTGTGGTCTTTTAAATAAAGAATATAAAAAAAAAAAAAAAACAAATAAATAAAGGTTTTATTCTTCGATTATTTTATTATATATGTATAATGTAAACTTTAATAATCTTGGCTCAAAATGAGCTTTGTTTTATTGTTGTAGTTAAAAGCATTGTTTTTATAAAAAATTTTAACTAATTTTAAAACTAAATTTTGTTTATTAAAAAATTACCAATTACCTTACATGAGGTATGCACCAAAGGAGAAGAAAAATAAATCAGGTTTTATACTGTTACATAAATATTTGTTAAAAAGCACCGATCACAAAGGGAATTAATGCCCTTTTCACAGTAGAGTGTAAGCAGCTTCAATATGCAAACGGTTCAAAAATCAACAACAACAGGGACATTAACAAAATATAAGGTTTATTTTTGTAACACAAAATTACTTTAAAGCTGATTTCTGAGTGGAAGTCGTTTTGCAAGCATTTTCTGCACTCAGACTGTCCATACGGTCTGTTGAAAGTGCTGCCAAGAGTTTGCAATTTTTGCCTGTCTACTTTTTTTTCTTTTTGTTTCGCGTATACAGACATGATGATGTCAGTTAATTTCAAGGCAAATTGTTCTAAATCATGTATTGTCCTTAAATTTTATGTTTAAAATTAGAACAACGTCCGCGCAATGTACCATGTAGGTATTATCAAAACAAACACAGCTGTTTTTCAGTAAGCGAAACAACAATATGAAAACAATGTGAAAAGGTTTTTGAAGCAAGCTACTTTTTCAGCACTGTGAAAAGTATAATTTATTTTATTTTGCAATTATTTATGTGACAGACTGTAATTTTATATTTGTTCATTTAATAGAACTAAGATCATCATTATATAATTATAATTACAGATTATAATCTAGTATTTTTTCAATATGAGCACTTCCACTAGGAAGAGGCCTTCAGCTCAGAGAAGTTAAAAAGGAGAGGAGGAAATTAGATAAGCGCAGGACAAGAGTTACATTGAGCGGAAATGGAACCCTCGACTCTTGGGATCTTTACCAAGTGCACTAACCACTAAGCCAACGAGCCAGACTTAAAAAACATTACAAAGCAGTAATTATAATACAGTACAATAGTAAATCACTTACAATAGATTTGAAGTGCGTAAAAACTGGTTGTCAGTTTCATTACTCGTATTACGTATTTAGAAATATTTTCTTTGTATTTTTAGACAGAATTTGTTATTTCCGTTTTTACTTTAATATGTATCTAAGCTTCCCATGTCACTAAACGTATGAACTAGTGATGCAAGCATGCGAACAGATGAGCTTTGAATTGTCAACTAAACCACGGTTGTGAATAAATATTATTAATACATGTAACGTTGAGAGTTGAAAGCTAAAAACACAACAATAACTAGTAAGGGCGCTTAAGCCTGGTGGGCCTGACAGTTTGATACCCTATATTCAAATAGCTTAAACAGAATAATTAGTGTTTCGAGTTAAATGATTGTTTTCTTTAAAAGTTGAGTATATGGCCTACAATTAATACTAACAAGCTTGGTTGATGATCACCTTGCTGTTACTGATTATGGAATCCCACGCTTTCTGGAGACCATGAATCACGGTTACCAGTATCAGGCTAAAATAATAATGCACTTAAACAATAGTGTTGTGAAGTGTATAACAAACAATCAAAAATTGACACAAGTTTCTACAGTTAAGTTTCACAAATTTCATGTGATAAGGCGTAATTTCAATGAGTACGGGAGAGGCGTTATTTAATTTGCCACTGCGTACACAATTGGGATATTTATCACGTTTATACGACATATTAGTTCGGTGTAACTAATATAGTTCTAACTAACAACTTACAGGTGAAACAATTTTAATGCACGTTAAAAACACAAACCGATTAATGTAGTTCGCATTTTTAAGCAGACTTTTTTTTGAGTCGAACTAAAAGAACATTTAAATGTGGTCTTTGAAATGCAGAACAGAGTTGCCATGCGGCATAAGTATTTTGATTTATTTTAACTTTGTTAATGATTTTGTGAATCATACAATAAACCGGAAAATCATTGCAAAACGTTAAAGCAATGCGATTTTAAACTAGAAAGAAGGTTATCTTCGACTATGCCGAAGATAATATATATACTCTTCACGGGATTTGTATGGGAAGTACCCTCCCTAGTGATCCGATTCGGCTGGTTTCAACAAATGTGCTGCGCCTTTATTGGAAACTGATAGTGTTTAAGCTTAAGTTTGATACGACAAAAAACAAAGAATATATATACTTTAAGTCTTTTTTTTTTGTCTCCTTCTGCCTGTTACAAACTTCATTACAAACTTATAATACTATTCACTCCCGTGAAGAGTATAAAATTAAATGATTTTGATGAGAGAGCCGCATTATATTTTGAGCATATGGCAACTCTGCACGAGTAAAGTAAACTTTCGTTTGGATTAAGAACGCAGAGAAGTCGCAAGAATAAACAGTTACAACATATTCGTTGTTTTTAGGGTTCCGGACCCAAAGGGTAGTAAAACTAAAACATTTTCAAAAATTTGAAGGGGCCGCCCTACAAAAAACATTTTCGTTTGTATGGCAGCTATACGATCCAGTAATCCTACGATCTTGAAATTTGGATGGTTAGTGGCTATACATCAGAAACTTATACTTTCAGTAAATTTCAGTTTGTTCGGATTACTAGGGAGGGTTCCTCCCATACAAACCCCCATTCAAATTGTCGTTCTTATTAGAATAACTTTTTGGTTTTTCGTTCAATCGAAATGAAATTTAGAAACTATAAGTTTCTGATATAGGCGCGTTACTTCTGTTGGAATCAAGCAAATTGGTCACCTAGAATGGTTACCTCCCATGCAAACACCCATTAAAATTCAGGTTCTTAATAGAAAAACTTTTTTGTTTTCTGTTTTATCAAACTGAAATTTGGACACTATAAGTTCTTGGCATAGACGCTACACATCTAATGGAATCAGCCAAATCGGCCACCTAGGGGGGTACCTCCCATACAAACTCACCATTAAAATTCAGGTTCTTATACAATAGAAAAACATTTTTGTTATTTGGACTATTGAACTGAAATTTAGACACTATAAGTTTCTGATTTAGGTGCGGTCTATTTTTTGGAATTAGATCTGGTACGGAACTCGCACTTGGCTCATTTTTTAGAGTGATATTAATAACGCAGAATTAAGCTGTCGTATAAACGCGGTAATGTTACATTGATCGCTTTATGTTTGTAGTGATTATACAATACTTGCTACGTCATTGTGTCGTTATTAAGTGCGAATTTGTTTGTTCGAAGATGCAAAATGCATGATAAAAGTTATCACACAACAAATTAAAAGCAAGAAATCGATCAAATAACGACACATGTTACCCAGGCGCTTGGTCAGCTTTTCCTGCACTTCACAGGAAATGCTTGTACAATAATTTGATCATTTGGTTTCTTTAGGTTAATTTAGTTTCTTAAAATTAAGCAAATTATTGTTATGATAAAAACATTTGTAAAATTAGTCTATGTTGAAACAATTTTATCGTTTCATTTCCACTATGTTCCAAGGTAATTGAATTGAATTATTTAGAAAACAAAAATTAAAATCCAAATAATAAAAACAAAAACAAACACAAAAAAAAAAAAAAATATATTAAGAACTTAGACAAAAGAAGATATTAAATAAATTAGAATTAAAAAAAAACAATTCGAAAAATATTAAAGAAATTAATTGTGACCTTAAATAATAATCATTAAGACCATTGTGAATTTGAATTATTGAAAATTATTGATGGCCAATCCCAACAACTTGATTAGACCAGCTGTATTACCACTTTCTACACCACCTGCTATTGCACCAACCACGTCATCTTCTCAAGTTAGCAATATGAATTTAGAAGGTTTACGCCCTCAGTTAATGTTAATGATAACCGAAATTATGAATACCCAGGGACCGCAAATAGTGACGTTACGAAAGTACAAGACCACGATTGGACAGGAACATATAAACCAATTGCAAGAAATAGATAAGATACCAGACTTGGTAAAATGCCTAGAACGAAGAGTAACGAAATTATTAAAATACTAATAGATACCGGCTCAAATAAAAACTATATTCGACCACAATGGATATAAACTCCCATAATAAATGAAAAACCCTTTTACGCCAACTCAGTTGGAAGTGAAATATCAGTTACACATCATACGTTACTAAACGTTTTCGGCGAAAGTCATTACAATATTAAATTCTTAATACTACCGATACTTCAATCTTTCGATGCAATTCTCGGAAATGACAGCCTGAAAGAACTTTCTGCAGTGATTGATATCAAAAACAAAATGACTATTTTGGGTAAAAGAAGGTAAAGATTAAACAACAAACTTCACAAAAAGTCAATCCCATTCGAACGGACCACATGACAACAGATCAAGAACAAAGAATCAGAGCTATTCTTCTAAATCACAATAACTTATTCACCGAAACTAATGATAAACTCACCTTTATGACTAAAGTACAGGCCGACATTCAGACAAACTCAGGCACACCAATGTACGCAAAACACTAACCATGCTCAATGTCACTCAAAGCAGAAGTAGAGACTCAGGTCAAAGAACTTTTAGCGAACGGCATAATTCGACCTTCTAGAGCCCCTTACAACTCTCCAGTGTGGATCGTATCGAAAATACTGGATGCATCAAAGAAAAAGAAATTCAGAATGGTAATCGACTATAGGAAATTGAATTCGGTCACTGTTTCTGATAAATACCCGATTCCAGAAATAAACGAGGTACTAGCCCAACTTGGTGGAAATCAATTCTTCATAGTCTTAGACCTCAAAAGCGGTTTCCATCAAATTCGTCTTAAAGATTCGGATATCGAAAAAACGGCATTCTCAGTCAACAACGGTAAATATGAGTTTACCCAATAACCGCTTGGGTTAAAGAATGCACCTTCTATTTTCCAAAGAGCGTGGGCATATTGGCAAGAGATGCTATGTTTATATTGATGACATAGTAGTATTTGGATAAAATCTAGAAGAACATCTGGAAAATATAGAGAGAATATTCCAAGCTCTAGAGAAAGCAAACGTCAAATGCCAACTTGACAAATGCAAATTTCTCAAAGAAGAGGAAGAGAATTTCTGGGTTTTATAATAACATCAAAATGTATTATATTATACTAAAACTAATCCGAAGAAGGTTGAAGCTATCGTCAACTTTCCACCAACAAGAACACTGAAAGAACTTCGTTCCTTCCGGCTACTACAGGCGCTTTATTTTTCAATACGCCAAAGTTGCAAATCCACTTATGGCGGTTTTGAGAGAGGAGGATGGTAGACAATCAAAAAAAATTATCTGATAAAAAATTAATAAAACTCGATGAAGAAGCTTTGGAGGCATTTCAAAAATTAAAGAACGCGTTAACTTCAGAAGACCTGGTGCTCGCCTATCCCACCTTCAATAAAGAATTCCATTTGACAACTGACGCTTCGAACTACGCTATCGGGTCAGTACTTGAACAAGACAATAGACCCATTACCTCCATATCAAGATCACTCAAAGATGCTGAGGAAGACTATGCTGCCAATGAACGAGAAATGCCCGCTATCTTCTGGGCATTGAAAAAACTACCTATACGGTAAAGCTAAAGTAAAAATATTTAGATTTACAGAACAAATTAAAACCATGAAATCGATCAAATAACGACACATGTCGTCACCCAGACGTTTGGTCAGCTTTTCCTGTACTTCACAGTTCGGTTTGCTAATGTTAATTAGTACTTGAGTCAGTATGCTCAATATCAATAAATAAATTAGCAGTCTAAAACAAACCTTTAAAAAAGCTTGGCATTCTAAAAAATCACTCGATCTTTTTTTTTTAATAACTACAAAAAGGTAAAGGTTAATTTATATAATCATCAAGGCACTTTATTCTTAAAAATCTCATTTTTATTAAATAAAATTTAAATTTAAAACACCCATCTTGATTTAAAAAAAATGAAAGTCAATAAAATATTTCTACCTCATGGCAACTCAGCACGAAGCAAAATTTTACGTGCAGCTGATTTTTAAGAGACGGTAGTAGTCCTGAGCGTTTATGCTACATTTCATAGTGCATTAACAAAATAAGGTCGGGTTTAAAATGCTAGGTTTGGGACGATTCATCGTGAGTGAAACGTGCGTTGTAAAAATGTTTATGCATGCGATTTGTGGTAGGGCTCCATTGGGTCAAACGATTTAAATGTCGAATAAAGGATGTAATTAAATACTTTACAATGAACGAATCTGAAATAAAAGTCGTATGTACTCTAAAAGAGCATGTGTACACAGAACTTAATGCAAATAACACAAGGAAAATAAGCAAGTTGTACCAGACCCATACTCCTGTACCTCAACAGAGTTTTGCCCAGCTAGCAACGGCCCATGGTGGGATTATTAACCAATTCTATTGGAACAGGGTCGGACAATATATTTCTGTCTCTCACTCAAATCTAACATCACTATCAACCGCAACCAAGCTTCTACCAACCTACTTTACTCAACCTCACAGACCAATGTGGCCACCGATGTCACTAGACGCGGGCTTGGGTCTGTTCCCATTTGCCGTACCGTCTCTAGTACTCTACTCTACTCAGCTATAAGTTTCATATTTTTTTCTTTTTAT
Organism: Amiota minor; assembly: GCA_037043295.1. NCBI lineage: Eukaryota > Metazoa > Arthropoda > Insecta > Diptera > Drosophilidae > Amiota > Amiota minor. The sequence goes on from JBAMAW010001867.1 coordinate 246,135, forward strand.
TCTCACTCAAAAGTTACATGCTATACCACAAAAGAAAAAAAAAAATTGAATTCAGTCATGGAACAGAGATAAAAAAAAGAAGTAAGAAGTATAACTTCGACTATGCGGATGTTGATATACTCTTCACGCACCCCTAGAAAACGTTTTTGCTTACGCTCTGTAATAGGGCATTCAGAAATATTTAAATATTGATTTGACTTATGTTTAGGATATGGTCAGTACCCATATAGCATTTCAACACTGAGACGAAAATATTTGTATGGGAGCCTTACGATCCAGTAATCCTAGGGTCTTGAAATCGACACGGTTGTTGAATATTGATCAGACACTTGTATAGTTGAAATTTCAGTTCGATAACACAAAAAACAAAAAAAGGTTTTGTAATAAAAACTTAAACTTGGTTTGTATGGGAGCTATACGATCCAGTAACTCTATGATCTTGAAAGTATGCATATTATGGACATTGTTTAGACACTTATAGTAACTAAATTTTAGTTCAAGAGGACAAGAAGCAAAAAAGTTTTTCTAAAAACAACATGAATTTAAAAGGGTGGTTTGTAAGGGCTGGTTCCGACAAATGTTTTGCGCCTGTCTTAAAAACTAATAGTTTCCAAGTTTCAGTTCGATAGGACAAACACTAAAAATGTTTTTCTAATAAGAACCTGAATTCAAATGGGCGGTTTGTATGGTAGGTACCCCCCTAGTAGTCCGACATATCCAATAGTATCTAAGTTTCAGTTCGATAAGACGAAAAACAAAAAAGTTTTTTTTTATAAGAACCTGAATTCAAATGGGTGGTTTGTAAGGGAGGTACCCCCTGATTCCGACAAATGCACTGCGTATAGTAAAAAGAAAGGTTCGTGCGAAATTTCAGCTCTCTATCTTAAAAACTGAGGGACTAGTTTGCTTAACGGACATACGGACATGGCTTAATCAATTCGTCTAATCGAGCTGATCAAGAATATGTATACTTTTGTCTCCTTCTGTCTGTTACAATCTTCATGACAAACTTATAATACTATTCACTCTCGTGAAGAGTAAAAATAAAGCGACGTTCAGAATGTACAAATTGCTGCGAGGACAGATACCTGCTAACTTAACCTAAAAAGGTCTCTGGTTCAATAAATAAAAATTTAAAAGCCCCTTTACAACCGCCGACACTCCAGGACTTATCTTGCATTTCCTTCTACACCTTCTTACACTTTTCACACTTACACCCAAACAAAAAAAAAATGATAATATAAAAAAAAAAAAAAAAATAAGGAAAACTCCCTCTTTCACTATCCTCTCACGACGCCCTTAACAGACGGGTCAACAACGTAAACGCTTCCTCTCCTTAGTGTGATGCCCCTGCAACCGGCCGGATAAAACTCAAAAATATGAAACAGAATCAGCAGCCTCCACTCCTTCTCCCTTACAGGAAACCTTAGTCACTGGTTATATGGTAATATAGAAAATTTTGTTGTGTGCGGTTAGGTCCAGCAGCAGTACCTCATGCTCCAATTCATTCAGATCTAAATAACGAATACTTCATCCATTTCACTACGCAACTACTGCACAGCAGTTATGGAACTTCAATGTCGTTTTGTTGTATTGGTTATCTTACGTTGAATTTGTTGAGAGTTAGTAACTTTGTGTGTTTTTGTTTTCTTTTTTATCGCGTATTTTGTTGACTATTTGAACTATTTACCAAGTGTTTTTGGTTATTTCTTTGATTGCATTTCTACTTTTCGTATGATTTATAAACAACACAGTACATTAAATAAATAAATATTTTACACATCTTCATTATCCATAGAACATCTTTGTAAAAACCAATTAATTAACACAATATCTTTTTTTTCCGATATCCAAAAAAAAAAAAAACCCCCGGACATCCGCCAGCTTCCAGACTCTCTCAGCTTAAAACAGCAAGTGCCGCCATTCTGCTCAAACATCTATATATAACGCTTTCTAACAACGGACCACCATACGGAATTCTAAAACGGATAATAATAATAATAATAACGCTCGCTATTGTCCCGACATGTTGAGTTCGAAAGCTTTCTCAACTGTTGACTCAGACAGACGGACATATCATAAAACTTAATTTTATTCTAGGGGGTTTCCTCTTTTTTTGTTATTGGATGCTTTTACTTTTAAGCATACCCTAAGTTGGAAAGACTGTCACTTTGAAGCTTGTCAGCAGCTGAAAACATCAAACATGTTTGATTGACCAAACAGAGCTGTGCTGATAACTTCGTTGAAAAATCAGCAGTCAGCTTCTGTGTGCGAACTTTCATTGGCTGCATCGTGTTTATTTCTTCAGCTGCTTTTCTTTGTGAGCGCATCGCCTAAGACTTGTTTATACTACAGATGCTGTGAAAGCGTATAACAGGAAGTCTGGTGCAACAAAAAAAAAAATAATAATAATAATAAAAAAGCCTTTAGCAAACTTTTAGAATGAATGGTCATATTACTCATGAGAAGGCATGCTGAAATGGGTTATAAAATAAATAACCAATTATACCACAATGTCGAATACTATTTGTACGTGAAGAGTCCGACTCAACGGGTGAGTTGCTATAACATTTTGCATAGATTAAAAAAAAAAAAAAAAAATCAAGAACTATAACTCTTCCAGAGTGGTAATGTAAATATTTAATCATTTAAAGAAAGTAAATACTATATTTATATACAGTATTTAACTTTCTTTATTTATCAAAAAGATATAAAGAAATTAATAGGTTAATAGACTCTGCAAGAGCGTTTTAAATTTATTAAGTATTAAGTTATATTATGTGAAGTAGGCAAGTTTTTTGGTAGGCTCTTGACAAACCCTGTTTTGGTCAGTGTGGCAGTACTTTTTGTTGCGCGCCAATTTAAAACATCAAATGATGATTTCAGTATATTTCAAATTGTAACTTTTTTTTAATTGTAATAATATACGCAGCAGGAATAAAAAAGACAGCTGGAAGAACTATTGTATTGTATTGTGTAATGTATTTATATAAAATTGCAAATCATGTATTTTTCAATAGTATTACGTTTTAATTTAGCGCAACGTGCGCGCATGTTCTATGTGTATGTATTTTTTGTTTTATCTCTTTTTTTAAATTGCTTTTATTTGTATTGAGACCGGTAAGAGAACTTTTAACAAATAAACTTAAAATTAGAAATGTGTATTAACGGTAAAAATAATTACAGTAACCGTTAAATACAGTTTAACCACTATTAGTAAGGATGACTTCTTTTAAGACTGCGTTGTGTGGAGTCCGGGTTGAGAAGTTTGTATGGCAGAAGGTTTGAGTGTAAACTGAGCTTTTGCGCGTACCTCTTGCTAAAGCGGATGACTTCTTTCATGCCTATTGGCATATGAAGGTTTCTGTGTAGATCATCGCTGCAATATACCACGTCTCTCCTTACTCTGCGTAGTGTTAGGTTTTGATACCTTTAAATATTGTTTACATTAGATTTAGCTGGAATTCCCCACAACTGTATTCCATATGTCCAAACTGGCTGTAGCCAGTTGATTTTGTAAAGCCGTTTTTTGTTTACAAGGCTGAATTTTGATGTATTGCCAATTAACCAAGCCATGCGCTTTGTTTTTAGTGCTTTCTAGCGAGTAAATGATGTCTCCACGGAAGTCTTTTGTCCAAATTTCTGCCGATATATATAATAATATCCCTCATTGGTATCACAATACCATTAAAACGGAGTGAGGATCTAGAGCCGGTACGTAATGAAAAACCGTGTGTGTTGACTTTTCAGAGTTTACCAATATGTTCTTCTTATACATTACGGTTTCGATGTCTCGAAGCTGTTGTTTTAATTGCTGAGTAGTACTGCTATTACTTAATGACCTGACTAATATCGCTATGCCATCTGCGTACGTGGCAGTTGTCATTTCTTCCCCAATTGATATAAAGCAATGGGCCTAATACACTGGGCTTGAGGGACACCAGATTGTACTGCTTTGATCGGCGAATAGGCACCTTCAACTCTAACATAAAATCTTCTATTACTCAAGTATGATCTTAGGATATGAAATTTTGGTGATGGTAGTTTACTTTCAATTTTATAAAGAAAGGACATTATGCCATAGCCATTATGCAAAGGCTATTGACATTCAGGAACACAACAGCTCTTTATTGCTTTTCTTCGAATGCTTTAAGTACTCCGTTGACAACTCGATGCACTTGCTCACGAGTATCATGCTTGCGTCGGAAACCAAACTGATGATTGGGTAGTATTTCATCATCCATTATGAACAGCACTCTACGAACAAATATTCTTTCAAATTTTTTCGAGAAAACCCTCAACAAACTTATTAGCCTATAAAATGATAGCTTTTGTTCAGGTTTCCCTAGTAGAAGTATGTGATTAATCTCGGCAGATTTCCATTGACTAGGGAAGCGACTAAGCCTGAAGCAAACATTGAAAATGTGTACTAACAGCAGTTGACATTTAATTGGGAAGGCTTTTATTGTTGCAGCATCAATTCCATCGTACCCTTTTATGTCTGCTTGCACTTATTGGAGCTTGACTGAATACAGAGGTGGACCAAGCTGGCAAGGGTCATTCATCAATTCTATTAAAAACAATTTTTCATTTGGAGAATCTGTGCATATCAATTTTCTTTTCTCAGTTACTTGCATTCTTTTTTGATGTATTGTAGTACAATGAGTAGTTTTTATATGTTCGATTAATGTACCTAGATTTAGGAGTATATATGTCCGCTGCTTCATGATTTTTGTTGTTAAGTTATTCGATAGGGTCATCGATATCCTGCTCGTTTTTTAATTTAATATTTAAGTCGATCTCCACACCTAAGCAACGGCGGAATAGATCAAAATCGGAGTTATTCTTGGTTAAGCTTTTCTATCGAATTTTTAAATCGATCGGAATATTCACAAGGATAATTACAATCAAGTGATCAGAATATAGATAGTGGTAATCACAAAGTTCAGTCTTCTTTTACCTTTTTTTTTTTTGTGAGATCAATTATTAAAATTGCAATCAATCGTTAATTGAACGATTTTAAGATACATTGACGGATAGGAAATTTAAGTTAACAAATATTAATTAATTGTTCTACGTAAAAGATCCGAAGGGTGGAGCCTTTTCAACATTCTCGGGCAGGCACTTCTAATTAGAGCCGAGGATGGACATGAGCTTTAAGTGCGTCATTGTATCGATTCGTATGACGGTTAATTTGCTCGATAACTGTTGGAATACCCAGGTCACGATGTATAGACATTCTCCTTACATACCAGGGAGCACCCGTAATGTTAAGCAGAGCTTTGTTCTGCATGACCTGGACTCTGTTAGTTGTAATCTTAGCTGCAAGTCCCCAGAGCTGGATACCATAATTGTAAGATGGTACAACAATGGCCTTATACAATGTAACCTTGATAAGCAACGGACTGAGCAGATTTTTTTGGTATTTCCAGATGACAAGATGAGATATGAAGCGATATTAGGTTTTGATTGCACTAAGAAATTTAAATTCATTTCAGATGCCGATGGCTTTAAGTTGGCAGTTCGCAGAAATGGCTGCAACGGCATATTTATAATGTATATAACGCATGCAATGAAGTTAAAGTTCCTCCTCGATACAAAGATGATGTGAATAAAATGATCCCATCGCGTGTGGCTACAGCTCATGCTTTGAGGATCAAATGGAAAAAGTGTGTATTTTTGGAAACAAAAATTGATTTTTTGGGACAAGTGATTGAGGATGGTATGGTGGCGCCAAGTGATGAGAAGATTCGTTTAGTTGTGAATTATCCATATCCGAAAAACTTGAAAGCAATATAGTCATTTCTGGGGATAGTAGGGTACCTCCGAAAACTTATTAGAAATTATTCTCAAACGGCGTATCCTCTGACTGAGTTACTTAAACTGAATGCTGTCTTTAAATTGGGAGATTGGGGATTTGCAGCGAATCAATTGAAAAGGGCTTTTACAAATGCACCTGTTTTGCATATTTATAAAAGGGATGCTGAAACCGAAGTGCATAAGATGCGTCGAAGGAAGAATTTGGAGCTGTGCTAATGCAGAAGTTTGAAAATCAGTAGCATCCGATATTTTTCTAGAGTAAGAAGACGTCACCGCAAGAGTCCAGCATTGTTATATTCTTGAAGTAAAAGCTACATATCTCGCGTTGGAGACGGTTTGGGCACTTTGTTAAATAGAATACGTTGCATGCCGTGAGGCAAACGTATTTTATACCACATATAGAAGACAAGGTGAAGAAAGTTGTCAGTAACTGCGTGAGGTGCATCACCTTTAACAAGAATTTGGGAAAGAAAGAAGTTTTTTTACACTGCGCAGAAAAAGGTGAACATCCGTTGGACACATTGCACGTTGATCACCTGGGTCCGATGTACTTCAAAAGTACTTCAAAGCAGTATAAGTACATATTGGCAGTTGTCGACGCGTTCACAAAATTTGTATGGCTGTTTCCGACAAAATCTACAGGCAGTGACGAGGTGATACGACGACTGGAGAATTGGTCTGACACGTTTGGGACTCCATGTCGCATTGTCAGGGAAAAGCGGGCAGATTTCACATCTACAAACTTTACTGACATCTGTAGGTGTAACTCTGTTGAGCAGGTGTTGGTGACGACAAGTGTGCCGAGAGGCAACGGTAAGGTAGAACGTACTAACAGGCGGATATTGTCAATTATTTCTAAGATATCGGTGGATGATCCATCTATGTGGTTTAGACATGTGGGTACAGTGCAGAAGGCGATTAATTGTAACGTGCACAGTTCAACAAAACTCACACCGTTCGATAGTGATGTTTGGTGTCAAAATGAGAAGTGACATCGGTAGTGGTCTGATAACGATTCTTCAGGATGAACAATTATTTTAATTAGACAACGAAAGACCTGCGTTTGTAAAAGTTCAGAACTTATACAAGAGCAATTTCGACAAGAAGTGCAAGAGTGAGATTGAGTACGACTTGAACGGTTGCGATAAAGCGGACGCAATTCATTGCGGGGAAAAATGGCGAGTGAATTCATGGGTCCGTATTAAGTGGTGAAGGCCAAGAGAAATGGGCGATATGACGTTGAAAAGGCAGCAGATTTTAAACGGCCGAATAAGACGTCTACCAGTTGTGACAACATGAAGCAATGGAAAAGTGTCGGTTTGGATGATGACTTTGATTAATCTGAGGCAGATGAATATCAGTATGACCGAGTTTAAGATGTGGTATTCCTGGTTGGTGTATCCAGTCCTGTGTCGATGATGGCAGGCAGAGAGATATAAAAGGAAGTAAGGTCGTTGAGAGAATTTGTCGAAGGACGCCGAAGTCGTCATGTCGACGTTGTGCAGCAGAAGTCATTATTAGTTGTTATCATTATTGTTACCATTATTGTTTTTATTATATTTGACACATTATTATACCGAAGACAATACACTTTTTTTTTTTATTCCCGATTGGATATGTACTATTGTTTTCCTACATCTTATATCTTAAATATAAAAGAAAACACTAAGTACAATATATCACAAGTTCAAGTTTGATCGTCGGTGATCAAGGACGTGTTTTTAAACTTGCGCTATCGATTCTTTTTGAAAAAATAAAAACAAAAAAAAAAAATAACAAGCATTACACCAAAAACAAAAATATACAATAACAACGAAAAGTGCAACGGTATTTTGAATCCGTGGCCAATTTGTGTATCGCTGATGAGTGGAACTGACGCTCCTCAGATTGAGCGTAGGCTCTCCAACTGCGGGTACTTCACCATCCGCTCGCAGTCATTAGAATCAAGCTCCGCCCAACAAATAAACAACAACGCAAACAACATCACAAGCTATAAATCAAACAATGAAACCTCATGGAGTTCGCAGTGTGCTTCACCTATGATGCTCTGTACACTACCTCCCACAACAACATCAACAACCACTACTACAACGATTGCATCAATAGCAACAACATCAACTACCTGTTCAATTTCATCACTGCAACAACCTTGGCACCCATATTTGATACAGTTCAGAGAGAACAAGCAGCATACACATCCAGCACAAACGGTAAAGGAAAAACTTGTTCCTCTTATAGCAGCACGTCAAATTTCTTCAATGAGTCACCAAAGCTCTGTCGGCAGTCAAATAACGGAAACAGTTATCCCGCACAAGAAGGAGACCGCAAAATCAAAAGGTTCGGCAGTACAGACTGGAATTGATCGCTATGTCCAGATTAAACGGAAACTCAGTCCGCATAAACCTAACTCTGGAAATAAATCTAAGAGATCGAATACCTCTTCTACCCCAACCAATGAGCCCAACGTTTTGAAAGGAAACAGATTTGAAGCTCTTAACAGCGACAATGATCCCATCGACGTAGAAGAGGCCCCAGCAGTCAAGCAAACCAAGCCTCCCCCAATTTACATTCGCGAGCGCAGTTCAAACAATCTAGTATCACAGGTAGCGCAACTTATCGGCAACAACAATTTTCACATTTCCGCTAACCAAAGGCAAAGTACATGAAACTAAACTGCAAATCTACACTGAGAACAATTACAAGATAGTTTCGAAATTCCTCAGTGATGCCAACAAAAACTACTACAATACTTGCTTCACCGCAGAATCACTGTAGAGGAACCTCACAAGCGCAAAGACCCTGTGCAGTGTACAAACTGTCAGGAATTTGGGCACACGAAATCGTATTGTACCCTACCTTCTGTCTGTGTATCGTGTGGTGACCTTCACGAGTCTTCAAAATGCACTGTAAACAAAACAGACACAACATCAAAAAAAATGTAGTAACTGCTGGGGTAATCACACTGCTAATTATAGAGGCTGTCCAGTTTTTAAAGAACTGAAAAACCGAATGAATCAGCGCGAAGTAACTGTAACGGCCCATAACCGACCCGAGACAAAAGCCACGATGCAAGATCCACGTACTTTCCTAACTGCCACTCCCAACATTACATACGCATCCGCACTGCGACCTATCTCGCAACAAATATCCACCGTAGTGCCAGAGAAAGTAACAGATACTACCAAGCGTACACTCCAACAATCTCAGAAAAATGAAGTCTCACAGCATTGTATAACTCAGGAAATAACACCACCCACACCACATAGCTCTCTTGAAAATATGATTGCTAATTTTATACAATGTATGTCCCAGACTACATTATTAATGCAAAATATGCTTCAAGAGATATTAAAAACGCAAAATCTAATCTTACAAAAACTCTGTACTTAAAATGCCTTCGTTCAAAATAACTTCCTGGAACGCAAACGCCGTATCGAAACACAAACTTGAGCTCATAAAATACTTATCCGAGACAGAAACTGATGTTTTATTGCTCTCTGAAACGCACCTTACAAACAGATATAAATTCGAGATCTCGGGCTACTCCTTCTACGCCACACACCACCCAGATGGCAAAGCACATGGCGGAACGGGTATACTCATCAGAAGGGGACTAAAACACTATAAGTCGGTATCATACTCGCAAAACTACATGCAGGCTACGTCGATTGTCATCGAAACTTCAAATGGAAATTTGACGCTTTCATCCGTCTACTGTCCACACCGATTTTCGATCCTAGGGTCCGAATTTCTTGCGGCTGACTTTAATGCTAAGCACCCCCACTGGGGCTCTAGACTTGAAATCCAGCAGCTCTCACAATATCCTCAATCAGCGTAATAACACGGACTCCTACCAACCAGCATTGATCAGAATTCAACGGAACTCACTATACAGAATCCCGTCACTCCCACATATGATCCAAGTTACCTTGATCATCAACGCAGTACACAAGTTTTCGGACATTTGGCAGCAGCACAAGACCGCATGAATCCACCAATAACAGCTGACAGCCCCATTCGGGATCAAAGTGGAAACTAGGCGAGATCTGACGAGGAAAAGGCTTTCACTTTCGCTAACCACCTCAAATCCGTCTTTCAACCAAACTTGCCAAGAAACGGATTTCAACTTCCCCAGCAGCCATGCGTTCCATTTGCTAATTGCAGCGTGCTTAAAACTAATTAAAATGAGATAAGAGCAGCAATTCATAATTTAATCCCAAAGAAAGCGCCTGGACACGATCTCATCACTCCCAAGATGATTATTGAGCTACCAAACTGTGCAATATCATTTATTGCAATGCTCTTTAACGCAATACTCAAAGTGGGCTACTTCCCAGCACTTTGGAAGAAGTCTGTAATAATTATGATCCTTAAAGTTGGTAAAGACAAATCAATGGTGTCCTCTTATCGGCCTATAAGTCTGCTGCCGGTGCTATCTAAATTATTTGAAAAAATTTTTATTAAGAAGCTCATACCGTATATAAACTCAAACAACATTATCCCCACACATCAATTCGGGTTTAGATCAAAACACAGTACAATCGAGCAAGTAAACCGTGTCACTATGGGTATCAGAACGGCTTTTGAGCACCGAGAATACTGTTCAGCTATATTCATTGATGTTGCTCAAGCTTTTGACCGTGTATGGCATGTTGGTCTCATTCACAAAATAAAAAGCGTGCTTCCACAGAACTCACACCAACTACTAAAGTCATACCTTACTAAAAGGTTATTCGTGGTGAGATGCAAAAATTTCACTTCAAACGAGTACCACATTAATGCTGGCGTCCCACAAGGCAGTGTTCTCGGTCCGCTCTTTCACTCTTTCTTTAATCCACTAGCTCGATCACTATCTTATATGAGTTGTCGCACGCGCCTTCATCGGAATGACTTTCCTGCCCTATAAACCTGGGAGGATCACGCAACACTCTTTACTATAGAAACTTTTAAAACATCATTAATTTTTAAGATTTCTCAATTATTTTTAGGCTTTGTGTTGTATGCAAAGTGATGCAATAAATAATAAAGAACGCAACAAAAAAAAAAACAAAAAAAAAAAAAAAGTATATCACCGACTTTTCAATATCGTCAGGTTTTCTAAGAGGTACATTTATTGTGAGGCTATTGTCAATAAATTCTCTGGACGCCTCCTAGTCAGCTCTGAAATTATACATTTTGCAGGCGGGTTGATCTTTTTTTAATGCGCAACTATATTCAACTTGTATTGGTGAATGTTCGGAAGAAAGTTCAAGTCGGGAGTCAATTTTGAAATGTGTTATATTCATGTGTTTTAATACACAGAAGTCTATTAGATCCGGTATTTTAGTCCGATCTGTTGGCCAATATGTGGGTTCACCTGTACTCAAGTGCATCCCCCCAATCGTATGAATTGCTTTTAGCAAGTTTTTCCCTTTGGTGTTTGGCAGCCCCAGTTTACATGTTTCGCGTTGTAATCACCTGCTACGATGAACCTTGGGCCAAGCTCTTTAAAGTAGTCCTTAAATTGAGCTGTTGAGATTGAGTGTCTAGATGGGCAATAAATCGCTGCTATTGTGAAAGGTCCATATTTGTTTCTAATAGTAATTTGGTCGACTGAATGTGAGCGTGTTGATAATTTTCTAGTTCAACGTGTCGAGTATTGTTTTTAACAATGATAGCCGTGCCACCATGTCCTGTACCATCCGGATGATTTGTTTTACATATTTTATATCTAGGAATGTTCAAGTAGTGATTACTTGTGCAATGGGTTTCAGAGATTAGAGCTACGTCAATCATATTGTCATTTAGAAATAGTTGGAGTTCAAGGATATGTTTGTGCAAACCATTCGCATTCCAAGCAATAATTCTTAATTTAATGTCCATTTTGTTTGTCAAGTTTGGTTATCAGGATGGTGAATATATTTATCATGTTAGTCACCTGTTGAATCAATTGCTTCATCATGATTTTAAGTTCAGCTGAATCGTCATTTGGCATAATGTTATTGTTATTTTAATGGGAGGAATCACTGTCTATGGTCGGATTCTCAGTTGAGATGACTTTAGATTTTTGGGTTGGTCGGTTGATTGGCTGGGGTTGGGAAGTCGCAGCTGCAATATTTTGGGTCGAAGGGCAGGAAACCGTTGGATTTTAAGGGTTTTGTATATTTCACAACCCTTGTAGTTAGCTGTATGAGCTCCACCACATAAAGCACATTTTATTTTAGTATTTGACTCCATACAGCAGTCGATTGTTTTGTGCTTACCAGCACATTTGACGCATACTGGATCCCTGGTACAATAGTTTCGGGTGTGCCCGTATTTTTGGCAGTTGGAGCATTGCACTATCATCCTCTTGTTGTAGGGGGCCTCAAATTTAATTTTGGTATGTAATAATGTCGTAACATTATAAATATTTTTATTGGTTGAGCTACTTTTAAGTTCAATTGGGAACAAAGGGAGTGGTTTATTGGTTGTTCTTTGTAGGATATTATGTATATTTATAACTTCGTGGCGTTTTATGTCGTCGGTGTCTGTTGATCGATGAAGATGTCTCAACATAACTTTAAAACCTCGTTCATCTTTGGGCTTGAAAGTGTAATATTTCGTATCTCTGGTTTTTAGCAATTCAATGATTTTTTTATAATGTAGGGGCTCTGCCGGTTGGATACGAACTTCATCATTGGGCAATGTTTTAAGTACGTAGTTATTATCTACAATTTCACACAGAGCATTATTAAGAATGGAGATTTCTTCTACCCCCTGCACATAAATAGGTGGTGGCTTATTAGCTTTTGGAGGTTGCTTGGAGCCATTGTCCAGAGTATTCTTCTCTTCTTCTAAATTATCATCGTCGATATCTAAGATGCCAAAATAATTGGAAGATGGCTTGCCAGGCCAGTAGTTAAGTGTGGTCTGCTTTTTTTTGTGTTTAGTTTTATTAGTTTTCGAAGATATGGTAGGTGACGCTTTGTTTGTGTTGTGCTTTTTGTTAATGTTTGGTGATTGTTCAGTCGGTATGGCTGGTGATTCCGTTTTTCTGTTTCTTTTATTTGAAGCTAACTGTTCAGATCCAGTTTAATTATATATTATTTGAGTTTTGTACTTCTGTGATAATTGTTGGTGTAGGCATAACTGTCGCAGCGTTGAGCAAAGAGGCGATCGAATCGTTGTTGTTGTTGTGGATATGAGTTTTGGTATTAGTTGTTGTTGCAGTAACTGCATACGATGACGCGATCGAAGGAGTTGTTAAGAAAACTGTTGTTGATGATGCAACCAATGAAGCTGTTGATGTACAAGCAGTGCTTTGTGTTATAGTTGTTGTAGTTGCTGATACAGTTGCAGCTTGGGTAGAGAACAGGGGCGGTTGTGGGGAAGGGCATTGGGTGCTCCATGGTAAGGAGCACCTGGTGTTCGCGCTGTCAGAGCAAAGAGCAGGAGAACAAGAACTTGCCCTGCGCTCAGGCGACTTGGTGGTTAAAAATGAGGATTCATTTTTGTTTTTAGGACAGGAAGAGACAAATGAGAAATATGCATTTCTTGTCGTCCTTGTTGTTGAACTGTTTTTTTTTTTTGATCTTAACGGTTTTGTTATAGGTTCCTATTGATTACTTTCTATGTTTTAAATTTTACTTTACTAATGCAATGATTTGCATAGAAAAGGGAACTAAAAATTAAAACAACAAGAAATTCCAATCAATAGAAATAAGTATGAAAAAAATTTTTTCGATGCTGAGCTTAGGAGCGGAAGAAAGAAACACGTCTTCACTGATCGAATGCCAGCAATGGAATTGAAGACAATACACTTGAATTAAATATTATCAAACTCATGAACATCATCTTTACATATATGGTAATCTTTTTAACCGAACAGTGCATGTGTCTGAGTTTTTATCTATGCTTGAGCTTGCATTGGTTTTCTTTCTTCCCATAAGTAAGTGAATTTGCATAATTTTCGATTGTTATTATATATTTCGTATTGGTCGGCAAGTACAGCAAATACAGCTACAGCATTGCGCATCAGACTGTCGGTGTGATTTGATATTTCGATTTTTTAACAGAACGTGATGGCATTGTTGGTTTACTTTGTATTTAAATTCACAGTTATTTAGTGATTACGGTTATTCAAAGTGAGAATAGGAACTGTTCTTGAGAAAGAGTCATCGTGATTAAAATTGATACATAACTTTTAAAGCTACGCCAGTTTGTTTTTTGTTGTTCTGCTTTGTACTGGTAGGGTATTTCGTTCAATTTTGTGGTGAATCATTGGATTGCTGGTGCATTGAAGGATAATTGAATATATTAGTTTGATTTGAATAAAGTCGGTGTTAGGTGAACGCAGACTTTATGGGCTATGTAGCTTTTGCGTTGTTGGATGTATTGAAAGAATACAGAAATTATTAAAATAATAATTCATTATTGCAGTTTATTATTCGGTTTCACATTGAAAGTAAATTAAAGAACTACGAACTAGTTGAATTAATCTTAAACGATTAATTCAACTAGTTCGTAGAGTTGAGTGTGGTGATTTCGGTTGCAGTGGATTTGAAGATTAAATTAATCAAGGTAGAATACTTGGGTACAATTTCGCTTAAATTCTGTTGCATTTAATTTTATTTAGGCAAACAATATAAATGGTAAATTGTTGTGCAATTTAAATTGAAGCAAAAAGTATGTCACTAGGAATAGTGTGTCAATGATGATTGAAGGTTTGGAGCCTAGTGGAATCTTTGATCAATTTGCAATCGGAAATAGAGAAATAGGGTGATTCTCATGAAGAGTTTCGAGGAAATCTACTGTGAGTGGAGATCGAAACTATTAAAGTGCAGTGTTGGAAAGTGTTGGAGTCATCACTTCATAGTACTGCAATAAATCACAATTAATTTGTAGGAAATTGTACTTCTAGAAAGGCATCATTACCTACAATAAAGATTCCTAATTTCTCTGGCAAGTTTACGGATTGGTCGAACTAGTACAACACCTTTGAGGAGCTTATTGGTTCACATGGAGATCTTGATGAATTATCGAAGCTCATACATTTACGATCGTGTTTAGGACCCATCACATTAAGAGCAATCGAATCGTTAGAGCTGACTTCAGTAAATTGTCGCAAAGCCTTTCATATTTTAAAGGAGCGTTTTGAAAATAAAACAATAATTTTTCAGGCTCATATAAAAGAGCTATTTAACTTTAAGAAGATTAATAGGTCAGATTCTGGGTCATTGAGAAGTATAGTGGATGTCTTAACTTTTCAGTTAGCGGCACTGCGTTCTTTGGATACGGCGGAAGAAATTCTTAATACAATTGTTGTGCATCTAGTCAGTGGCAGACGATGAGACTTTACAATATTGGGAGCTTGATTACAGTGGTGAGTAGTTGCCTAATTGGGACTTGTTCTCGAAATTTATAATTCATCGCTACACTCATATCATCCTCGAAGCATTCGCAGGCTAGTGGCAGGTCTTCAATTAAGACTTGGAAAGGAACGTGTTTTCGCTGTGCAGGATCGCATAGATTGTTAGTGTCCTCAATTCTTACAATTGGATGAGATGTAACGGAGGTGAAGAAATTGTCATTATGTATAGTTTGTTTTAGCCGAAAGCAAAGCGCAAGGACTTGCAGTGTAGCAATATGTGATATATGAGAGGCCTTCATCATATTTTGCTGCATAGGGAAGCCCCTATTTATGTTCCCTCTGCTTTAAATAAAAGCCAGGTGGTACCACGATTACTTTGAGTAGCTCTTTATTATCAAATGGCCGCGCATGCTACTTAGCTACGGCATTGCTTTTAGTTAGAGGCAAACGGCAGGAATTTATTAAATGTTGGTGTGTACTTAATGCGGGTAGTCAGGTTAACTTTGTCAGCAGCGATTTTACCATGAAGTCAGGGTTGCCGGTGGAGAACGCAGGGTTAACCATTCATAGCATTGGCAATACCAATGTAGAGGTTCAAGTTTCCGTACACATATTATTAAAGTCGCGAGTATCGTCGTTCTCGGCAAGGTCTAAGTTCTTAGTCTTGAATCAGGTAACTAGATATGCTCCTGCTGCTCAAAGGCTTGAAGGTCAATGGACTCTACCTAAAGGAGTGAGGTTAGCGGAAACAAACATTATAAGGGCGTTTAATAAATAAGTCGCCATTTATGGCAAATCGATCCATGCCAGGGGAAACATGATATTGCATTAATCCATTCATGAAGCTGGAGAATCGATTGAATAAAGATAGTCTTCTAAAGGAAGCATATACAAGTTTTCTTAATGAGTATAAAGATTTAGATCATTTAGAGGATGTTAATGCCAAATAACAAATTTGCGTGCAGTGTTTGATGCATCATGTAATAGACAATCATTAAATGACTTGTTGGCAGTAGGTCCCAGGCTTCAGGATGATAGGGTTTACTGCATGATTAAGACTGCAACTGTCAGGGGATATTGTGGCAGGATACTCCAACTGAGGCCATGCAGGTGTTTCGCCTTAAAACTGTCACATATGACACCAGTGCCGCGCCCTTTCTAGCTGTCTGATATATGCGTTACTTGGCAGAGCATTGAGCATGCTTAGTCCGCTTGTTGTATTAGGCAATATTTGTCTACAAAGGTTATAGCAGATCAGTGGATCAAATTTGGTCGTGAACTAAGTCTAATAGGGGGAGTTCAGGTCCCTCGGTATATTCTTCCATGGAAGAAGGTCATGTTGCATGGGTTTTCGGATGCATCAAATCAGGCCCATGGTAAAGTTGTGTATGCCAGAAGCGCGGATCAAGAGGACAACTCTGTTGTTAAATTTGAAGCATCAAATTTTTGAAGCTGAAATGAAGTCAGCAAAGATTCAAAGACCTACTCTGTTTATAGAGTGGCTGATGGAGTGGCTATAGCTAGAGTAGGTGGTCCTCTATCTAAGGCTAACACAGCGTTTGAAATTAAGCTTACTATTCTATTGCCAAGCGATCATTTGGTTTCTAAATCGCTTTTGTATAATATTTTCTGCATCAAATTAATGCTCATGCTGGTGCACAAGCTTTATGTGCATTTGTAAGCCAAAGATATTGGGTTATTAATTATAGCTCTCTAGCACGTCAGACAATCCGAGGTTGCATTGCTTGCTGTCGTCAACGATGAATTTCAATGGACGTCGAAGCCAATCAACTAAGGTGTATTGGTGTATTTTCATCTGTATAGCCACCAAGACTGTGCAATTAGAATTGATGAGCTTTACAAATTTTGTTGGAGCATGTCGGGAACTTAGAGACATGTTGAGGCAGCTGCAAAATGATTCCTCCAAGAATCAGCTTTATAAAGAATGTGCGTTGATTGGCGTGGAGATCCATTTTATACATCCACGAACTCCTCGCTTTGGAAGTTTATGGGAGAGTGCTATCAAGGTGGCTAAGAGACTTTTGGTACATCACATTAACGGAATGCGCTGAACTTCGAAGAGATATTGACTATGGTGGCACAAGTAAATGCCATTTTGAACTCGTGTCCTCTCTGTCCTCTCACTACGGATGCGAACGATTTCGAAGCACTTATCCCAGGGCATTTCCTACTGGGTCGACCACTAAATGCGGTGAGATGACAATGTTGACATTTTGAGGCTGTCCATGCTCAACCGGTATAAATGAATTATTGTCGTGCAGCAAGAAGTGTGGCGTCGATGGTCTGAAGAATAATTTACGCTACTTCAACAACGTACAAAGTGGACCAAGGTCTACAAGAATGTGGCAATAGGTACACTGGTCTTCCTGGCAGATGAGAATGCGCCTCCGAATCAATGGTGCCTACGGCGTGTGATTGGCGTGCAGCTGGGTCATGGTGAAGACAAGGTCTGGAGTAATAAAACGCTGCATCCACTAACTTTGCCCATTACCTCTGAAGCCGATAACAGTTTAAGTTAGTTGGAAGGAGCTTCCAAAGTGGGGAGTATGTTGGGTCAACAAAGAGTTAAAATGGTGGTTGCTGCATGACGGGTTCATTGTATCATTTTTTATATTTTTCTTTTTCTATTTGTTAACGGTTAAATTTGAACTGTAAAGCATTAGTGTTAGATTAAGTAAAAAGGGTTAGCGTTAAGTAAAATTGAGCAAATAAAATCATTCGCAATCTACATAGTCTGTTGGTTGGTCGACTTTGTCTACCTTTTATTTTTGGCGTTTTATCGAGGGAAGCGCATTATGGACCAACACGGAACTCCTCGGTGATTGGAATCTCCACATATTATAAATAAACATTCAACGAACACACACCACCTCTAGTCATGGAGTTACATACATTCCATAGCGCTTGCCGAACATGAAATGGAAGTTTCTACACAAATTGAAGTCATCGCTGAAATACAGAGTGCATCCCAGTTTCCGTTCCAGTTGAGGCTATTAAACAAACTGTCCAACAAATGAGAAATAAAGAAACAAGAACAGCAAAATATGTTAATATTTCTGGTTTAAAGTGGAAAACTCCGTGAACAACCACAGCAAATCCAAATATGAATTTATCAAGTAACGCATCATCATACTCACCATTGACACCATCATCGTCAGAACCGCCACCCCTATATCCACATATGATTGCTACTTCACGTAAAATGGGCATACACAGCGATTGCTTATCGACCTCATCTTCAACTATGTTACTGTCGTCTG
Organism: Amiota minor; assembly: GCA_037043295.1. Classification (NCBI taxonomy): domain Eukaryota; kingdom Metazoa; phylum Arthropoda; class Insecta; order Diptera; family Drosophilidae; genus Amiota; species Amiota minor. Next base: position 264,567 of record JBAMAW010001867.1, read on the forward strand.
TTTTTCTAAAGGCGGCAGCAACAACTAAATTTCAAAATTGCATTGTATTCCCCAACCAGAAAAGAACACAATAAAAAAGAACCTTAATACCATAATATGTGTCATCCTTTGCCATGGCGGAACCGTTAGCGGGTGTCTTATCGATACCAGATGGAAAGTCGAGCGGCATATTCAGGCTCATAATTACTATATCGCTCCTTGCTCTGAAGCTGCCTATACCGTTCTCATGTCGCCATAGAAAGTGAACTTTCGCCACTAGAATTGGTTTGAGAACAATGTCTCTGTTGCTGCTGTCCGTTATGCATGTCCCGCTATGAGCTGAACGTTTGCCGCGAGCATTGCTTCAAAGTTAATGCTTTCTGCTGTTGTTAACAAGTTATTTTCTTAGTATTGGCACTTCTTGTTCAACCGTCAAACAATCAGTTCTCTGTTCATCTGATTCAAGACACTTCAACATCACCTTATTCTGCTAATATTTATATAAAACCTAAAATACAACATAACAAAATTTTTTTTCACCGCAACATATGTAAAAAAATCGAACTTTTATTTATATAAAACCTAAAATACAACATAACAAAATTACTTTTCACCGCAACATATTTAAAAAATCGAACTTTTATTTTAGAATATTAGAAACTTAGAAGTGTCTTAATTTCAGTTCAATAGTCAAGAAAACAAAAAAGTTTTTTGAATAAGAACCTGAATTTTAATGGTGGGTTTGTGTGGGAGGTACCCCTCCTAGTTGGCCGATTTGGCTGATTGCAACAGATGTATAGTGCTTATATCAAAAACTTATAATGTCTAAATTTCAGTTCAATAGTCTAAAAAACAAAAAAGTTTTTCTAATAAGAACCTGAATTTTAATGGGGGTTTGTAGTAGTCAAACTGAAACTTCGACAGTATAATTTCTGATGTATAGCCACCAACCATCCAAATTGCACAATCGTGGGATTACTGGATCGTACAGCTACCATACAAGCCAAAATGATTCTTGTATGGCGACCCCTTTAAGTTTTTGAAAATGTTTTAGTATTTGTGCTGATGCTCGGATAAAACTACAAACTCTGCGAAAATTTCAACACACAAGCTATTACGGCTCATGAGATATGACCCGAGGACGGACAACTAAGTCTCTGCAAAAGGGGTCCCTTTGGTACCCTTTGGCCCCTGGCCTTGACAGATAGCAAACATATGTATGTTTAAAAACACTCCCGCGTATTGGGATCCGTTTTCTAACTGTCATTGTAAATGCCTGTTTTCGTTGCGGTTATTTTACTTCTAAAGTAGTGCCACACTAGGAAACGGAAAACCATATTTAAACCTACTAGCCATATAAATCTCCACAGCACTGATATCCCCTGGGAACAAAACGTAAGATACATAGGAGTTGTCTTAGATCCTGAAACCATTTTTAAGGACCACATCGCATATATTAATAATAAAGTAAACGTCTTCATTAGAACTCTGTGCCCCTTCATAAACAGAAACACTCGCTTAAATATTGAGAACAAAATGTACCTCCTCAGATCAGTTTTCTTAGCTATAATATTCTATTGCTTGCAGCCATTTAAACAAATTACAGCTTGTGCAAAACACAATGCTCAAAATGATCTTCGCCCTACCATGGCACCACTCTACCACCGACTTGCATAAGCAAGCCAATAATGAAAAAATAGTTGACAGGCTAGTACGGCTCAACCAGATCTTCAATGATGGATGTAGATACTCCACTTATTCACATATCAATGATATTATTAGACATTATTAGATTTAAGTTTTAGTTTTCAAAAATAGTCTAGGTGGGTTTTTAATAATTTTTCCCCCATATTATTAACTAATTATTATAAAAACTAAGCTTATATTAACCGTTTATATATCATTTAGTTGTGAAGGTAGCGAAAGCTTAATTTCTTTATTTTAAGATATCATAAACATAAGAAAATCTAAATATATATATTATTCTCATTCCATTGCTGGCATTCGATCAGTGAAGACGTGTTTCTTTCTTCCGCTCTTAAGTTCAGCATCGAAAAAAAAAATTTTTTTCATACTTATTTCTATTGATTGGAATTTCTTGTTGTTTTAATTTTTAGTTCCCTTTTCTATGCAAATCATTGCATTAGTAAAGTAAAATTTAAAACATACAAAAAAATCAATAGGAACCTATAACAAAACCGTTAAGATGAGCTTTGCCCATAAAAAAAAAACAGTTCAACAACAAAGACGACAAGAAATGCATATTTCTCGTTTGTCTCTTCCTGTCCCAAAAACAAGAATGAGTCCTCATTTTTAACCACCAAGTCGCCTGAGCGCAGGGCAAGTTCTTGTTCTCCTGCTCTTTACTCTGACAGCGTAAACACCAGGTGCTCCTTACCATGGAGCACCCAGTGCCCTTCCACACAACCGCCCCTGTACTATACCCAAGCTGCAACTGTATCAGCAACTACAACAACTATAGCACAAAGCACTGCTTGTACATCAACAGCTTCAATGGTTGCATCAACAACAACAGTTTTCTCAACAACTCCTTCGATCGCATCATCGTATGCAGTTACCGCAACAACAACTAATACCAAAACTCATATCCACAACAACAACAACGATTCGATCGCCTCTTTGCTCAACGCTGCGACAGTTATGCCTACACCAACCATTAACACAGAAGTACAAAACTCAGGTAATAAATAATAAAACTGGATCTGAACAGTTAGCTTCAAATAAAAGAAACAGAAAAACGCAATCACCAGAAGAATACTCTGGACAATGGCTCCAAACAACCTCCAAAAGCTAATAAGCCACCACCTATTTCGACAGTGATTCCTCCCATTAAAATAACAATAACATTATGCCAAATGACGATTCAGCTGAACTTAAAATCATGATGAAGCAATTGATTCAACAGGTGACTAACATGATGAATATAATCACCATCCTGATAACCAAACTTGACAAACAAAATGGACATTAAATTAAGAATTATTGCTTGGAATGCGAATGGTTTGCACAAACATATCCTTGAACTCCAACTATTTCTAAATGACAATATGATTGACGTAGCTCTAATCTCTGAAACCCATTGGACAAGTAATCACTTCTTGAACATTCCCGGATATAAAATATATAAAACAAATCATCCGGATGGTTCAGGACATGGTGGCACGGCTATCATTGTTAAAAACAATACTCGACACGTTGAACCAGAAAATTATCAACACGCTCACATTCAGTCGACCAAATTGCTATTAGAAGACAAATATGGACCTTTCACAATAGCAGCGATTTATTGCCCACCTAGACACTCAATCTCAACAGCTCAATTTAAGGACTACTTTAAAGAGCTTGGCCCAAGGTTCATCGTAGCAGGTGATTACAACGCGAAACATGTAAACTGGGGTTCAAGGCTGACAAACACCAAAGGGAAAAACTTGCAATTCATACGATTGGGGGGATGCACTTGAGTACAGATGAACCCACATATTGGCCAACAGATCGGACTAAAATACCGGATTTAATAGACTTCTGTGTATTAAAAAACATGAATATAACACATTTCAAAATTGACTCCCGACTTGAACTTTCTTCCGATCATTCACCAATACAAGTTGAATATAGTTGCGCAATAAAAAAAGATCAACCCGCCTGCAAAATGTATAATTTCAGAACTGACTGGGAGGCGTACAGAGAATTTATTGACAATAGCCTCACAATAAATGTACCTCTTAAAGAACCTGACGATATTGAAAAGTCAGTGATATACTTGAATGACATTATAAACGAAGCAGCTAATAGAGCAACGCCTGATCTTAATCCAAAAGAGGACAACTATATTTTCCCCCGCTCAATAAAAATCCAAGTCGCGAACAAAAACAAACTGCGTAAGATCTGGCAAAGGACGAGAGATCCAAATGACAAAGCTAAACTTAACAAAGGAATCAAAAACAGTCTAAGGAATTTTAAAAATGAACAATTTGTAAATTATACATAAACATTATCGCCGACATCTGACACTAACTACTCATTATGGAAGGCTGCTAAGCACTTCACAAATCGCACCTTCCACCAGCCGCCACTTTTAAAATCGGATGGGACCAATTATGACAAAGCTTCACTACTGGCAGACTATTATGAAAGGGCTTTTACTACCAATCAATCTAATAGTAACACCAATTTGTACAACAGGACTCCATCTCCACAATACTGTACAAAAATGATTTCAACCAATGAAGTTAGGCACTGTATTGAAAAGCGCACTAGTCAGAGAAAAACGCCAGGTTATGACCAAATAACTGGAAAGTTACTCAAAGAGCTCCTTGCGAAGGCAATCGTATTTATTATGAATTTGTTCAATGCGATATTAAGACTAAAGCACTACCCATCTTTATGGAAGGTTGTTGAAATAATAGCCATGCCCAAACTGGGCAAAGATCCAACTAAGGCGTCATCGTACAGACCAATCAGCCTATTGCCCTTACTTTCTAAAGTATTTGAACGTCTCCTACTTGACCGAATACAACCAATACTAGACGTGAACAGAACCACCAATTCGGGTTTAGACAAAGTCACTCCACAATTCAGCAAGTCCACAGAGTAACTCACAAAACTTTAAAGGACCTTGATGAAAAAAAGTTCTGTGTTGGTGTTTTTCTGGACATAGAAAAGGCCTTCGACAAAGTCTGGCACGACGGCCTACTGAGTAAAATTAGGACCGTATTTCCAACTGATCTATTTGAAATCATTAAAAGCTACCTTGACTCTCGCTATTTCTACGTAAAATGTAAGGATGAATCTTCTACGCTAAGACAGATAAGAGCGGGAGTCCCTCAAGGAAGCGTGCTTGGTCCTATGTTGTATACTTTATATACATCAGACATCCCAACTCCAGGAGATAGCTCGTCAATGGTGGCTACCTTCACTGACGATACAGTGCTAATGTACTCCCATAAGAATTTAGTTGTAGTAACAACTAAGCTGCAGAATATTCTTGACGAAGCTTGCAATTGGTTTGATAAATGGAAAATAAAAGTGAATGAACTAAAAACGACGCAAGTGATATACACAACACGGACAGCTTATCAGCCAAGACAATTAAAAATAAAAGGTACTGACATTCCATTAAGCAATGTGGCAAAGTACCTGGGCATGCATATTGATAGTAAACTGACGTGGAAACATCATATCCAAAAAAAGAGAGATCAACTCATATTAAAATTTAAGCAGCTATACCCGCTTCTGAACAGTAGATCTAAGTTAACAACCAATGGGAAATTAGTAATATATAATAGTGTAATTAAGCCTATATGGACGTACGGCATGCAATTATGGGGTACAGCCAAGAAAACTAAAATTAACATTATTCAGCGTCAACAATCGAAAATACTTCGATCAATAGTTAATGCGGACTGGTTTATATCAAACTACGAAATTCAGAAAAACCTCGGCGTAACTATGATTCAGGAAGAAATAATTAATGCTAGCAGAAGGTACCACAAAACATTAGAGCGACATACCAATCTAGAAATAACAGACCTTCCATCTCACGAATTGTCTAGACGTAGACGCTTAAAACGAAGCAGACCAGTCGATCTGACCTAACTTAGGTTACGGGTGGCTCTGAGAGGCATCTTGCGGTTGTTGGCCTGCCGCAAGTAGCTCTCAAAAATGAGGCCTAAGACACCCAGTAATCCAGACCATTATGTAAGAGAAGTATTAAAATTTATTGCGAAATCTAAGCATGACGATACTCTGCCCAATATTATAATAATGCTCCGAATATTCCTCACAATTGCCATAAGAAATGCCAGCTGGAAGACGAGATTTTCAAAATGGAAATTAATCACAAATTATTTAAGATCAACAATGAGTACATTAAGGCTCAGGTTTCCCTGGTTTGGCAATCATGATTATCTCAGCGCACTTCCATTTAGCAGGAACGTGACTGAGCCTCAAAATGCCATTGTATATCTCGACAAGTAGTAACAAGGTTTTGTTGGCCTGGGCTTGGATGGCGAGAACATCTATTTTATCATACCCAGGGGATTTTTTTGGCTTAAGGCAAGCAATTTCATTTTCAACTTCTTGTAGCTCAACAGGGCGTATTGGTAAATCCATCTGGTATGCAGCGTCAATGAAACTGATCGTATCTTGTTCATCAGCGTGGGAGCAGAAGTTGAATGGGGTGAAGGTTGCTTCAAGATGCCTGACAAACTCCTGAGCCTTGTCTTCACCAGACCTACACCCGATACCGTTTGGACTCTGCAGAGGCACCTTTCTCCTTGTTGGTCTGTTAAGGTATCTTGTCGCTTTCCATAAATTATGCTCTACACTCCCTGGTTCAACTTTTGCAAGAAAATCTGCAGTTGCCTTGTTTTTTGCCTCAGCAAGCAGCTTTGTCAGTTCTTTCGTTGCTCGATTGAGTGCCGTTTTATCCCTTAGATTTCTAACTTTTTTGTTTTTTGTTCTATCGAACTGAAATTTAGATACTATATGTTTTTGATATAGGCGCTGCATATCTGTTGGAATAAGACAAGTAGGCCAACTAGGAGGGGTATCTCTCATACAAACCCACCATTAAAATTCAGGTTCTTATTCGAAAAACTTTTTGTTTTTTTTTGACTATTGAACTGAAATTTAGACGCTATAAGTTTCTGATATAGGCGCAATACATTTGTTGGAATCAGTCAAATCGGACCACTAGGGGGAGTACCTCAAATGCAAACCCCAATCTCGTACGGAACCCTCCGTGTACGAGTCTAACTCGCACTTGGCCCATTGATTACTTCTTTTTGAAAAGAAATATTTATATTTATTCATTAATATCAGTTTTAGAACTAAACTTTGAAATTCGTCTTATAATTATATTATTGACACATGCAAGTGCCGTTCTTAAGCTATTTGTGCTGATTAAGCATAAGTGACGGGAGCGAAGCTGACGCTAACGTTGCTGTCGCTTGTACAGCTTTGTTTCGTTCTTTTACTATTGTTTATTTCAAATATCCAATTACATAATCTTTTGGATTGCAACTTTGTCTTTTTATTAAGTTTGCTTATTTTGTACTTGTTTTTAAACTCTTTGGTTTTTATACACCAGAGCCTCGGTTTGCGTCGCCTCTCTCCGGTCCGCATTAACGACGCAAACCGAAACGATTCAAATCGAAATACATTTTTCCGTATACTTACTGCAAAATATTTTTAATTCGTTCCAGAGTAAAGAAAAATGCAATTTTTGAAAAAGAAATGTGTAACTTTTTTCTATCATATGAAAATTTATTTCATATACATGATTCAACAATTTCAATGCTTCTTATTAAAGCTGAATCTCAGAAAAAAGGTATGTAATAAAATTAATATCAAAAAAAGGTTTTTAATCGCCTATATTTTCTTCCGGTTGAGTTACATTTTCTTTTAAAAACGCGTCCAAAGTTTGTTGAATAAAAACTGCTCTTTTCTCCAAGTAAACATTTTTGTAGCACTGTATAGCGTCAGCAAGAGATTGAGTTGCCTTCCCACTGCGATTTTCATTGGGATCATTGTTCGTAAAAATTTCTATCGCCTGGTCTACCAGCACCATTGCTTTTGCAATTTGCGCAGTCGTTAGCTTTTTTGGCTCTGTTTGCGTATCAGTCGGATCAGTTTCATCTTCTAACTCATGTTCAATACCAAATGTTAACAAAAAATTCGTTTGTGAGCTCTTCATCATAGCTAATTTAGCAATTTCTTCGCGAACAGTTGGTACATCGTTAATCTGAACATTGTTTTCAAGCACACGGTCTGGCCAAATTTTTCCCCAGCTTCCTTTCATGCAAGTCGCTTTAACTTCCTTTCATGCAAAACAAATATTTTCGACAGCCATTTTGATATTGTAATCCTTCGAAAACTTTGGTATGGATAATTTATCTTCTTTATCAGTTGCTTCTAGAAGTTGAGAAAACGTTCGCCGTAGATAGTAACACTTAAAGTTTGATATCACACCCTGATCCATCGGCTGTATGATGGAGGTGGTATTCGGAGGCATAAAAACAATTTTTATATTTTCGGAAATATCATTTGAATATATAGGATGCCCTGGAGCATTGTCCAACAGAAGTAGGATTTTAAAGTCAATGTTTTGAGAGCAACAATAAGCTTTTAGTTCGGGAACAGCGCAATTACCAATCCAATCTGTAAATAAAGCGGCAGTCATCCACGCTTTTTTATTAGCACGCCAGTGAACTGGAAGATCACCTTTATTCACATTTTTAAGGGCTCTTGGATTCTCGGATTGGTAAATAAGAAAAGGCTTGAATTTAAAATCTCCTTCTGCGTTTCCTCCTAGAAGAAGTGTGAGTCGATCTTTTCTGGCTTTATACCCAGGAGCAGATTTTTCAGCCTTGGAAATGTATGTTTTTTTGGGTAACCGCTTCCAATACAAGCCAGTTTCATCAACATTCCGGACCTGCTTACGAGAATATCCCCCTTCTTTGATAATTGCGTTCAGTTCAAGTTGAAACTTTTCCGCAGCTGGATTATCAGCACTAGCCGATTCTCCTTTCAGAGCAATATTATGCAAATTTGCCGAAGTTTTAAAACGTTCGAACCAACCTTCACTTGCTTCAAATTTTTCGGAATGTCCACTGCTTGGCGATGGAGTTTCTTTCTGTAAATCATTAAAAATGCTTAAGGCCTTATTTTGAACAATCATTTTGCTCAAAGGCACATTTCTTTGATTTTGATTTTCAATCCAAACCGAGAGAAGAGCTTCCATTTAAACCAACAACGGACTTCTGTTTTTCATACTTTGTTGCGTTTGCAGCGGGGTAGCAGCTATTGAAAACTTTCTTATTTGATCAGCATCTTTGTTGCAAATTGTCCTTACAGTACTAGGAGCTAAATTAAGATGTCTTGCAATGTCAACAGCTTTTTCACCCGATTTGAATAGTTTTAATATAGTTCATTTAAGTTCAAAATTAATTTGTTTGCGCTTCTGGCTCATTTTTACGCAAAAAAACTTTGTTAAAATTGAAACCCACTCGCGATCAAAAGTCAACTGAACCTTCAATTGCGTAAATTATTTGCCATCCTCTCACATTTCTATGTGCAGCCGCTACAGTTGCCGCTATTAATGAAGCCGTAGCAGTTCAACAACATCTCAATGGGTGGTTAGACGTAGACGTAATTCAGCGTTCGTCGTCAAATTTCGCTACCGATTGGTGCTAGCAAAAAAGGAGGATGGCAGTAACCGAACTAGTTTGCATGGACTATGACCAGCTGAATAAGATAGTTTCGTCAAATTGCTTCCCTCTACCGGTGGTCAATGATGCGCTAACAAAACTGCAGAAGGGATAATATACCGTATTGGACTTGGAGGTTAGCTTCTTTCACGTGCTAGTCGAGGAAAGCAGCAAAAAATTCACGGCGTTCATTACCAAGGAGGGCCTGTTTGAATTCAACAGAGCTCCCTTTAGCTTTCGCAATTCACCAGCGATCTTCAACCGTTTTAATAATGAAGACAATGTGGATCTACATCACAATACACACAGTAACAGCGGAAAAATGCCTAAAAAAATGCAGCAAGTTTTTGACAAAGCAGCGGACTATGGATGAAAAATAAAATGGAATAAGTGCCATTTCCTACAGACAAAAGATTATTTGCTAAGCTATATCGTAGAAACTGGGCAGATAAAGCCTGGAATGGAAGAAACGAAATCGATCTAGAAGTTACCAGTGCCAAAAAACATAATGGCTGTGCATCGTTCTTGGGATTAACTGGTTTTTCCACAAGTTTATAAAAGGAAAGAAGGCACGTCAGCACAATTACACAGGTCTGCAAAAAAAAATATGCATGGGATATTTTTACTGAATTATTGGGACTATGCATTAATTTTAAAGGTTGCACACAGATGGCGTTATTTACAACAGTATCGCATCTGGCAATACTGTAACTATATTCATGTCAAAGCCTCATCATTAGGCTTTGTTTACCAGTATCTGTCATTTCGCTGAAGTGTACACAACATAGTTTTTTTGTGCTCCGAGTATGTCAACTTTCGTGCCGTCAAAACGCAATTTGCGGGAAGCCTTGCTTTTTTGCTTCAATTTGAAGAAAAATACCACCCAAGCCCGTCAATTGCTGTTGGATGCCTACCCGAACCATACTCCATCGATTTCAACCTGTGAGTACTGGTTTCGACGCTTCAAAAGTGGTGTTTTTGATACCGAGGACAAGGAGCGACCTGGCCAGCCCAAAAGGTTCGAAGACGCAGATTTGGAGGCATTGCTGGACCAAGACCCGTGCCAAACGCAAGAAGAGCTCGCCGAAACGTTGGACGTTGACCAAGCAACCATTTCCAGACGTCTCAAAGCGATGGGAATGATCCAAAAGCAAGGTAATTGGGTGCCACACGAGTTGAAGCCGAGAGACGTCGAACGCCGATTTTTCACGTGCGAATTGCTGCTTGAACGACTTGGCCGGAAGGGTTTTTTGCATCGTATTGTGACTGGCGACGAAAAGTGGATCCATTACGATAACCCAAAGCGTAAAAAAACATATGTCAAGCCCGGCCAACCGGCGCCATCGACGTCCAAGCCGAATATTCATGGTTCGAAGCTCATGCTCTATATTTGGTGGGATCAGAAGGGTGTGGTGTACTATGAGCTGCTCCAACCCAACGAAACCATCTCTGGGGAAGTCTACCGACGTCAATTGATGCGTTTGAGCCGAGCATTGCTTGAAAAACGGCCGGAAACGGTCGAAAGACACGACAAGGTTATTTTGCAGCATGACAACGCTCGGCCGCATGTTGCACAGGTCGTCAAAACATACCTTGGAACGCTCAACTGGGAAGTGCTACCCCACCCGCCGTACAGCCCAGACATTGCTCCTTCGGATTACCACTTGTTCCGGGAGATGCAGCGTAAGCTGGCTGGACACCGCTTCTCTTCATATGAAGAGACCAAAAAATGGATCGATTCATTCATAGCCGCCCAGAAGCCGGAATTTTGGAGAAACGGAATCCGGAAATTGAAAGAAAGATGGGAAAAGGTTGTGGCTAGCGACGGACAGTACTTTGAATGATGTATCAATCCATTTTGAAATCGAAATAAAGCCCCATTTTTGGTGAAAAAACCTTTAAAATTAATGCATAGTCCTAATATATATTTTAAAGATCACAGATTCTAAAAATGATTATCAGAATATCCCATCACGTATAGCTATTTTTTTTTTTTTTTCTTTCATGTGAACCGAATGACCCACAGGAAGAGATGCAAATACTTTGCCATTATGCAGTAAGACAGCTTTGAGGCTAGTTTTCGAAGAATCGATAAATAGGCGCCATTGTGATGAATGATATTCTATTTTAAAACTCCTCATGAGTCCATGGACATCGTCACAATAAACCAGATTGCTCTCTTTGGAGAAAAACTGCGTGAAATCCTTCTCTCGATGCCTGTACCACTAAAATGAAGTCCCAGGTGACAGCAATTTTTTGTTTTTCAGCCTTGATCCTAGCAGTTCGGCTGCATCTTTTGAAAGTCCTAAGTCTCTTACTAGGTCGTTCAGCTCACTCTGAGAAAACAGTTGAGGTCCCTCGTCAACAGGAAAATACGGGCTAGATTCGTCCTGGGAAGCTGATGTGTCTGATTCTTCTGACTCACACAGGATATCATCTAAATTAGAAGGTGGCTGTGGAACTGGTATTTCAGGGCCATGGGGTACTGGACGAATAGCTGAATCAAGGTTAGGATAAAATATTTTCTTTTTATTTTTTGTATTAAATCCTTTTACATCTACTGTGCAGAAGTAGCAGTCGGTTGTATGACTTTTCTGTTCACGCCATATCATAGGGATGCCAAAATGAAACGAATTTTTCTTGCCCTTAAACCACAAGCGAAGATCTTCCTCACATCTCCTGCACACTTTATGTGGAGCCCATGCTTTGTCTTGATCTCCAAGTTTACATTTGAAATATGCAAAATAAACTTTTTTCACGAACTCACTTATGTTTCTTTGTTGTTTTTTCACTGTGTATTCACCACAAATGTAACAAAAGCTATCTGGAGAAATAATACAACTTCTATGAGCCATGGTCCAGAAAGAATAACACAAAAATACAATATAATAAGATAGCACAGTAGCGTTCGAATGCTTGATGTGTACTGATTGTAGTATTAAATCAACTTAGAGCGAGGTACTGAATGAAGCTTGTTGAAACATGTTCTAATTCAAAAGCAAGTTGTTAACGAGTATATTTATTCTTAGTACTCTAGATAACAAGTCAAAACATGCTCAACCTCACCACTAATAAATTTATTTAGCCTTTCGTATTACTAATATTAATTTTACGCTAACTACGAACCAAAACTTGAGTATGGCAAAAAAAAAAATACTATGACGTGATGGATTTTTTTTTGTATTTTTTTCGGTTTTGCCACGTGAAAATCTATAAGAAAATATATAAAAACCCTATGCAGTTTTTTCCATGCAGACCTGTGTTATAAATAGGAAGCCAAAGCAATTTTCCTTGCCTGTAAGAAGTTTCGGCAGTATATACTGGGCATTCCGCTTACACTGGTGACTGATTGCGCAGCTTTCAAGCAGACCTTAAGAGGAAAAGATGTACCAAGAAGTTGCGCAGTGGGTCCTTTACCTGGCGGACCACGACTTTGAGGTGGAGCACAGCAAGGCAGATCGTGTAAAACATGTGGATAGTCTTTGACGCTATCCACAAGTTATGTTGGTTTCAGTGGAAGTGTCGCCTCGGATCAGGAAAATGCAGCAAAGCGATACTAAGATAAAAGCTATTTTGCAAATTCTGACCAGCCGGTCCATATGAGAATTTCAAATATAAAGGAGGCCTGCTGTTTAGGTCTGTGAAGGGTACTGATTTGTTGGTGGTACCAAAACAATTAGAAAGATAAATTAAAGTAGAAACTCACAACAACACATTTTTCCATACAGAAAACGATGTACTCAATACAGCTCATCATAACAAGCAGTTGGGTAAGAAGGAAGGATTTCTACACCACGTGGAAAAAGGCGTAGAATCATTGCACACATTGCAGGTGGATCCTTTTGGACCAATAGACGCCACTGTTAGCAGTAAAAGCATATTTTTGCTATGGTCGATGGGTTCTCAAAGTTGTGTGGATTTATCCGAAAAAGTCTACAAGCTGTGAGGAAGTATTGAAGAAAGCTGGCGAGTTGATCTGAAATCTTTGGTAATCAAGTCCATATCATCAGCGATCGAGGACCGGCATAAACATTATCCGACTTTAAGGAGTACGTGGAGGTGAATGGTACTGAACATATTCTAAGTACCACAGGAATACCAAGAGGAAATGGTCAAATCGAACGTATAAACCGTTCAATACTCAGTATTATTTCTTCAGAGAACCCTGAGTAGTGGTTCAATTTTGTGGCCACGGTGCAAAGAGTTATCAACAGTACAGACAACGTACCGATGAAGAGATCACCATTCGAACTGGTTTGGTATTAAAATGTGAAATAGCTCTGAAGATCAATTTGTGTGTCAATGAACAAAAAGAAATAACAATTTCATCAAAAGTAACCGGTTTTTTTTATCAAAAAAGCAAACTGAATGCAGATTTTATGGTGCCTTTATTTACTTGTTTCTATACTTAGATCCCGTTATCTCAAAAATGAACGGTAAAATCTAGATTTTTGTTTGTTATGCAAAAAAAATTATATGAATTACATAGTAACAAAGCGTTTTTTGTTTTCTAAAAAAAATTAGTCAGGTGAACGCAGACATTATGTGCAATATTGTAGTTCATACGAGCGAGTATTTCAAGATTTGGGGGGAAATTTTATTTTTAGATGCACTAGGTAGTAGGGGAAAACATTTTTGACCAAGTCATCTTGACCCAAACACGCAGTCAATGCAAAATTCCTCTTACTGATCCGTCATCAGGCATTGTAGCTACATTGTTACCTAGAGGGAAAACCTTTGACAACACGGAAAGTCAGGTTGAAACTTTTCTAAACAAAGGTCTTACGAGATTGCTATTTACTGTGGGTTGAGTGCAGAATGGTAAACCGTAAAGTTGAAGTTGAAGCGGAGGACATTACGAGATATAAGGCAAGACAATCGGCCCTCGGGTGGCGTTACAATGTTCTTCTGTGGACATACATTACCACCAATACCTGGAGGAACGAGGGCTATGACGACATGTTATACCAATTCATTTAACATTAAATATGCGGGCGCACACACAGGAGGTAACCCAAAACACAATTTTTTCCGACTTTTTACGTGACGGTGACGGGAGATATCCACAAGTGGAAGGCAAAGTTATCTTACCTGTTTCAACACTGCAGGACCTTATTTCAACTCTGGTTGGTGACCCAACATCATTGTAAAATCAACCAAATTCATGGCTATGCGAAAGAACAATTCTGACATCACGCAACAGAGTAATGGAACAAGAAGATCCTACCAATTTTCCTATAGAATTTTTAGTCTCTGTGTGCCCCCAGTCTGCCATCACACAGTATCAAATTAAAAATAGGAGTACTCATTATCATTTTAAGAAATTGAAGTCCTAAATTGTGTAACGGCACCAGATTGAAAGTGAAGACTTTAAAACCAAACGCAATGACACAGCACAATGACAAACTCTTTCGGTATTTACGCAATCTTTTGAAGCTAAGCTGCGCTACATGCATGTTCATGACGTTTCATCGTATGAAACCACATTTATCTTCTTTCACGATAGAAAACAATTCATTGTCGCGCATTTCTACTATCAGTGACCTTGGAGACATTTTTTAGCTTATATTGAGTTTCAACCATCATATTTCTTCAACTATTAATAAGGCGAAGAGTATTCTCGGCTTTATTAAAAGATGGTATAAAGAATTTAATGATCCGTTCGCTGCTCAAATTCTTTTTACCTCTAGTGCGCCGAGTACTTGTATAGTGTTCCTGTGTCTGGAGCCCCCAATATAAAAAACATCAATTCCGCATTGAGTCAATAAATTTAAATTGGACCCTAGCGTACGTTTTCCATCATATTTAAGCAGGCTTCTTATTATAGATCTCCCATTGTTGAAAAATCTCCGAATAACTCTAATATGCTTTATTCACAAACTTATTACCAGTACTGTTGATTCGCCAGTGCTTTTGAGTCAGTTTAGATTCAATGTCCCTAGTCGTACATCTAGAAATTTTATTCCCTTAGCTATAGGTGGTATGTACATGCACAAATAAGTATGCCCTACATCATCCTTTCCGAGTTTTATGCACTCTTTATAATAAGTTCTATCACGTCGTCTTACCTGAGATCACGTCCTCTGCGCTTAACATTATCGGTGCCTTTGAGAATTGGAACAACCTGCGACTAGATGAACTAGATCCCGTCTGCAAGCTGACGACAAATGGCTGCAAATAAATATCCACCAACGAGTCAGAGACGGGTTAATTTTTTACATATTATCTTAAGATTAATTTTGGGTTTTGCTTTCCTATCTTAATTTTTTCATTAATTAAATAAATTAATTTTAAGCTTAATTTTAATTATAATTTTTTTTTTTTAATTTAACATAATACAGTTTTTTTAATTTTTTATTTTTAAGTGGCAGTAATTTGCCATAATCAGATATTAAATAAGAGTTTTTGCAGAACAACTGCAGTTGGCTGCGAGCCCACATAAAACATGATGATTTTAGTAAATTTCAAATTATAATTTTTGTTAAGATTTTAATAAAATATGTAGTAGGAATGAAGAAGCGAATTGCAAAACATATTTGAAATTGTTCGACATTATGTATTTTCCACAAATTTTACGATTCCAATTTTCTATTTGTATGTATAACCAAATGAAAAAATCGCTGTTTATAGAAATTCGCAAACGTCCTGCCTGAAAGGCTAACACAATGTCGCTGTCTGAACGCCACAATAAATATTTATAATATTGAAACCCATGATTCGCATACATACAGTGTATCCCGAAATCCACGAAAAATTTAAATTTAAATTTAAAAAAAGACAGTGTGATTTTGGGACAACATATTCCATAGTTAAGCCCACCCAACTATAGCAATCTAACTTGCTTTTATTATTTAACTACCATTTAAAGGGTTGTTACAATTAGCTTTCTTTCAAAATGTGTGTTTCATTGTACATCAATATTTTAAATAACTAAACACTTTGTACAAAGTTTTAAATGATAGCTGTAAATTAATATAAGTTATAGAACTCGATTTTTATAATGGTTTATACTCTTAAGAAAAAAAAAAAAATACATTAGCGATTTTCTTATAAAAGAAAAAGAATTGAAAAAAAAGAGAAAGAAAACAATGAAACCATACTGACAATAGACGTAATACAAAACTATAAACATTAATATGACAAAATTATGCTCTATGTCTAATTGTTAGCTTACATATTAATTACTTTAGTCGCAATTTTATTTGAATATAATTCACTATTGGTTCTAATTGGATACTGTAGCAATAATTTAAGGCATATTTAACGATGTAATAATGTCTTTCTTCCTTGATCTAGTAATAGCGGTTTGTTGATAAAAGAAGTTTTGCCCAAATTGACGTAGAAGTTTGTACGATTTCCCGCCGAGGAATTTTGTTATACTTTGCACATAGCCGCGCAAATCCTCTTGATCTTCAAGCAGATGTATTGATATAACTTTGATATTAACTTTATCAAAAGGCAATGTTTGAAGTATCTGAAATACAAATACATAAATTTATAAACATAAACATATTTTGTAATTTAATTTGCAAAATACTTCAAGCTCGTGTCCCTGCACACCCAAACTGAGAAGATCGTAATGAACTCGATCGCATGCCAGCATTATTGTGTAAAGCGGAAAGCATTTTACGCGAGAGTTAAACCAAGAAAACTCCTCATCATGTAAACTATTAATTCGGACCTCTTCATTTTGAATTGTAATCTGTATATAAAACAAGAAAAGCTAAATTGTCTAAATTGAATATAATACAAAAATAAATGCTTTTAAAACAGCTAACTTTTATCACCAAAAATTACACTACAACTACGCTTTAATACACTTTTTCAGCACTAGTTTGAAAAGTATATTAGTACATAGCCTTTTGCTTGTAACTTCTATATTAGAAACATATCCAGTAATACGTTTCACAACACTACAGATGAACCAGTACAATATTTGCTATTAAATTTTACTTTTTAAAATGCTCACTTCTTTAGGATATGAATTAGGTGAAACACAGGCATGAACAATTTGCATTCGAGAACGCTTTGCGTTCTGTTTGCGCAAAGTGAAATACCAGCGCGGTTCCGGCTCAATAAGTATACCAATCCAATTAAGTCTTTCGCTTAGCCAAGGTGCCGTAATAAAATGAGCCATAGGACCCGTAAGAGATTGGATAACAGCACCATTTGTTTTACCGCCAGTTAAATTAGAAACATAGTTCGCCATAGTTGTTGCAACATTGGCGAGTTTTAATAATCCGCTAAAGTTGAAACCTGGCTCAATGGCACTGCCAATGCCTGTTAAGTTATTTAAAGATAATGAGGATGATGTGCTCACAGCTGCTTCGTGTTTCATTGGGAAGTGCAATGGGTACTTGCGCATATGTATTTGGCGCAGGAATGCTATTAAAGCTGGATCGTCCTGAGCAACACCATTCAATTCGTAGTCACGAGACATATTCAAACGGAATTGCTGATGTCTTATTTCTGAAATGTAAAAAATTGGTAAATGTTTTCAAGAAATGGAATCTTACGCATTGTCAAATGTAGAGGTTGAATTAAGATTTTTAAAATACCAGTAATTAATTTGTACCATTATCTAGACGTGGATATCTCACCTGTAGTATCCATATACACAATTAATGTTGCAAAGACAACAGCAAAAGACAAAATACATAATGCTATAGGCAACAACTGACGGTAAGGCGACGGATTGAACCGTGGATCATTTTTTTTGGTTTTGCTTGTGCTATTATTGGAGTCACCGCCAAAACGTTCAGATTTTTTGTAATAGTTGTGCTGATTATGATGAAAATAATGTTGCCTATTTTGTGTGGACGAAAAATGATCAGGTTTTTGGCAGCAATGGTTGTCGACTATGTTGTAATTGCTGCATAGGCGCTAGCCTTATCGGGGTAGTAAGCGGAGAAGAAGCTGTACTGACTGTGGGCGAGCTGCGGATGCTGCTTACTTCACTAAGACAACCCTCATTAACCGTTCCTGAATTATTTTGAGTATACTGCTGATTACTGATGAATTTCAACAAATTATTACTGTTGCGACTAAAACGCTGCATGACGCTATCAGTGACATCAACAGAAGTGTCATCTTCATGATTCTTTTTACAGTCTTTGGTTTTTTTAACATTAGTGTCATTGGTGCAATTATTCTTTTCATAAATTACGTTGTCATCAACAGACACACAATTATTTCCTTGAGAATTTTTTAAAATTTCTGTATTATAATCGTTATTTACACCGAGAACGTTGTCTGATGCTTCCATTACTTTATCGATTTTTTGTAGATATAATGCTGTTTCTGGCAAAGTATTTTTATTTGTGTTATTTTTAAAACCGTTCGCAACTGAAGAAATACAAGTTCTATTAGCGTACTTCTCAGGAGTTAATTTGGTTAAAAGTCCTCGCTCATTGTAAATGTGGTTATAATTTTCAGTACCAATGGGGTTTTCCAGTTTTGTGTCTTGCAGCTGACTCGCAGCTAAAGCAGGTTGGGGTGAATATGCAGTTGTCATGATTCTAGTTCTTAGTTTTTCTACATAACGTTTGCCATGGCTGCCATTATATGTAGAGTAAAGACTGTGAACGCGTGTATATCTAAGCTAAACTAGACTAAAAAATAAAGAGTACTGTATTAAAATAGAAAATAAGATATGTAAAATATGTGTATATGTAAAGTAAGCCTTTTAACACAATTTTAACATGAATTTCACGTATGTGTTACAAAAAAATTTATATCTTATTCCTGGGTGTGATAATCCATCGTTCGAAAATATAACACGGTAAATTTTAACCTGATGACAAATTTGTAATTTCTCAATCGCTTGTTAGTAGATTAAGTGGATGAAGACGCGGGTGAAAGGTGAACTATCAATTAATTAATCAACAAGCGATTGACAAATGACAAATTCGTTGTGTCAGAGCCATGAGACTAAGAAGAGGGCCGCGGCTGTTAAATCAGTGAAAGCCGAAATAAGCTTAAGGTTGAAAATAGTTCTTGAATAATTAGCTTAAATAATAAAATAAATTTATTTATTTATATACAGTTAGGGTGTAATTTAAAAATATAAATATATAAATATTGTAAGTAAAAGTGGACGTTGTATATAAAGGCCAATTTGCTATCTCGATTTTGAATTTTGGCAGAGTTTTAGTAGGCACATCATGTTCAAAAAGGGATGTGATTATGGGGAGACAGGTGTAAGATCAAAGCGCGTGAAAGAGTGATGTGTACTAAAGTGGGTAGGTGAGCCATCATTTAACGAAATAAGGGGGGATTGGGTTTATAAATTTGAATATACACCTTTTTAGCTGATGCCAACTATGGAAGTCTCCCGCAATAATGGTTGGAAGTTAAAAATTGTTGTGGACATTACGTGCGTCTCTTAAGGAGAAAGTTTTATTTGACGGTATGTAGGTCATTATAATATCGAATGATATTTTAGATGTGATGCGGACACCGATGGTATCAAAATCTTAATCGTAATTAGAACATCATGTTGTAACGATTTGCGAATTAGGAGGGACACGCCTGCCGAGGTATTGGGTCCAGAGTTTAGGTGGTATACTTGGTAATATATTGGTATGGGTGCGTTGAGAGAGGTAGATAAGTGAGTTTCTTGGAGGGAGATGATTTTTGGTATTTTGGTCCGTTCTGCTGATTGCAATGAACTTTAGTTCACTGTTTGTTGGTTGATCTTGGAAACAAGCTATTTAAGTTGGGAGGTTCAGCCATTGTTGTTGTTAGGTTTTGAGCCAATGCTTAGTTAAACTGTTATTTCCAGTTGTTGTTGCTCTTTTTCTTACTTTACTTATTTGCTGTTTGTAAGGTGCATTGAGAGAGAGTGTGTATCAATTTAATTTTATAGTGTAATAGGAAAAAAACAAGTTTTTAAGGACTCAATTAATGCCTATTCAATGTCGGGTTTGAAAGTGAGCCAGATATAAAAAAAAAAAAAAAAAAAATTAGTCGTAGTCGCCGTGTTATTGCGAATTTTTTGCAAAACCCAGAAGAATGCTGTAAAGTACGCAGTACGGGAAGGAAGCCGATAATTTCTGGACGAGATACAAGGAACATCATAAAAAAAAGCGTGTATCGTCGTCCCAACTTGCTGCTTCTAGAAGGAAGAAAGTATCTCCACAATGACTGTTTGGCGGACATTAAACACATCAGAACTCATTGTTAGAGGTGTTGTCAAGAATGTGCCCTGGCTGCAAATGCGCCATAAGGCAGCTCGTCTCCTTTTTGCTATAAGCAGCTTGGCAAAAAACTGGAACTCAGGAAGACATTTTAAGTTGGAATCCGTTTTATGGTTTTAATGTGAGTTCCTTAAAACAGGTAATTTTTTCCAATGAGAAAGAATTTAATCTTGATGGACCAGATGGGTTTCGATATTATTGGAGTGATCTGAGGAAGGAACCACTTGATTTTTCTAAAAGAAACTTTGGTGGCGGATCGGTAATGGTGTGGAACGCAATTAAAAAATGAGGTACGCTTAAATTACAATTCACGAGCTCAAGAATGAGCCTGAAGCGTACATAAATGTGCTGGAGAGTAGTCTGCTCCCTTTTATGGTGGAATACTTTCACATACATTATTAATTACACATTTTACAACAAAGCTTTTTAAAAGAAACACCCAATTAACGCATAGGGGGACGTATCAACACACGGCGGGTAACGCTAGCAAAACATAAACTGTTAACGGACGAAAACAAACATTTTTTTAAAGCTCAACCGAGATTAGTTTTAAGAAACATTTCAAAATAAAAATCAGTTCATACTCACACTTGAAAGGCATGAGTACTTTATTTCCCCAAGTGGTATTTGACGCAGTCGGTATCCCTTACCGAGTGTCTTTTTTTTTATATATAAAAAGGATGCTTCGACTTTTAAGTCGTTAGCGGTTCGATGGAACCCAAACAAATATATTTTTTTTTATTACCACCCGTTTCGGTACCTTCAGAATGCATAAACAGCCGCAAACTCGTGAGGATCCACCTTGTTTTGTTGGCAGTGTATAATTGATGCAATCAGCTGTTCTCGCAAACACAACTGTCAATGTAATGGCGAAAACGAGAGAAAAAGACAAATTAGTTCAATTAGTTCAAATGGCAATAAATGACTTATTATTATTGCAAATATTTTGTAATTACGGTGGTAAGAAGTTATATAAAATAAATGAGTACGTCCATTCAGACTAATGTGGCAACGCTAATATTTTAAGCACTTTACTCAACTCACAATTTTAACATATGTTAAATTTTTTTTTATATGGACTAACTATCACTTAGTTTATGCAATTTTGTGAGGACCCCAAAGATTTTCATATTTACCAGACTATGTTATGTACAATAATATGAAGTTAACAAAAAAAAAAGAAAAAAAAAAACGCGTGTGAAATCTTACACATGATATAAGTGAAACTTCTTAACAGACAGATAGAACTCATCTCAAAGTCTGTCAGCAAGTAAGACGTGAGCTCGTGAGCGGATGGCACGCGAAATATTTGCAAAGTGCCGACGGCGTCCGTTATCGACATTGTTGTTCGTACATCTGCTCACTTCGAAAAATAACAAAAAATGAACGATCGTCATGCTTCTATGAACACACGTTTACGAAATGACTGATGGTACATGCACGACCGTGTCGAGGTCCTAATAAAGTATTCTAACGAAATACTATATATAGAATAAACTGTTAACAGACAAAAATAAACAAACGAAATACAACATAAACTGTTGAAGCACGAAAATAAACATTTTTGTAAAGCTCAACTTTTTTTTTTTTTTGTTGTATAACTGTATTTTTTATTTGCAACTCTCCCAATGGGGAGAACCAGCGAATTTTATGAGTTGAGAATGACATGTTGTTATACTACTACTTAAGACTTATATTTATAATATTTTATTGACTGAAGAACATCGCTTAGTCTTCCGGTGATCTGAAAGGGAGATCCAGGGGATGGTAACGCATTAACCTACGAGTGTCTATTGTCTAACAAATTGACAGCGAGGTGATTTTCATGTGATTCAAGTCGGAGAACATGTTTCTTACTGCGGTTCACAATTTCCTCATTTACAGTTGACACCTGCAAGTCTCTGTGGATGACTGAGTTGTGGATATACCATTCAGCGTTGACAAGCCTCCTTAAAACTTTGAACTGAAAACTTTGATTAATTTGGCATTTGATTTTGTAGTTGTGCCCCAAAGTTCAATGCTACACATTTGATTTTGTAGTTGTGCCCCAAAGTTCAATGCTATAAGTCCATACTGGTTTGAGGATGTTTTTGTAGAGAAGGAGCTTGTTATTTGTGCTAAATTTTGAATTGTGCCTCTAGAGCCAGCTCATCCTGATTAGTTTGAGGTTCAGTTGTTTCCTTTTGTTTTTGATGTGGGGTCTCAGGTCAAACGCCTATCAAGTGTCAATCCAATGTACTTCGCTGAAGTTTAAAGCTCAACTGAGCTTAGTTTTAAGAGACATTTCAAATCAGTTCATATTCACACTTGAAAGGCATGATTACTTTATTTCCCCAAGTGATAATTCGCGCTGGTTTTTCTTTACTCTGTGCCGTATAGAGTGAGACTGAATAATAATAATAATATGCTAATTCGTATTTAATAATAATAGTTCGTGGTTTAATAAACATTGAATACTAAACACATTTTTACGAGGGTCAATCAGCAAGACCTTGCATCACAGCCCAATGGCGCTGCTATTACCAAAAAAATGTTACCATCGTGCAGAACATTTTTTTAGTAGCCTACTGTCAGAGTTTCAGTCAATTATCATCATTAGTTTTGTTTTGATAGCCTTTGGAAGCGAGCGTGTCGGTCAGTTTTACAAAAATGGAAAAAGAGCAATATCGTTCGGTAATCCAATTTGCTGATAACATTGGACAAATTGAAGCTGTTGTATAAAGGTCGCCTATAAAAATTTGAAAAATTCATCTTCATGACTACGTATTTTCAAAAACCTCCACAATCTAATCCAGAATTAGAATCTCAACAACCGCACGAGAAACAAGAACAAGTAACAACAAAAGAAGAAACAGACCACAGATTTAATAACTGGGAAACCTTCTTAAAAGAAAGCGAATTACCTTGATAGTAATGTCTTTCCAAAACCACTTTCAATAGAGGAGACGAAGAAACATAAATCACGGCAAAATTAAACAATTAAGAAAACAACAAATAAAGAAAAAAAAAAATTTCAAATACGACTTTTATTTAAAAACAAAAAAATAATAAAAAAGAAAAAGGAAAAAAAAAATAAATACAAAGAATACATCGCACATGTTTAACTAAACCGTTACAACTCAGAAAATTTTCAGGAAACGCAAAAAACTGTTTTGGAGGAAATGAACCTTTTTTTTTTAAATAAAGTGTGGATTATTTAGTAGCAGATACTGACCAAATATATTGTAGTTGGCACACACGAAAAAGATTTTTTTTTTTTTAGAAGAAAACATAATATTTTTATTTCTGTCTATGTCATGATAAAACTAATATAAAATTTTTTTGTGCAACATTTTTAGTTGTAACTATTTTGCTTAAACGCAAACAAACCAGTTTTTGTTAAAAAAAAAAAAAAAAAAAATTATATCTTTGCTATTATTCGTTTTTTTTTTTTGTTCACTTTTATTAAAACATTTATCAACCCAAATGTTTTTATATATTGGAAAAGTCTTTAGGAAAGTCACATGTGTTTAAAGGAAAATGATACCTTAAGTTTTTACAAACTCCTTATTTGGGTGAAGCCGATTTAGCCGACGAGGAGCTCTGTTGTGAATTAGGGCCCTTGCTAGGCAGTTTGGGTGCTTTAATAAGCGAACATTGAAACGGCTGCTGAAAAAATTTATTTCCTCAATCACCGTTGTTATTCGTCTTCGATCAGTCTTGCTGAACGGATGTTTACCTCGCAACTAATAAATTTTATTTTCTTTTTTGTTTTATTAAGGCCTAACAGCACCAATAATGACAGCGAGAAATGCTTACTTCTCGTTTGTCGCTAATGATACCAGGAACAAAAACAAAGGTTCCTTATTAACAACACAGCTGCCCGCAGATAGAGCACGATATTGCTCTCCTGTTCTGTCTTCTCGGGCAGTAAGCACTAGTCTCTCACTCCCATGGCATACCCAGTGCGCATCCCCTCAACCACCTTTTTCTTAAAACCAAGAAGCAACTGTGTTCAATACTGCAACAAACACAATACAAAGCACAGCTTTTAATTCAACAGCTAGTGCAGTTTCAGGAACAACAAGTGTTCTCAGCTACTGCTTCGATTGCGTCATCACATTCAGTAACTATAACAGCAAACACAAACAAACATTTAATAGTAGTGTTGCGTAGCTCATGAGTGAATGAACAAAAAAGAGTTGCTCACTACACTGAGCAAGTGAACAATGTTCGTTTTTTGCTCAGTTGCTCTTTTTTGCTCTGTTTAACAACAGACGGTTGGACCTCTATGACCAATGAGAGTTACCTGGCTGTAACTGCTCATTTCATAGAAAAGGAACCAACTGTGCTGACCTCTTACATGCTTGCTTGTTAGGCGTTTAAAGTGCAAACTTCTGCGAATTTTTAAAAAAAATTGTTGCTAATTGGGACATTGAGAACAAAGTCACGGCAATAGTGTCACACAATGCCAACAACATTGTTGCTGCTATTAAGTTAGGCAATTGGCGACACATTCCTTGCTTTGGTCATACGCTTAACATAATTGTCCAAAAGGCATTTGCAAAAGTCGACAGTGTGCGAACAAAAGCCAAAGTAATTGTTGAATTTTTTAATCGCAGCACAACAGGTCTAAAAAAGCTGAAGGAAGCGCAGGCCCGCTTAAATCTACCAGACTTGAAGCTAACGCAAGATGTAGCTACACGATGGAACTCCACGCACAAAATGTTTCAACGGCTTGCGTTAAAAGAAGCGATTATGGCAGCCGTATCAATTCTGCGGCCGGGTTTGGTTTTATCTATGCCAGAATGGGACCTAATTGAAGGCGTGTTGCCAATATTGCGGCCATTTTGCAAATTACCAACGAAATCTCTGCAGAGAAAAACGTTACTTTATCCAAAGTAATCGTCTTGGTAGGCATTTTGCAAAAAAAATGGCAAACATGAGCTCCAGTTTGAATGAGTCTTTAAAAACAGTAGTCGATGTCATCGTCTCGAAGATGGATACTCGTTTTAGGGACTACGAAACAAACGTTTTGTTTGCAGAGAGCACAATCTTAGACCCACGATTTAAAGGTCGTGTGTTCAAATCCGAGGACGCATTTAAGAGATCAACAGCCGAAATAAAAATAAAAAACAGTGTCCGTACGGCCAGCCATCGTGTTGCCTGAAACTGCATAGACTGAGTCTGAGTGTCTATCTGCAGTATCCAATGATGAAGATGACATTTGGAACGACTTTGACACTGCATTTAATCGAGTCTGCAAACCAACCAAGACCACAGTTGCAGCCATTAGAGAAATGGATAAATACCTGTCAGAGGAATATATAAGCCGGAAAGATTATCCGTTGATATGGTGAGAGTAGCGCAAAACACAATATCCTCACTTATATATATATATATATGATAAAACGCCTTCGTGTAGTGGCCATACGGAAAAGGCGATCACTATTAAAGCCAAAAAACGTGGCAAACCTTATATTCTTGCATAATAATATGTGAGCATGAATTATCAAGTATGTATATATTAAGTAATATTCGTAGAGCGTAAATAATAATTTTTTTTTTCTATTTCAGGGTCAGTGTAAGGAAACGAAACTTTCATTTTTATCAAAGAATTCCTAATGAAGGAGGGAATAAAAATTAATTTTATTATTTTATCAAGGTGATGAAAAAAAGTTCTGTGTTGGCGTTTTTCTGGACATAGAAAAGGCCTTCGACAAAGTCTGGCACGACGGCCTACTTAGTAAACTTAGGACCGTATTTCCAACTGATCTATTTGAAATCATTAAAAGCTACCTTGACTCTCGCTATTTCTACGTAAAATGTAAGGATGAATCTTTTACGCTAAGACAGATAAGAGTGGGAGTCCCTCAAGGAAGCGTGCTTGGTCCTATGTTGTATACTTTATATACATCAGATATCCTAACTCCAGGAGATAGCTCGTCAATGGTGGCTACCTTCGCTGACGATACAGTACTAATGTACTCCCATAAAAATTTAGTTGTAGCAACAACTAAGCTGCAGAATATTCTTGACGAAGCTTGCAATCGGTTTGATAAATGGAAAATAAAAGTGAATGAACTAAAAACGACGCAAGTGATATACACAACACGGACAGCTTATCAGCCAAGACAATTAAAAATAAAAGGTACTGACATTCCATTAAGCAATGTGTCAAAGTACCTGGGCATGCATATTGATAGTAAACTGACGTGGAAACATCATATCCTACAAAAGAGAGATCAACTCATATTAAAATTTAAGCAGCTATACCCGCTTCTTAACACTAGATCTAAGTTAACAACCAATGGGAAATTAGTAATATACAATAGTGTAATTAAGCCTATATGGACGTACAGCATGCAAATATGAGGTACAGCCAAGAAAACTAAAATTAACATTATTCAGCGTCAACAATCGAAAAAACTTCGATCAATAGTTAATGCGGACAGGTTTATATCAAACTATGAAATTCACAAAAACCTCGGCGTAACTATGATTCAGGAAGAAATCATTAATGCTAGCAGGAGGTACCACAAAACATTAGAGCGACATACCAATCTAGAAATAACAGACCTTCCATCTAACGAATTGTCTAGACGTAGACGCTTAAAACGAAGCAGACCAGTCGATCTGACCTAACTTAGGTTACGGGTGGCTCTTAGAGGCAACTTGCGGTTGTTGGCCTGCCGCAAGTAGCTCTCAAAAATGTAGCCTAAGACACCCAGTAATCCAAACCATTATGCAAGAGACCATTCGAAAATGTTCGATATTGTCCACTGCCTTTTCCCTTCTTATTGTTAAAAATGTACTTAGTGTTTTTATGTATCCAATCGGGACAAAAAAAAAAAAAAAAATTAAAAACAAATTACTTTATGTTTTTTAGTATGTAGTTAAACTGGATTTTTAGTACTGTGAAGTTTTTTTTTTTTAATGTTAATACATAAATGTAAGTTAGGTTAAATTAAGAAAGAGGGAAAAAAAATAAATACGAAGAATACATATACACAAAAAATCAAAACTGTAACAAAATAAATTACAAATACTGGAAGAAACAGTAAAACAACAGCAAGATGAGATAATACAACAACACAAACAGATAGAGAATCAAAACGTAACAACACCAATGCAAGACACAATAGAGGAACTACAGAAGAAAGTAAAAATATTAGAAATATCACTAAAGAACCAAAAAGACAACAACCAACAACAAATAATCTACAACAATCGCTGAAACCCCTAGCATTCACAACCAGAGATATCGTAGGGCAATTCAGAGCCTTTAAGTAATGAACATTATTTGGTTTCATTCATTAAATCGGTGGATCAGATGACGAATTTATGCTATGGAAACATACAACTCCTCCAAGAATTCGTCCTAAGCATTATAATGAATGAGAAACTTCGTGGGAATGGGGCTGATCGATTTCGAAAACGATAAATTTTCAGGCTTAATTGGCCAAGACTTTTTAATTCAGTATAAAAGCAAAAATAAATGATGAGCTTCAATTTGTTGAAGTCCTCGGAAATAAACTGTATTGTACTTCGAGGATTTCAAATACCCAAACCTAATGGGACAATATAAACTTCCTACAAGCAATCCCAATAAGCGAAAATAAAAACAATTTCAACATTGAACATTATTTAGCGAAAGAAGAATTTGCAGAAATAAATAAATTACTACATGAATTTAATGACCTTTTCTTTAGGGAAGGGGACATATTGCAAGCGACTGGTGAAATACACCATGAAATAATCACCACAACAGAAAGACCTTTATATTTAAAAATATACAGGTACCTTTAAATTTATGAGGACGAAAGAGAATAGATGAAATGCTTAAGCAAAACATCATAAAAGAAAGTAATTCACCATACAACAGTCCATTATGAGTAGTAGACAAAAAACTAGATAACTCGGGAAATAATACAGAGTAGTCATCGAATATCGTAAATTGAATGAATTTACGGTAGATGCTACATACCCTATCCCAAACCTAAACACAATCTATATCTATATCTATACATATTATAAAACAAAGTCGCTTTTTTCCTATATTCACTTAAATCTTTAAAACTACGCAACGTATTTTGATGCGGTTTTTTTTAAATAGATAGAGTGATTGAAGAGGAAGGTTTATATTTATAATAACATCCGTTAAGTAGTGGAGAAATACTGTTATTTTCACTATACATATACCTATATACCTATCTTTAAAATTAATGTAGTTGGCACAGTGTTATAATTCATGGAAAAAGCACTTACTGTCACTACAATATTCCAGCTTCTCATTATTTACATAGTAAAGTTTCTTCAAATGTGATTTTAGATTTTTTTTATTTAAGTCTGATTATTACTATCAAGATATTAGAAAGTCATGTCTGGAAGAGGTCGTCGTTCGAACATAGGTCGTTGTACAGTGAATGCCAAAAGAGTACGTTCAGCAAGAGATGAAGAATCGTCAACGGAACGTGAGGCTCGCCTCAGTCAGGCTCGGGATAGATATAGAGCTGAGAGAGAGAGAGAGAGAGAATCATCAGCACGAGTTACTAATTCATGGGTAAATAAAGAAAATTCTGCCATGAATTACGATCCTTCGATTTCTTAAAAGGACGATCGTATAGTATCAATAGGTACTATGTAAGTAGTGTGTGAACATTGCTTGGCATTGAAATTCAAGGACGAATCGAAAGGCATGTGTTGCTTACAAGGAAAAGTCAAATTAGAAGAAATTCTCCCTCCACCTGAACCACTTCCCTCTCTTCTTACTGGTGATCATATATATATATAAAAGTGCACTCAAAAAATAGTATGACCCCGCAAAATTCGAGAACGGCTGGACCAATTTTGATGATTTTTTTTTTTTTTTTTTTTGTTGTACTCATGTCAGGTTCATTGCTACATTTGGATCCGGTAGGTAGCGCTGTTGTCCAGATATAGATAGTTTTATGCCATTTTTAAATATATTTTTTATTTGGTGCAAAATATACTGAACCGATTTTTTTTAAAAGAACAAATGATTCTTAAAGTTGCTTAGGTTATAATAGAATATTAAAATATATTGTAAATTATTAATTACACATTTTACAACAAAGCTTTTTATAAGAAACAACGCAATTAACGAATAGAGGATGTAGCAACGCACGCCGGTTAACGCTAGTCCTAGATAAAATAGGACAAGCTCATTACTTTACCACACTCGATCTAGCTAAAAGTTTCCAGCAAATCTTAGTTAGAGAAGAAGACAGAGCAAAAATTGCATTTTCAACACCACGAGGACATTTCGAATTCGTCCGAATGCTCTTCGGTTTAAAAAACGCATTATCAACCTTTCAAAGGATGATGAATAAAATTTAAAATATTTTATAAACAAAACCTATATATATAGTACGTCATTACATGAACATGAATTGCAAATATAAAAGCTATATTTTAAGCCTTTTGTAAAGCCCAATTAAAAATACAAGTTGATAAATCCGACTTTCTGAAGAAAGAAACACAATTTTTATGGCATGTTTTAACAACAAAAGGAATAAAACCCAACCCCGATAAAGTTTCTACCAAAAAAAACTAATCCAAAATAGCCCATCCAATGATCCGCTTTCTGAAGAAAGATACACACATAAACACAAATAACCCGAATTACATAGCGCCATTTAAGAAATTAAAACTACTACTTACTTACTACTTCACAAATCTTGCGAGGATATCGTAACTTGACAAAAAAATTCCAAATAACAACAGATGCAAGTAAATTTATTATTGTAAAGATATACCTTAAGACAATAAAGTACCCGGAGTTTGTCGTTTAAATTGCCCGTGTTAAGTATTTTTTAGGTTTTTTTTGCTGTATGTTATTGTAGTAGGACTGTCCTTAATTACTATGCCAAAAATAAGTGCGAATCTGTCAACCATTTTGTTTACAGCAGCTGGTTTAATCAGTCCACCTCAGTAGTTCTCGGCGAAGAGGAAGACTAACGCAAAAGGAACAAATTCAAATAAATCATTGGGACTCCGACACACAAAACGAGGTAGATATGGAATTCACCGAAACACCTTATATTACGAGGAAAACCTACAAAATCGTATTACTATATTGAACACAGTGGTAAATAGGTTCGCTACTCAAATTATATTAGAAGAGGAAAAACAAAATAACACAGCATGAATATATTTAACAAAAAGCAAATATATATTGACATCATAGACATCAATAACAATAATGAACTCAACATTATTCGCAGGGAAATTACAAAAGGCATGGTAGCAATGTACTCATATCTAAATGATAATGAATATAACAAAATCGAAAAAATTCTTCTAAACGAATTTGTAAATAATCCTCACATAAAATTGGTGAAATGCTCTAAACGAGCTAAAGACGTTGAAAACATTGATGAACTAAACAAATAAATTGCGCTATTCCGTAAAAATGAGAGCGGTCATTGTCATTCACCGAGAACTACTGAGGTGGACTGATTAAACCAGCTGCTGTAAACAAACTGGTTGACAGATCGCTCTCATTTTTGGCATAGTAATTAAGGACAATCCTACTAACATATAAAAAAAGAAAAAAAAATCAAAAAATACTTAACAGGCGGGCAATTTAAATGAAAAATTCCGGGTACTTTATTGTCAAAAGGTAGTTATATACCATGACCAAATAATACAATTAGATTGCCTTCAGGAAAATGTAGGCCATATACTTGACACCATAGGTTCAGCGAAGCATAATATTATTCACCCATTCAACTAACATCGGACGAAATAACAAAAAATAGCATTGATTTTTACAAAATAAAATTAATGAAAATAGATGTATTGTACTAACTAATTATGTAATTGCTATCCTAACAAGTCTTATACCAATTACAAATAAAAATAATTACAAGAATAAGTAATAAAGAAAATATTGTAAACATAAATAATATTTCATATACTTACGAAGAAGAAAAATCGCTACAAGAATTACAAAAAAAATGTAAACATTGTATCTTCTTCAACAATTGTAAACTAGTATGTATATGATGATGAACCACAGATACAACAAGTAACCAACGAAATTAGTAATGATTCAATGTAGCATTTAAGTTTTATTCGCAACAAAATGGGTGGTTTGTATGGGAGATACCCCCCATGGCTCGAGGACAGATGGACGGACAACGAAGTCCGTTTGGAACTTACCAAAGAATCACTTTATCGAATTTTGACGAAAAATTAGGACTCGGGAAGGCAATATCGTGAATATGGCAGCTGGCGCGTTTTGCACGATAATGTGCCGACTCATCGTTCGACACATACCACTAATTTTTTTGACCAAAAACTACATTTAAACCGTCAACCACTCACTTTGCGACTTCTACCTCTTCGGAAAACTACATTTGAAAGGAACAATATTGAAACTATACAATGCTATAAAGACACTGTCACTTATAAAGCAATAACTAACTCGGCTTCTAATTGTCCGTTGGTCATGAAATTTTGAAAGAACGTCAGTGAAGGCTGTACCTTTCAAACTCGTACTCCCGTCAAAAGATGCCATCACCATAAATACAATTTTCAAGAAGTCTCCTTATATGAGAGCCCTTAATCATGAAATTCAATTTGTTCGGTTTCTTATGTCACTTGGTAACGGTGAAATGAAAGCGGAATCATTTAACATGTGAACCTGTAAACGACATCAATGATATATACATATTTGGAAATATTCTAGAGACAATTTTATCTACTGACATTTTGAATTCAGTTATTTTGGTTCCAAATGAGTGTTTATTTATAAATTTAGAAGCCTTAATACGAATGCCTAGATATGAACAGGTTAAATTGTCACTGACGATGCACGTGAATATAATAATTTTCTTATTGAGTATTTGAATTTAGTGGCTTGCCCCTCCACACATTGATCTTAAAAGAAAATGTATTGGGCGTACAAATAGAAAATCGCCGTTTTCCCATAGATGGCGCCAGCGCCGCTAATTGGTCGATAAGTACGATCAGAAAGATTACATAGCCAGCTGAGGTATCGGTCAATAACTCTAAATAATCTCGCTTGTGTATTTTGACTGTGCTTTGTCCTGTTCGTTAGCGAAAATGGCAAAATTCGAGCCTACAAAGGGCCATTTGCGGGAAGTGTTGCTTTTTGCATATCATTCGAAAAAAATGCTACTCAGGCGCATCGAATGATTGTAGAAACTTATGGTGAAAGCTATATTAGTGAAAGAACGTGTCGGGAATGGTTTCAAAAGTTTAAAAATGGCGAATATGGCGTGGAAGACAAGGAACGTCCCGGTCCCGTTAAAAAGTTGGAGGATGCAAAATTAGAGACTTTGCTGGATGAAGATTCGTGTAGAACGCAACAGGAACTTGCAAGTTTATTGGGCGTGACTCAGCAAGCCGTTTCTCATCGCCTAAAGAGCTTAGGAATGATCCAGAAACTGGGACATTGGGTTCCGTACGAGTTGAATCCGAGGGACATCGAACGACGCCTTTGCATGTGCGAACAACTCCTCCAACGGCAAAACAGAAAGGGTTTTTTGCATCGCATCGTGACCGGCGATGAAAAGTGGATACACTATGACAACCCGAAGCGGAAAAAATCGTGGGGGCTTCCCGGCCATACATCAATACGTTTGCATCGAGCGTTGAAGGAAAAACGCCCGCATTACTCGGAAAGACACGACAAGGTGATACTTCTACATGACAACGCTCGGCCACATGTTTCCAAGGTAGTGAAAACATACCTGGAAACTTTGAAATGGGACATCCTACCCCACCCGCCGTACTCTCCAGATATCGCCCCTTCTAATTTTTATTTATTCAGATTGATGACGCATGAACTGGCAGGACACCACTTTCGTTCTTTCGAAGAAGCCAAACACTGGATTGATTCGTGGATCGCGTCAAAAGACGAACAATTTTTCCGACGAGGAATTCAAAAGCTGCCAGAAAAATGGGAAAAAGTTATGGAAATTATTTTGGAGATTGAGTATGTAACGAGTTTTTTTATAATAAAGCCTCAAATTATGAAAAAAAAAAAACGGCGATTTTCTATTTGTACGCCCAAATGCGAAATTTAAATACAGGAAAAGCATTAGTTAACGCAACGCGCGGAAACTCAATAGATTGCGAGGTGTCAACAGATGTAGCGTTTAATACCCGAATCTTCATTTGACTTACCGTTCAAATTTCAAATAAGTTAATTTTCAGTCATGGTAGCTTTTGCGATAACTATAAATCTTAAAGTCAAACGTTTCAAAAAGTGGGAGTGTTATTGAGGCAGTCTGTGATAAGTCACGGTAGAGTTCGACCATTTAATGGATTGGGATTTTATATTTCTGACATCAGATCAGGCCCATTTGCTTTTCCGAAGACTTTAAATAAGTCCCAAAGTCAAATGTTTCAAAGTGGGAATTTTATTATTGAGGCAGCCTGTGTTAAGTCACGGACAATTGTAGAGTTGTATCATTTAATTTTTTTTTTTTTTTTTTTTTTTTGTATTTATTGAATCTCCTATTTAATACATAGGACTAACAATAAGGTTACAAATCTTATAAAACTAATACACATGTGTCCCTCCTACATTGAAGAGGAAGGAGTTCACTTGGCACTACGAGCCTCTAATTAATCAAAAGGGCAGCACGATCATTACGAATCAGTCGAGATGAGTTCCTTGTATGGACAAGGACTCTGGCTAGGGGATTAACATGCCGAACTAGTTTATCCATGTAAATAGCTTTACGCTTGAAACATTAATCTTTGACAGGAGGTACTTCCAGGTCCTTGTGAATGTCTTCATTCCTGATATACCATGGCGCTCCCGTGATTGTTCTAAGTATCTTGGATTGTGCTCTTTGTATAACTTCAATGTTACTCGCGCTCGCGGTACCCCACAATTCAGAACCATAAGTCCAAATTGGTTTAATAACAGAGTTATACAGCATCACCTTGTACTCAAGTCTCAGTCCAGATTTAGAATTGATTAGCCAGTGAAGACTTTGAGCCCTTAGTTTCATATGTATCTTTTTAGATTCTATATGCTTCCGCCAGGTAAGCCGTCTGTCCAGGTGAACGCCAAGATAAGTTACCACTTGGGTTTGAGGAATTGTAACACCATTTAATGTTACTGGAGAACAAGTCCGTCGGTTCAATGTAAATGTAATATGCTTACATTTCCCCTCATTGACTTTAATCCTCCAGTTGGATAACCACTCCTGAAGGCTTTTAAGATGAGCATCCAAGCTTGCGGAAGCTTCAACTGGGCAACGGGAGCGACTGATTACGGCAGTATCATCAGCGAAAGTCGAAGTAACAATTTGACTACTTGTTGGAATGTCGGCAGTGAATAACATGTATAGAGTTGGTCCCAAGACACTACCTTGAGGAACTCCTGCTTTTATCTTAAATTCATTTGAAACGAAATTTTTCTGCCTTACTACAAACACTCGATTTGATATGTAGGATTGCAGGACTCTATGCATATTTTGGGGTAGTAAACAATTTATTTTGTAAATCAAACCCTCATGCCATACTCGATCAAACGCTTGTGCTACATCAAGGAATACTGCTGAGCAATATTCTCGCAGTTCAAAGGCAGTTCTTATTTCCGAAGTTACTCTGTTAACTTGCTCAATCGTTCCATGTTTTGCTCTAAAACCAAATTGATGATCTGGGATTGAACTATTTGCTTGTAACTGGTGATTGAGTTTGGCTTTAAGAACCTTCTCAAATAGCTTAGAAAGGCATGGAAGCAGACTTATAGGCCTATATGAAGAAGGACATGCCTTATCCTTCCCGAGCTTTGGAACCATTATAATAACAGATTTCTTCCATTGCTTTGGAAAGTACCCAATTCGAAAGATAGCATTGAAAAGACACGAGAGAAAAACTATTGCTGCATTTGGAAGTTCAGTTATCATTTTTGGCACAATTCTATCATAACCAGCAGATTTTTTGGGTTTCAGTTGAGTCCTTATAATAGATACAATCTCACTAGCGCTTGTTTTTAATGGAGACATATTTACTGAATTTGTGATTGTCTGTTGAGGAAGCACAAATTTGTTAGTAGGTAGATTAGGTTGAAACACGTGCTCAAGATGGTTGGCAAATACATTAGCCTTCTCTTCATCAGACCGAGCCCACATTCCGTTTCTGTCTCTAATAGGTGAGTCCAGCTCCATAGTTTTTAGCGATTTTTGCGCTTTCCAAAGTGAAGATCTAGTGTTTGTGGGTGATAGGTTAGAGATATAGCGCCTTTGTGCCTCGAGCTGGTCGCTTAAAAGAGCTTTGGCTAGTTTTTTTGTTGCATCTTTTAGCCTTTGTTTTGCAGAAGGAGATCTGTGCTGTTGCCATTCTCTTCTCAATCGACGTTTAGAAGCAACCAGTTCTTCAATTTCCCTATTTGAGAACGATTTTCTATTGAACTTGTGAGCAACAATCCCAGGCGTTGATACCTCAGCTGCAGCTACCAATACGGAACTTAATTCATTAACAGATTTGTCAATATCGCTTTCAGAGTTGATCGCAGGTGCAATTTCAATGTGAGAACTAATATACTTTTTATATTGCAACCAATTAGTTTTATTAGATATGAGACTATAAGGGCGATCCACAAATATTGGAAAATCGAGTAAAACGAACATCGTGAGTAACTGCTGATATGAGGTTTCTTGGTATATTTTTTGTGATACCGAAGTCGATGATATCAGGAGTTTTTCTTAGATCCGCCGGCCAGTATGTAGGCCTACCCGGAGAAACGAAGTCTAGTGTTTAGCATTATAGTCACCGGCCGCCAAAAATCATGCTCCAAGGCTATCAAAGAAATTTTTAAAAACATCCGCAGATATAGCAAATCGTGGAGGACAATATACAGCAGATAACGTCAGATTACCATAACGCATTTGCAACCTGACCGAAGTAGCTTGTAAATAACTAGATGAGTACGACTCTAGGGTCTGGTGTTTAATACGCTTTCTTATAATAATGCATGTTCCACCATGAGCCTTTCCATCTGGATGATTTGTTGTATAAACTATATAGCCTGGTATAAAGAAATTGTTTTTGCTAGTCAAATGAGTCTCACAGACTAACAACACATCTACATTGTTGTCCTCTAGATACTTCATCAGCTCTAGTTTGTGCTGTGAAACGCCATTTGCGTTCCAGTGAGTTTTTTTTAAATGAGCCATTATGGGGAATTTAACTTATCCAAAATTTTCATTTGGATTTTCATCATCTCTTGAAAAGAGTTTTGCATCATTAATATTGATTGATTCAAGGTCTGCAATAAATTCACCAACATAGACTCACTAGAACTTAGTGGTTGCAACACTGGCTCATTACACGCATTTAGAGTTGGGGTAGTTTGTAAGACTGGCTTATTATGTTGAGACATTGGAGCCTTAGGCTTCACAATCTTTTTCGCAGTTTCTTGTTGAACGCCTAAGCGCAGGGCACCTGAATACGACACCTTTGAAGTTAAAGGAATATTAGGAGGTGGACACATAACCGTCGCTGATTCTGTACGATTAGCCTCACGGCTAAAATGGGCGGAATTTTTTTGTGACTGCAACCTGTTCTTCAACTCCTTATATACAGGACAACCTCTATAATTGGCTGTATGATTGCCCCCACAGTTACTGCATTTTTTAAGGTCAGGATTATCGCGACTTAGTTTACAGGTTGCGGTTTCATGCAAGTCTCCACAAGCTACGCATACTGGACGAAGGGTGCAATAAGATTTCGTATGTCCAAATTCCTGACAATTTGTGCATTGCACTGGATTTACTCGTTTGTGAGGCTCCTCCACAGTTACCCTACGGTGAAGTAAACATTTAAGGTTGTAAATGGGATGCACTTCATTTTTCCTTAAGTGCTGCAACTTAGGAGCCAACTCAATTTTATACAATGGCTGAGGGATTTTGTTTTTATTAAACATATTAATAACTACTTTGACTTCAAACCCTTTTTCTTCTAGTGCAGTCTTAATGTCGTTACAATCCACCGAGGGTTCAATGCCCTTGATTACAACAACCAGCCCTTTACTACTTTTAAGTTGATATGTATAGTAGTTTCGTTTAGACTCTCTAAGGTACTTTGTTACAGATCTGTAGTTTGAGCTTTCTTCGCGAACATATATTGGGGGAGGTTTCGCGGTTTTAGATTTAGCTGCGTTATTGTCATCTTTTTTAACAGGTTCATCTTTTTCAGCAAGTAGCTGGAACCTATTACTTTCTAAAATGGTTTTTTTAGCATTATTATTATTTTGCGGGCTTAGTTTGCGTTTATTATGGAATTGTATGTAGCGGTCAATACCTGTCTGCACTGCCGCTTTATTTTCATGAGTCCCGTTTTGCATGCGCAGATTTTGACTACCTGCTGGTGATACAGTTGTCTTTTTTATTGTTTTTGCTTGCATAGCAGAATTTTTTCTATTTCATGCCTGTTCTTGTTTTGGGTTATTAATATTAAATGTTCCCGTGTTTGTTGTTGTTACCGAAACTACATGTGGTGACGCAATCGAAGCAGTAGCTGAGAACACTGTTGTTGTTCCTGAAACTGCACTAGCTGTTGAAGTAACGGCTGTGCTTTGTGTTGTGGTTGTTGTAGCGTTAAACACAGTAGCTTCTGGGTTTGAATGAACAGGTGGTTGAGGGGAAGGGCATTGGGCACTCCATGGGAGTGAGTGACTAGTGCTTACTGTACTAGCCAATAGAACGGGAGAGCAAGATCGTGCTCTTTCTACGGCCGGCTGAGCGGTTAAAAAGGAACCTTTGTTTTTGTTCCTGGTATCATTAGCGACAAACGAGAAATACGCATTTCTCGACGTCATTATAGGTACTGTTCGTATTTGAAAAGAAGCAAATAAATAAAAATTTATTATCTGCTATGTGAACGTCCAATCAAAAGGACAGCTCGACGCTACAGTATTGTAACGTTATTTTCTTTTCCTACTTTATGCTTAGTTGTTTTTTAGTTGTTTTTCGATATGATGCTAACCAATTTCATTATCATTTAATGGATTGCGATTTTATACTTCTGAGACATCAGATTTAACAAGTGTTTTTACTTACACGGAAACTTAAAATTACACTTAAAAAACAAATGTTTTTTCTAGAATGCAGTCGATTATGTCGGCCGCGGCTACTTGTAACAAACTTGCAGATTTCAAGTAATTCTTATTCAACCCGCGAAACCAAACTTCAATCATTAATTATTGCATTAATGAATTTGTCAATTTTCAATTTATACTTCCCAGGGCACCTCATTTTGGCGACCTTCGGATTGCTACTTAAAAATCCGTAAAGGGTCATCTTTACCGTAGTCTGTGCCAATGCTAGGCTAACATATGACTTAATTAACTAAGGTATTGATTGAGATATAGTCTTAACTCTCGTCAAATTTCACCACAGCCATCGGACCCGAGTGACTTAGAAGCATTGACACCGGCACACTTTCTCATGGACTGCTGTCTTAAGTCGTTGCCAGAGCGCCAGTTGGATCACTCTAAACTGCACAGATGGGCTAAGGTGGGCGCAATCAACCAATGTTTTTGGAATCAATGGTGGGTCACCGACAAACTAATATGCTTATATTAAAGATTAGTATTGAACTCACTCGCAATTCGTGAACATCATTTCGACTTTACAAATATTATCTGCATTCTGAGTCGATTAACGACCGAGGATAGGTATATTATATCCTATGTACTCTTCTTGAGAATGAACAGTTTGCAGTTCTGTTGAAACGGTTTCGTTACCTTTTCAACTATATCCAGAGTTTCTATCCCTTTGAAACATGTCTTTGGACAGATTCAACACACGTAGTTTACTGGGTCAGACAACATTAGCTACACTTGTGGGAACAGAGTGTCCCAGATACAGAACATAAGTTAGTTTGGGATCAGTGAAGGCATATTCCTACGCACAACCCTGCGGACATAGTGTAAAGAGGAGTCACTGCTGGAGAAATCAATCGCACAATTTGGTACACAGGCCTTTTATTTCTTCGAGAAAATAATGCCTTTATTGGTCGAAAGCGATTACTCCAATTTTGTCGAAAGTGTTATCAACTTAGAAAAGGGGAAATTGACACAACAGCTATAATATCGAACTACTGTGGTGGTCAAAACATTTGCAACTAAGTTGCAATATACATTTACTTCCTCAAAATTATTCTTTTATATTACCTTTGTCACTTTTTATTAACGTCAGTAGTTTCTCTTCTTAAATGTGGACACATAAATTTAATCAGCTAGCGTGCAACAACATCAAAGTAACGATACAAGATAAGCAACGAAATGCAAGTCTGCAAAACATTTGCAACTGTTATTTGTCTTACTCTTTATGATCATTGTTATTGTCATACTTAATTTTGATACAAAAATTATATCTGTTTTTCACAGTGGGCGTTCACAAGTAGTAATATCGTTAAAATACTCTGTTCCTAAATCAACGGTTTGTCGTAGTATCAAAACCGGCAACATCCATTAAGTTAATAGAGGAGGAAGTCCTAGGGCTACAAAAACAAGAGAAGATCGCCGAATCAAGAAGTTTTATACAAAATGTCCCAAAGCGGTTCAAAGAGAAGTTAGAAGTGAAATTCATTTAAACGTTAGCCACTCCACTATAAAAAGGAGAACCTTGCAGTTCGGTCTACTTAGCTACAGACTTAAAACAAAAAACCATTTGTGTCGAAAAAAAAAAACAGAAAAGAGCGGCTAAATTATGCTCGTTCACACTTATAGTGGACTTAACAGCAAGTGAAAAACAAATTTATGGTCAGATGAATCCAAATTCAAGTTACGAGGATCATCAACAAAGCTTCCGTTCGGCGTCCGCGAAGTGGAAAATACAATACCAGGTACACAACTACCACAATCAAGCACGAAGGAGGCAATGTGACGGTGTGGGCGTGTTTGTGTTTCTCGGGCAATGTTATTGGTCCAATTTATCGAATCACGAAAACGATGAATGCCATATGCTATAGGGAAATTTTAAATACAGTTACGCTTCAAATTGCTGAATGGGAAATACCGCTGCATTGGTTAAGTTCAAAATAGGCAATAAAGTATTCCGAAATGGTGATGAGCTTTTCGTGGAATTGGAAAAGGAGAGCAATTCCAAGTAATTATATTGAAAAGCTGATATCGTCAATGCCTAGATGTGCTGCAGCTATGAAAAACAAAGAACACGCAACAAAATATTAAGCAATTGTAATTTTTCCTGATTTGATTTAATAAATTTAAATGTAGATCTCAAGGAATTTCTATTCAACACACAATACCAAGCTTCAATCATTGCCTACTGTATTAATGAAATAATTAATTTTCAGTTTATACTTCCCAGGGCACCTCACTTTGGCGGTCTTTGGGAAGCCGCTGTAAAATCCACAAAAGGGCATCTCAACATTGATTGAGATAGAATCAACTCTTAACTCTCGTCCAATTTCACCACTGTCATCGGACCCAAAAGACTTAGCAGCATTGACCCCTGCACACTTTCCCATAGGCAGAGCTCTCTTAAGCCCATTGCCGGAGCGCCAGTTGAATCACGACACAAATGGGCTAAGGTGGGTGCAATCAACCAATAGGCGCGTTCAGTAGTACCAATCGCTGACCTTTTACCGATTAATTGAAAATTATTAACTATCTAGTTATTAAACACGGTGCCGATGTAACTTTTCTAGCCTAAAAATATGATGTGGCTAAAATATTCGAATTTAAAAAATTAGCGGACAAGTGCGAGTCACATTCACACGGAGGGTTCCGTACCAAATGGTGGTTTGTATGGGAGATACCCCCATAGTGGTTCAATTTGGCTGATTCCAACAAATGTACAGCGCTTATAAATTTCAATTCAAAAGTGCAAATGAAAAAAGTTTTTCTAATAAAAACCTGAATTTCAATGGAATGTTGC
Source organism: Amiota minor (assembly GCA_037043295.1). Taxonomy (NCBI): domain Eukaryota; kingdom Metazoa; phylum Arthropoda; class Insecta; order Diptera; family Drosophilidae; genus Amiota; species Amiota minor. The sequence goes on from JBAMAW010001867.1 coordinate 305,868, forward strand.
ATGGGACGTACCCCTTAGTGGACCAATTTGGCTGATTCCAACAGATGTGCATCGCCTATATCTAAATTTCAGTTCGATAGACCAAAAAACAAAAAAGTTTTTCTAATAAGATCATTTTCATTACATTTGAGCAATGAATCCCAAACACTAACGAGCTTGTGAACGTATCTAGATTTTTTTAAGGTGTCTTTCCGCTATTGTACGTGATTTGTTAATCCTTTCTGCAATCTTTTGTGTTGAATAACTGCGGTTTTCTTCAATGATTGCCTTGATTTAGTCATCAGCCTCCAATGACCGACCACTGCTTTCAGCATCTTTATAATAATATATAATATCCGGAACGGAATTTCGCAAACCAGCGCTGACATTGGCGTGCACTCATTACATCTTTCACGTATACGTCACACATTTTTTTTTAGATTTCGGAAGTAAAAATGCACAATGTACAAATGTTATCGAATATCGATCAATTTCTTATCGACAGTAGTTTAGACTTAAACCTTTCAAATAACACCTATATATTTAATATGTTCGGCCATGACTCATTTAAAATTGAGACTAAAACCATGTATTGTCAAAAACCGACAACTTTTACACACACCCAATATTTGTTGCTAAAAATTAAGTGAGTATTCATTTTTTTTAACTCTCTATCTGTGGTTATGCGTGCTCATTTCATTCGTTATATTATTATTACAAATTTGTATACTGTTCAAGCTACTAGTACAATATTATAAGTTTGTAGCACACAGAAGGAGACAGAGAGAAAGTATATACGAGGTTTGTTCAAAAATAATCACGACTTTTTATTTTTCTAGGTCCACAGGTTAGCGATATTCGATTCTTTGCTATGTTAGTACTTATGTAATTCCCCCACATATTTTGTCATTCTCAGCCATTTTGCATTGTTAGTTTTTTTTTTCGTCTTCGATTTTTGACTATTTCAAAAAAAAAAAAAAAAACTTGTACTTTTGATGGAAGAATGCCATATATCGCAGTATGAATAGCTTCACTGATTGGAACGAAATTAATATTAATATAACCCGAGATGAATTTACAGATCTTCAAATTCATACTTGGGTGTGCATACATACTTACATCCGGGCACAGCGTCAGCAGAAATTAAGCTTATTATTTTATGATCTCTACTGAAATATTCTTAGATCTCACTACACCAATCATGATAGTCGGAGACTTTAATGTTAATGTCACACAAGATCGCTCATTGCCGGACTTCATGTTCAGTGAGATTAATTTATCTCATATCGAAACTACTCCACCTACGTTATGCAGTACCTGTTGATTTAACGCTTACAAGAAATCTTGATGTATCCTGTATGCCACTTGTTTCGCCTTTTTCGTATCGCAGACCTATTTGTATTCAAATTATGTATTATTATTATTTGTTTACTTCCTGAACCTGACGAAAGAAAAATTTTGCCATCATAAAGGTAACATGAAAATCCGAAGGACTTTGTAAGAGTTCAAAAAAAGATACACACATAGACGTGATTCACGCAAAACAGATCTGCCCACAGCCCAGACACACTCAGATTAACGGTATGGCCGCGCATAAGACTCGGACAAACAAATTTTAATTTTTTATCTCGCCTATCTTATTTTCCTCATAAGTGGACTCAATGAACAAAGGATTGTGTCAGCCAGCGCATTAACCTCTGGGCCAACGAGCCAGTCACTATGTACATATATAAGTAGTTATTTCATACTAATGTGAAGTCCATAATAAAAGGTTACCACTGAATTATGGAATAATTGTTTTCAAAATAATAATAGCGCAAGAATTTGTATAGTGTCCTTATTTCAAAGAAGTAAATCAGAAGTGCGGAATAATGAAAGCCGTATTTACAAAGTTAAGTGTCATAAGTAGCATAATATTGGATGCGAAAATTAACGCGACTGTGGGAAAATTTATTTTATTGAATGTACATGTATTATAAAATTAAAATAATGCTATTAGCAAAAGTATGACTTATCACACTCTGAAGCGCGTAACATAATTAAATTTATGTTGGAAATGCTGTTGAAGCTAATGCTAATTCAACAAATATGTTGACTGACATTCAGGATTTTAACTCTTTAAAATAATTATATTCATCATATTGCAAAAATTATAAAACTTTTAAAACTTACAATTTAAAAATAATTTTAAAATTCACCACACAGCAATACAAAATCAAAATTGCAAATATTTTCCACAAAAATAACTAAGTAGAAGCTACTACCACAAAACGATTACTTTAAAGCAAAAAAAAAAAAAAAACCAAAAGGGGCCTACACACGTTGCATTGCGTTGTACAACATCTTGGAATTTAATGGAATCGAAAACTATTTGTTCGCTTGCACGTTTTCTGGGAAGGATAAAATAAATTGTGTAAAGGCTGTATGCAAAATCAAAAATGTTTGCTTTAAATAAGGATTGGGCGCAAAACAGTTGCTATTTCAGATAAGATCTTCCAAAAAATTAAAACAAATCTTAATCAAACCAAAAAATTGATTTATCTCTCTCTCAAATGATGCTTGGCAATACACATACTCACGCGTTCACATTAACTTATTTTGCTTTGCCTATTTCATATTTCTCTCTCTCCCCCGTGCAATTTTTCAATTTATAAATCTTTATCATTAAACTTTAATAATGTTATTTTAGCCCGATATGAGTTTTGTTGTATTGCCTTTAATTTGCTGTACTTACAAAATTTAAGAAGGAAAAGAAAAAGAAAAACAAAAAAATTAATTTCCTGAATGGGGCGCCGAACATACTCTCTGTTGTTTTGAGTCATCGGCCAAGCCGGTTCTTTACACACTAGGCTATTGAGGTATTTATGTTTGTAGCAGAAAAGTGCATACTTCAAGTGTTTCACTCTCATTTAATTTATTTCGATTTTCCGATTTATTAATTTTTTAGGGTTCCGGACCCAAAAGGAACCCTATTTCAGAGACTTCGTTGTCCGTCCGTCCTCGGGTCATATCTCACAAACCGCAATAGCTAGAGTGTTGAAATTTTCACAGAAGGTATAATTCTATCCGTGCATCAGCAACAAATACTAAAAAAAAAATATTTTTGAAAACTTAAAGGTGTCCCCATAAAAGAAACATTTTGGTTTGTATGGCAGCTATACGATCCAGTAATCCCACGATCTTGAAATTTGGATGATTAGTGGGTATACATTAACTTAAATTGTCGAAATTTCAGTTTGATCAGACCACTAGAGAGGGTACCTACCATACAACGAAATCTCTGCAATAGGGTTCCTTTTGGGTCCGGAACCCTAAAAATGATTCCTTCGTAAGTAAGGGAATACTCAAAAGAGCTGGTACGCCTGCAACCTTCTTCTTTTAGAACAGCTCTCTGTTGAATTTGTTTATACTTCATGCAAGAAAGCAGCCAAGTTCCTCTCGTAGTAGGCGACATTCCCCAATAATGTTCATCAAAATGCTCTCGAAATGTCTCGGAGAGACGACAGCATTCTTAACACCAACTCTTACTATGAATTAGGTAAGACTTTCTTCTTAATGTTTTCCTTTGATTTAAGGGGCAGAGGTTTTTTGAAGTTAATTACATTATCAATAATTTTTTAATTTTCTCCGTGCATAAAATTTGAAATAGAGTGGTTCACAGAAACTGATCTCATAAATATGAATCAGTAAAGAAAACATCCAAAATGTTTCTCTTGAACTTTTATATTCCCTTATCTTCAAGCAACGGTAAAACGAATAGGTGTACAAAGGGGCTACAAAAAAGCGAGCAATCCGCTTCACATTCCACTTCTACTTCTACTTTTTTTTTTGTTTTGATGGTATTTATTGAATTTTCTATATAAATGAATAGAACAATAACGTTTCAACTCTTAAAAAACTTAATACACGTGTGTCCTTCTTACAATGAAGAGGAAGGGGGTCACTTAGCACTACGAGCCTCTAAGTAAGCAAAAAAACAGCACGATCGTTACGAATCAGTCGAGATGAGTTCCTGTCTTCAATGTTACTCGCGCTCGCGGTACCCCACAATTCATACAATAAGTCCAAATTGGTTTATTAACAGAGTTATACAGCATCACCTTGTAGTCAAGTATCAGTCCAGATTTAGAATTGATTAGCCAGTGAAGACTTTGAGCCCTAAGTTTCGTATGTCTCTTTTTCGATTCTATATACTTCCGCCAGGTGAGCCGTCTGTCCAGATGAACGCCAAGATAAGTTACCACTTGAGTTTGAGGAATTGTAACACCATTTAACGTTACTGGAGAACAAGTCCGTCCGTTCAATGTAAATGCAATGTGCTTACATTTCCCCTCATTGACTTTAATTCTCCAGTTGGACAACCACTCTTGAAGGCTTTTAAGATAAGCATCCAAGCCTGCAGAAGCTTTAACTGGGCAACGGGATCGACTGATTACGGCAGTGTCATCACCAAAAGTCGAAGTAACAATTTGACTACTTGTTGGAATGTCGGCAGTGAATAACATGTATAGAGTTGGTCCCAAGACACTACCTTGGGGAACTCCTGCTTTTATCTTAAATTCTTTTGTAACGAAATTTTTCTGCAAACACTCGATTTGATATGTAGGATTGCAGGACTTTATGCATATTTTGGGGTAGTAAACATTTCATTTTGTAAATCAAACCCTCATGCCATACTCGAACAAACGCTTGTGCTACATATAGGAATACTGCTGAGCAATATTCTTGCAGTTAAAAGGCAGTTCTTATTTCCGAAGTAACTCTGTTGACTTGCTCAATCGTTCCATGCTTTGCTCTAAAACCAAATTGATGATCTGGGATTGAACTATTTGCTTGTAACTGGTGATTGAGATTGGCTTTAAGAACCTTCTCAAATAGCTTAGAAAGCCATGAAAGCAGACTTATAGGCCAATATGAAGAAGGACATGTCCTATCCTTCCCATTATAATAACCTATTTCTTCCATTGCTTTGGAAAGTATCCAATTCGAAAGATAACATTGAAAAGACACCAGAGAAAAACTATTGCTGCGTTTGGAAGTTCAGTTATCATTTTTGGCACAATTCTATCATAACCAGCAGATTTTTTGGGTTTCAATTGAGTCCTTATAATAGATACAATTTCACTAGAGCTTGTTTTTAATGGAGACATATTTACTGAATTTGTGATTGTCTGGTGAGGAAGCACAAATTTGTTAGTAGGTAGATTAGGTTGAAACACCTGCTCCAGATGATTTGCAAATACATGAGCCTTCTCTTCATCAGATCGAACCCAACATCCGTTCCTGTCTCTAATAGGTGAATCCAGTTCCACAGGAGTTTTTAGCGATTTTTGCGCTTTCCAAAGTTTAATGTTACTGGAGAACAAGTCCGTCGGTTCAATGTAAATGTAATATGCGTACATTTCCCCTCATTGACTTTAATCCTCCAGTTGGATAACCATGAAGCCTTTTAAGATGAGCATCCAAGCCTGCAGAAGGTTTAACTGGGCAACGGGAGCGACTGATTACGGCAGTGTCATCAGCAAAAGTGGAAGTACTAATTTGACTACTTGTTGGAATGTCGGCAGTGAATAACATGTATAGAGTTGGACACTACCTTGAGGAACTCCTGCTTTTATCTTAAATTCATTTGAAACGAAATTTTTCTGCCTTACTACAAACACTCGATTTGATATGTAGGATTGCAGGACTCTATGCATATTTTGGGGTAGTAAACAATTTATTTTGTAAATCAAACCCTCATGCCATACTCGATCAAACGCTTGTGCTACATCAAGGAATACTGCTGAGCAATATTCTCGCAGTTCAAAGGCAGTTCTTATTTCCGAAGTTACTCTGTTAACTTGCTCAATCGTTCCATGTTTTGCTCTAAAACCAAATTGATGATCTGGGATTGAACTATTTGCTTGTAACTGGTGATTGAGTTTGGCTTTAAGGACCTTCTCAAATAGCTTAGAAAGACATGGAAGCAGACTTATAGGTCTATATGAAGAAGGACATGTCTTATCCTTCTCGAGCTTTGGAACCATTGTAATAACAGATTTCTTCCATTGCTTTGGAAAGTACCCAATTCGAAAGATAGCATTGAAAAGACACGAGAGAAAAACTATTGCTGCGTTTGGAAGTTCAGTTATCATTTTTGGCACAATTCTATCATAACCAGCAGATTTTTTGGGTTTCAATTGAGTCCTTATAATAGATACAATTTCACTAGAGCTTGTTTTTAATGGAGACATATTTACTGAATTTGTGATTGTCTGGTGTGGAAGCACAAATTTGTTAGTAGGTAGATTAGGTTGAAACACGTGCTCCAGATGATTGGCAAATACATGAGCCTTCTCTTCATCAGATCGAACCCAACATCAGTTCCTGTCTCTAATAGGTGAATCCAGTTCCACAGGAGTTTTTAGCGATTTTTGCGCTTTCCAAAGTGAAAATCTAGTGTTTGAGGGGGATAGGTTATAGATATAGCGCCTTTGTGCCTCGAGCTTGTCGCTTAAAAGTGCTTTGACTAGTTGTTTGTTGCATTTTTTAGCCTTTGTTTAGAAGTAGGAGATCTGTGCTGTTACCATTTTCCTCTCAATCGTCGTTTAGAAGCAACCAGTTCTTCAATTTCCCCATTTGAGAAAAATTTTCTGCTGAACTTGTGAGCAATAATCGCAGGCGTTGATACATCAGCTGCAGCTACCAATGCGGCACTTAACTCATTAACAGATTTGTCAATATCACTTTCAGAGTTGATCGCAGGTGCAATTTTTATGTGAGTACTAATATTCTTTTTATATTGCAACCAATTAGTTTTATTAGATATGAGTCTATAAGGGCGATCCTCAAATATTGGAAAATCGAGTAAAACGATATCAAGGGTGAGTGATCGGATGAAAGTTCATAATGAGTAACTGCTGATATGAGGTTCCTAAGTATATATTTTGTGATACCAAAGTGGATGATATCGGGAGTTTTTCTTAGATCCGCCGGCCAGTATGTAAGCCTACCCGGAGAAACGAAGTCTAGCTTGTTTTTACAATGTACAGGAGTGCTGTAAAGTTGCCGACCTTTCGGATTTACTAAACGAGAACCCCAATAAGTGTGTTTAGCATTGTAGTCACCGGCCGCCAAAATCGTGCTCCAAGGCTATCAAAGAAATTTTTAAACACATCTGCAGATATTGTAAATCGTGGTGGACAATATACAGCAGATAACGTCAGATAACCATGACGCATTTGCAACAGAACCGAGGTTGCTTGTAGATATTGTAATTAGATGAGTATGGCTCTAGGGTGTGGTGTTTAATACTCTTTCATATAATAATGCATGTACCACCCTGAGCCTTTCCATCCGGATGATTTGTTGTATAAAACAAGTAGTCTGGTATAAAGAAGTTGTTTTTGCTAGTCAAATGAGTCTCACAGACTAACATCACATCTACATTTTTGTCCTCTAGATACTTCATCAACTCTAGTTTGTGCTGTGAAATGCCATTTGCGTTCCAGTGAGTTATTTTTATGTGAGCCATTATGGGGAGTTTATCTTATCAAAAATTTTCATTTGGATTTTCATTATCTCGTGAAAAGAGTTTTTCATCATTAAGATTGATCAGTCCACCTCAGTAGTTCTCGGCGAATTTTGTTTGATGGAGTCTATGGGAGTCATGCTGGGTTTCCCGAAGCGGCAATTTGAGTTTGCGGAACAGGAAAAAGTCACATGGAGCTAAGTGAGAGAATGGGGCGGCTGGTTGATAATCGTGGCCCGATGAGATGGCGCGTTATCATCATGTAAAATTCACGACTTAGGGCCCATAATTTCGGCCGCTTACGACGAATGTCACGCAAATGCCTCAAAACTGTTAAATAGAAGTCCTTATTAACCGTCTGGCCTTTCGAAACGAACTCATGGTGAACTACTCCACGGATATCGAAGACACCAATCAACATCGCCTTGATTCTTAAACGACTTTTTCGAGTTTTTTCGGTTTCTGCCCATTTTTTTGCAACCATTCCGAAGATTGTTGGCACGTTAGCGTGTGGTACTCGTAGACCCATGTCTCGTCAACAGGTATGATGCGTCCCATGAACGTGGGATCAGAATTAGCCCAATCCAGCATGTCTTCAGCGACCTTCTGCCGATACTCTTTTTGGAGAAAATTCAGCTCAACCGGAACGAGCGGAGTGGCGACGCGCTGCATGCCCAAATTGTTGACCAAAATTAAACGAGCTGTTTCACCATTGATGTTGAGTTCACGTGCTATCTCTCTAAAACTAACATGATGATTTTCGATCAAGTTTTCTTTAATTTTTTTGACGTTATCGTCAGTGCCAAAGGTCGATGGTCGTCCTGAACGAGGCAAGTGTTCGACGATCTCCCGACCGTCTTTAAAGGCTTTGTACCACCCGTATGCCCGAGTTTTCGATAAAACAGACTCACCATAAGCCTTCTCCAGCATTCGAATCGATGCGGCACACGAAATTTCGTTCAAAAAATACAAAATCGCCGACAGCTGCTGTTAACAAACTGGTTGACAGATCGCGATCATTTTTGGCATAGTAATTAAGGACAGTCCTACCAACATACAGATTAGCGATACTTGACGAAACAGATGAAATCAGAAGGCTTAAGAAAATTCATGTTCTAGACTTGCCATATATGAACTAGTTCAAGGGTTGTGTAATACAGAAAGTGTGATGTTATTACTCGTATATATGGTGTAGCCTAAATGTTATAAATGTAATTTGTATTAAGTTTGTTGTAGCTTCATTAATCCTGTTATATACAATAAGTAGATAGGAAATTTACTTGTTGCCTTACGAGGTCTGTTCAAAAAGTATAGCGAATTTTGAATTTACGAGGGCTCAATTTAAGTTATCTGAATATTTTATAGTCGTTTTTCTTTCTTTCTATAATAATTTGAAAAACACTGAATAAAATACCACACTGTCCTATTTACTTATTGCATTTGAAATTATTGAATTTTGTTTGATTTTTCATAATTCCTAGTTATGTTTCTTCGGCTTTAGGTTGTTCGACTTAGTGTGGACTAATGAGAGGTTTGCCTCTGTTGTGTCAAAATCTTATCCACTAACCCTTCCTGAAGACTTTAATTGGCCTCCTTAGAAATTTATTTGAGTCTTACGAATTATGGCTCCGTAATAATAACATCTCTTTCTCAACGTCACCTTTGTTTTTTTTTTGCTAAATGTTTTGCTCATATAGATTGATGGGTGCTTTTTATCCAATTATCCAATTGTTCGAACATGTTAGTAACCACAAAATTTTTCTACGATTCATTGTTGAATGTGTTCTTCTTATGAAGGCACCAAAATTATCTTATAAACCACCGTGGCTTACTCGTGAGCTCTTCAACGCTAAGAACAGAAAGCCCAGAATAAAAAAAATTTAAAACATCTAGGTCTTCCCTTGATTGTGAAAGATTCAATGTTGTACACTTTACATTGCTCTCCCTTAATAGTCTTTGCTACAAAATAGATCTTACTCGTTGTAGGTTCCAATTTTCAAGTAATCATAGACAATTTTTTAACTTTCTTAGTGGAAAACGCAAATCCGCATTTTACCCCACTTCATATTTCTTAGATGATTTGCATGCTAAAGTTTCGGGTACTTCGTACACTTATCAGGTGCATACAATTGGTAATTATAGTATGCATGTAATAGATGACGTGAACCTTCTACATAAAATTAGATCACTGAAGTTCTATTATTATCCTTGTCCATATATCGTCCTAGTTGTACAGGTTCCATGTGTAATCCATTATGCTTTCCAACTTATTGTTCCAGGTAGCAGCATTTCCGACTATTTGGAAGGAATCTTTCATTGGTTTTGGTGTTATTTTTGATCCCAAACTTTGTTTTAGCCAACATCTCACCACCGTTGTTAATAAGGCGAAGGGTGTTTTTTCATTATATTTCTCGCGTGCGTCCACTCCTCGAGTATTGCTCTTGCATTAAGTCACCGCAATATAAAAATCATTAAGATTGAAATTAATCTGTTCAAAAGATGGAATCCAAATTCTCGCTTATCACCTTAGTCTGATAGGCTCCTTCTCATCAGTCTTCCATCTGTGGCGCATCGTAGGATAGCTCTGGGGATTAGTTCTTCATAAACTTATAGTTGGGACCATAGATTCTCCCGGGTTCTGCTAAACTTTTGGTTTCTTTAGCCCTGAATAGATTTACGCTCACAGCGCTTGATTTCATCAACCTTCGCTGCCTTCGGGACTCGGAATACACTACAGGCCAGATGATCTGGACATCGCTTATTGGTTCACCTATCCTGATTGTTTCTTCACCAGTTCGATTAAAGTCTCTGACCACTAGTGATGGCACGATTAATCGACTAATTTATTTCAGATTACGATTAAATTGTATCGAAAATTGCCTTTCGATTAATTGACCAATAAATCGATTAATTCTTACATAATCTAAAGAAAGGCGTCACAGCTAACTTAATACATATTTTCATTTTATCAATGCGAAAATTTATTGAAAGAGAATAAATGAAAGAAATGGCTCCTATACGAAGCGAAGTATGGAAACATTTTGAAAAAGTAAATGGAAAGGAGGTTAACCGACGTATTCTCAAAGGCAGCAAAAGTGCTAACAGATGACTGTGGCCTAATATACTGTGTAATAGCTGTTAATGTCATTTTGCAATGACATGAAACGCTCTTATGCTGTCTAATAGACTTGTGCATGAATGCCGTAAAAACGCCTTTTGAATCATTCACTTTAAAAAGAATGTTTTCTTTTTTTTGAACCCATTCACATGTTCCTATCTTATTTATTGTGAATGATTCAAAATTTCGCTACCCGTGAATTAAATGTCTCACTTCTGAACAAATGAATGATGGCGTCACTGAACGAAGCAAAATGGCAATGAAAACCTCGAATTAAGACAAAGAGAAAAGTCAGTAGAGCCATTCGTCTCGCGTCCCTTATCCACAAGCAAAAATGCGTATATGGCGTGGTATTGTTGCTTTTATTTATTTTATGCGTATGTATGCATGCTTCACTCTTGCATAGTTGTGTATAATTGAATAACCCATCATTTTAGTTGTAGACTAGGTTTTATGTTAAATATCTCACATGCGAAGGCACAAACTCATACCATTCGTTCCAGACAATATCGAAAACATGCATTCACTTCTTCTTTCGCAAAACAAGAACAACGTACAAATTTCGTTGCGCACATTGAATTTGAGTAAACGTAAATGAATTACAACCCTTGTTGGCAATGTGAATGTGCTCTTGTACAAGTCTAATGTCTAAGAGACATGTCCTCTGAAGGTGCTGTCTAATAGCCAGTCATGAAATGTTAAATATTTGCGTTCACTGTCATCGCTCTGTCCAACGGATGCAAATGTGTTTTTTGTTTGGTTACGTTAATTGTGGAAAACAATGAAAATTATGAAAAGAGAAATGTGTTAAAATCATTGCGTGATCATAGTGATCCATTTTCAATGCCGAACAGTATTTTTGCTAAAAAAGGTTTGTGATTCCGTTTCAGCTGCAACTGCGAACACCATCTCTATTAGTTGCACGATCATTTCTATAGACAAGGTAGTTAGGAATGGACAATCTGTTCTTTTGCGTTAGCCATGTTTCGCTAACAAGACATATGTGAATTTGATTTTTACTGAGGAAATCAACTAGTTTAAGTTGCTTTGCAATGACGGCACGAGCATTTCATACCATAATATTTACATAATCAAAATTATTTACTACCATAGACATACTTAAGTACTGATTCTGTAATAATAAATTGCTCACTCTTATTTGTACATCTTTGAAGTTTGTCCATATGCTCTGACGTAATAGAGCTTATTTCTTCAGACTCTTTTGTCGTCTTCATGTATGTGAGTGGTGCTCTTGCTTAAGAGCCGAGTAGAGCGTTCCTATAACTAAGTGCAAGCATTTAACCTTGCATTATATTATTATTGTTTTGATTGTCGTTAGTTTGGCATAACTTGAGTTTTTGTTGTAGTGTTAGGAGCAGCGCTAGTGCTGCAATTATTGTGCTGGTAGCTACCGTTGCGTTGAGCTGAGTTGTTGTAGTCAAAGTATTGTTTGGGTTTAGGCGACCTAATTTGATTCAAGGCAATATACGAAGCCCGGCAAGGGCAGTGTCCGTAGAGGGGAGAGCACCTCTGCAGTTTGCCCATGGTGGCCAGCGCAGAAAGCACACGATATGGGGACATTACAACTGTTTGACCCGTGCCCAAAAAGTTGACAGCTGTAACATTGTGTTAGTTTTCTAGGTGAGTTTGTTTTATATTCCTAGCGGACCTTAGTATGGTTGATGTACGGATGGTCTTTCCTCAGTTTTTGAAGAGTTGTGGATTTATTTACCAGATATACAACATATAATAAATAGAATATTAAACCCAGCTTTTGTTGTTCATTTAATTGTTTTAAAATCATTGCATTGTACACCATGAGCAATTAACATATTTTTAGTCTCGTCATTAGGTAAGTTATGTAGACCACAGAGGACGGCTTTAAATGGCTTAGTTTATGTGTTCTCATATGAAAAAAATCACAATTATCGCTTTTGAGTTGATCGCAAATAGTGTTATGGCAGTCAAGGTTATTGACGAATATTTTGATGCCAATCGATATGGTTTTAATGTATAATAATAGGTATCGATTTTGATTTTACTAAGCATATCATGAATATATCTTCAGCTTTTTTTAGTAATAGGTGGAATTTTACTTTGGTTGTGACTGGAGGTACCGAGTCATCATCTTCGCGATCTATTATTTGTTCATCTATAAAGGTTTCACTGTCCACTGTTAGTGGGCGATAATAATTGGTGTAGCAACTATCAGCAGTTGAGACAGTTGTATTTATTTTGAAACGTTTCACCTTTATTTTTTGCTTGACCAGAGTTCTTATACTGTAGTCTGTGCCGTTTTATGTAATTGGTTCCGATGCTTTTTGCTGTTGTTTTGCGTTTGTTCTCTCAGTTTGTCCGGTAATTGCGTTATGCGGTTTCTTCTCGAGCTCGCACTTTGTACATGCTTTAGTGTTTTGTTGTGGGCGTAACAGTGGCCGTTGTGACCGATGACGCGATCGAAGCCTGATTGGACGAATTGTTGTTGTTGTTCCGATTTTGTGTAGTGGTGCTAGTTGTTGTTGTTGCAGTAACTGCAAGCGTTGCTGTTGCTGAGTACATTGTTGTTGATGTTGATGCAGAATTTGCTATTATTGTATAAGATGGGCTTTGTGTAGTGTTTGTTGCAGTTGTTTCCGGGTGTTTAGGAACGCTGGTTTTTTTGGTTTATGTTTTGTTTCTTTTCTTTGTCATTTGTTCCTATGTCAGATCTCGCTCACTTAAAGCTTTCAATAGTTTTAAGCTTTAAGTGAGCTTTCATGTTTCTGTATTCATTTTTGTAAGCTCACTATACTTAAGATCACGTGATGTTTTTTCAGTTCCTTTATGTTAATGAACACATGAAGGTGCTATGAGTTATAGAATAAAATTTGCTTGAAGATATACAACAATAAAGAATTCATACAGTCCACCGTCGACATTTGAGTTGTCTTGTTTTTTTTCGGGATTATTACTTCGATTCATTTCGTAACATTTTGGTCCTTCGAGCCGGATCTCAAGGAATATTGCAATTGGTGTGCCAAACAAAGTGAATTAAAATAATAATGGTTCGTCCACACACGGTGTTATCTAAGAAACGTGGCTATTTAAAAGCAAATATAACTCGCACATATGACGCGTCAAAAGATCTCGATGGGAGATCAACTTCAGAGCCTTTACTGCGAAATCGCTTAGCCAAGCTCGAAGAGAGCTACAACGAGCTTGTAGAATGCAGTAAAGGTCTCTTTGAATACAGTGATGCTGAAGACTTTGTCGATCCGTCCGTCGATATGGCAGAGTATGAGGAGAAATATTTCATGGCACATGCAGCGTTAACTACTGCTTTAAAAGGCTATGAAGCGGATAGTCAAGCTGAGGAAAAGGACAACTCCATCGCAAACCTTGTCTCCCAACAGGCGGAGATTCTGGAAAGATTTCAGAGTGCCTCGATGAACCGTGAGGTTCATTATAAAAGAATTAAAATCCCTATATTCTCGGGTAACTATGAAGATTGGCCGTCCTTTTGTGATCTATTTTCTGACGCAATCGCGGCAAAGGCTAACCTCACAGCTTCGCAAAAGTTTCATTACCTGAAAGTCATACTTAACTGGAGATGCATTGAATCTCATAAAACACATGCAAATCACTGGCGACAACTATCCTCAGGCATGGGAACGTCTTCGAGAAAGGTATGATAAAAAGCCACTGATCATTCGATCTTTTGTGCAAAATTTCCTAAGTCTACCGCACACAAGCACATCAAATGTAACCATTCTGCGGAAGATACATGATGGAGCTGACGAGGTGTTGAGGGGATTGACGGCACTCAATTGCACAAGTCGTGATCCGTTCCTAATTCACATATTAGTGAAAAGCTGGATGATGTGACCAGACAGGCTTGGGCGGAGAGGTCGGAAGGTGAATCTGACACCATTGGTAGTTTCTTGGCATTCTTGTCAAGGCGATGTGATGCTTTAGAGACGCTACAGCCATCACTTGGTACACGAAGTCGACGAGCTATCGCGATCAGCCATGCGAACACAGAGCAGAAGAAACCTTGCAAAGTCTGCAATGCGGCACATGCCATGTACGCATGTAGGGCTTTCAAGGCATTGGATGTTGAAGCCCGCAGAAAGGTATCACAAGAACACAATTTATGCTATAACTGCTTAAGTGATACCCATAGAGCAAATCAATGCAATTCAACATACCGTTGTCGAAAGTGTAAGGGCAAACACCATACCCTTCTTCATATGGAACAAGCCGCCTTTGTTGACCGCACTTTAACTGCTAATCATAATTTGGATTGCAACATACAATCGTCATCATTTGAGAGAGAGCCAATTCCAGCTGCGCTCAATAATTTTTCGTCATACGCTACTTCAAGTACGTTATTACCAACAATCGTTGCCAACATAGTGGACGCTCATGGCAAGCTGTTGAAATGCCGTATGCTGCTCGATTCCGGTTCTACGAAATCATTCATAACTGAATCTTTTGTTCAACGTGCTGGTTTCTCTCGTCAACATGCTCGCTTTTCAGTGTTTGGATTCTCTGTCAATAATACTGGAGTTACTCGTGGGCGAGTTCATATCAATTTAAAATCATGTGTATCTAACCATTCATACAAATTAGATGCACTGATTATGTTAAAATTGACATCGTCTCTACCGGATTGGTCGACATATCCAGCGCTACATGGACTCAAATGAAACGAAACGATTAAGATTAGCAGATCCTTCCTTAATTGTACCAGGACCAGTTGATATCATCATTGGGTCGGATCAGCTTTGGAATATCTACACAGGCGAGCGATTACAATTCGGTGACAAACTACCTATTGCACTTAATTCCATTTTTGGTTGGGTGATCGCAGGGTCTTGCCATGGTATCGCTGGAGATGTTACGATTGCGCATACATACACTGCCGAGCAAGACGCGGATACTCTGATACGTACCTTTATGGAGATGGAATCTGTTCAACCGAACACTACGACAGTTAATGTGTCAGAACCTGCTGAAAATCACTTTATTAATACTCACACCAGAGATAAAGCCGGTACGTATGTTTTGCAATATCCATTTAAAAACAAGACCGTACCTATTGATGCTACATTGAAGCAAGCACCTAAAAGATTTTACAGTCTAGAACGAAGATTTAACAGAGATCCAAATGTTAAACAACAATACGTAAAATTTATGGAAGAATACTTGAAGCTCGGACACATGCAACTAATACCTCACAACGAAGTGGATATCAATGATTCAGAATGCTTCTATTTGGCACATCACGCAGTATTTAAGAATGACAGCACCTCAACCAAATGCCGCGTGGTATTTGATGGTTCCTGCAAAGACGAATCAGGATATTTACTTAACGACCGACTACACATTGGCCCACCTATTCAGAGTGACAATACGTTTTCGACAACATCGATTCGTTTTCACGACCGACATCGAGAAAATGTTCAGGGGAATCAAAATAGCTCCAATTCATACCAACTTTCAACGCATTGTTTGGCGACCAGACGAACACTTACGGCTGCAGCATTATCGCTTGATGACAGTGACTTATGGTTTATCCCCGTCACCATTCCTAGCAGTTCGTGTTCTGCAACAACTTGCACATGATTACAAAGACACTCACAAAGCAGCAGCAAAGGTTTTGGCTAACGACACATACGTTGATGACATCGCTACTGGTTGCAATTCAATAGAAGAACTCATTGAACTTAAAAATTAAATAATAGATTTATTGTCGAAAGCAAACTTCAATTTGAGGAAATGGTGTTCAAATTGCTGGCCGTTGCTAGACTCCTTGCCGGTGGATGTTCGTGAACATAACCCAGTAGATATTAATCATATATCTGACACTGAAATCCAAAAAATACTTGGGTTAAATTGGAACCCAGCCACCGACGAATTATTTTTAAAATTCAATGATTTATCCTTTAACAAAGCACCAACTAAACGAGTCATACTTTCAGAATTGTCGAAAATTTTTGATCCATTGGGAATTGTTTCTCCAACTAAATATAATCCAGCTTAAGGCAATATTTTAGGAGACCTGGTGTCATACTCTAAATTGGGACGACGAGCTTCCTGAAGCTTTATGTGCTCGGTGGCATATCTACATGCAAGACCTACCTCAGTTGGCAAAGATTCGTGTCCCACGATACATTGCTTGTTCTACGCTACCAATAGAACTACATGTTTTCGCTGACGCATCAGCAATTGCCTGTGCTGCGGTTGTATATAGCCGAATTTCAACGGACGATGGATATATTGTCAGATTACTTGCTTCACGTACACGAGTGGCCCCTTTGAAACCCATATCGATCCCACGGCTGGAATTAAACGCTGCAGTATTGGCAACAAGATTGCTGAATCTCGTCAAATCAGCCCTTACCATACCCATCTCCGGGATTCATTGTTGGACAGATTCAGAGATCGTGCCTCATTGGCTAGCTTCTCCACCGAGGAAATGGACAACATTTGTTTGTAACAGAACGGCTGAAATTCTTGACACTTGCGCCAGAAACGTTTGGCATCACGTGCGTTAGCAAGATAACCCGGCAGATTGTGCTTCGCGCGGACTTTCTGCATCAAAGCTTATAACACATGATCTTTGGTGGTCAGGACCTCGCTGGCTATCACAAACACAACACTTTTGGCCTAAATCGAAATTAGACACAGTAAACCCTTCAGACGCTTCTATTTTGAGGGAAACGAAAAGGGAATATGTACACATCGCAACGCCGGAAGCAAACGGATTTGTGGAACTGATTGAGAGACTATCATCTTGGACTCGACTGATAAGAACCGTAGCCTTCTGTCTGCGTTTTATTGACACCTGTCGCAAATACCATAACTATGCACAACAATCGTCATTTTTAACATCATGTGAACTGAATATGGCCAGATCCTCAATTCTGGAGTAGAGTCTACATTCGTGTTCACGCGCCAACAGTATTGGATTCTCGGCGCGCGGAATATTATTCGAAGTGTTCACCGATGTAAAAAATGATTCATGTTGAGGCAAGCTTCAGGCGTACCAGTTATGGCCAACTTGCCTTCACCACGAGTTCAACCACATCGAGCTTTTCTTCATTGCGGCCTCGACTATGCGGGCCCATTTACTATAAAAGAGACCAAGGGACGAAATCCAAAACACAGCAAGGCATATTTTGCAATTTTTGTGTGCCTATCAACTAGAGCTATTCACATCGAATTGGTGAGTGATTTATCGACTAACACATTTATTGCTGCGCTTCACCGATTCAGCAGTATTCGTGGAAAACCGACTGATATATATTCTGACAACGGCACCACATTCCATGGCAGAGAGCACTAAATGAGTTTCAACAACTGGCATTAAAGCAGGCAAAGGATGAACACGTTGCAAATATAATATCAGCAGAAGGTATTACATGGCACTTCATACCACCTTCTTCACCACATTTTGGTGGTATTTGGGAAGCTGGTGTGAAATCTATAAAATTACACCTTCGTCGCGTTATTGGCAGTAACGTGTTGACATTTAGAGTATCAAACACTCCTAACACAAATCAGTGCTGTGTTGAACTCTCGGCCCATCTGCGCCGCTGGAGACGATCAATTGGACCCGCTGACCCCTGCACATTTTTTGATTGGAGAAGCCTACTCTACTATACCCGAGCCATCGTTATTAGACACGAATCCAAATCGACTGCTGCGCTGGAAACAGATACAAGCGAAAGTACAAGGGTTTTGGAAACGTTGGCACATGGAATACCTTACTTCTCTACAACAGCGGACAAAATGGCAAACTGATTCACCAAATGTAACTCCAGGTACTCTTGTTGTTTTGAAAGAACCGAACCTACCACCATCCCGATGGGTAATTGGACGTGTTGAAGAAGTGTTTACAGGTGACGACAACAAGGTTCGAGTTGTGTCACTTAAAACTGCAAAAGGAATTCTTAAACGCTCAGTTGCAAAGCTTGGCGTATTACCATTGTGCTGAACAATCGTTCAGGTGGGGCGGTATGTTTAGGAACGCTGGTTTTTTTGGTTTATGTTTTGATTCTTTTCTTTGTCATTTGTTCCTATGTTAGATCTCGCTCACTTAAAGCTTTCAATAGTTTTAAGCTTTAAGTGAGCTTTCATGTTTCTGTATTCATTTATGTAGGCTCACTATACTTAAGATCACGCGATGTTGCATTGTAGTCACCGGCCGCCAAAATCGTGCTCCAAGGCTATCAAAGAAATTTTTAAACACATCTGCAGATATTTTAAATCGTGGTGGACAATATGCAGCAGATAACGTCAGATAACCATGACGCATTTGCAACAGAACCGAGGTTGCTTGTAGATAATTAGATGAGTATGGCTCTAGGGTGTGGTGTTTAATACTCTTTCATATAATAATGCATGTACCACCCTGAGCCTTTCCATCCGGATGATTTGTGTTATAAAACAAGTAGTCTGGTATAAAGAAGTTGTTTTTGCTAGTCAAATGAGTCTCACAGACTAACATCACATCTACATTTTTGTCCTCTAGATACTTCATCAACTCTAGTTTGTGCTGTGAAATGCCATTTGCGTTCCAGTGAGTTATTTTTATGTGAGCCATTATGGGGAGTTTATCTTATCAAAAATTTTCATTTGGATTTTCATTATCTCGTGAAAAGAGTTTTTCATCATTAAGATTGATTGATTCAAGGTCTGTAATAATTTCACCAACATAGACTCACTAGAACTTAGTGGTTGCAACACTGGCTCATTGCACGCATTTAGAGTTGGGGTAGTTTGTGAGATTGACTTATTATGTTGAGACATTGGAGCCTTAGGCTTCACATTTTTTTTCGCAGTTTCTTGTTGAACGCCTAAGCGTAGGGCACCTGCATACGACACCTTTGAAGTTAAAGGAATATTAGGTGGTGGACACATAACCATCGCTGATTCTGTACGGTTACCCTCACGGCTAAAATGGGCGGAATTTTTTTGTGACTGGAAACGGTTCTTCAACTCCTTACACAGTTACTGCATTTCTTGAGATCAGGATTATCGCGACTTAGTTTACAGGTTGCGGTTTCATGCAAGTCACCACAAGCTACGCATACTGGACGAAGGGTGCAATAAGATTTCGTGTGGCCAAATTCCTGACAATTTGTGCATTGCACTGGATTTACTCGTTTGTGGGGCTACTCCACAGTTTCCCTACGATGAAGTAAATATTTAGTGTTGTAAATGGGATGCACTTCATTTTTCTGTAAGTGCTGTAACTTTGGGGCCAACTCAATTTTGTATAATGGCTGTGGGATTTTATTTTTATTAAAAATTTTGATCACTACTTTGACGTTAAACCCTTTTTCTTCCAGTGCACTCTTAATATCGCTACAATCAACAGAGGGTTCAATGCCCTTAAGTACAACTACCAGCCCTTTACTACTTTTAAGCTGATATGTATAATAGTTTCTCTTAGTCTCCCTAAGGTAATTGATTACAGAACTGTAGTTTGCTTCCGTATAAATTTGGACCTTAGTTTCTTTTATATTACCCTTGGTAATAGGGACAATATAGAAGTTATTCTTGCCAACTATTCTTTGGATAGCATCTACCAGTCTATTCGAGCTTTCTTCACGAACATATATTGGGGGAGGTTTCGCGGCTTTAGGTTTTGATGAGTTTTTGTCATCGTTTTTAGCAGGTTCATCTTTTTCAGCAAGTAGCTGGAACCTATTATTTCCAAAATCGTTTTCTTAGCATTATTTTTTTGCGGGCTTAGTTTACGCTTATTGTGGATTTGTATGTAGCAGTCAATACCTGTCTGCACTGCCGCTTTATTTTCATGAGCCCCGTTTTGTATGCGCTGATTTTGACTACCAGCTGGTGATACAGTTGTCTTTTTGATTGCTTTTGCTTCCATAACAGAATTTTTTCTGTTGCATGCTTGTTCTGGTTTTGGGTTATTAACATCGGTATTAAATATTTGCGTGTTTGTTCTTGTTACAGAAACTGCATGTGATGACGCAATCGAAGCAGTAGCTGAGAACACTGTTGTTGTTCCTGAAACTGCATTAGCTGTTGAAGTAACAGCTGTGCTTTATGTTGTGTTTGTTGTAGCGTTAAACACAGTTGCTTCTGGGTTTGATTGTAAAGGTAGTTGAGGGGAAGGGCACTGGGCACTCCATGGGAGTGAGTGACTAGTGCTTACTGTACTAGAAGACAGAACAGGAGAACAAGATCGTTCTCTTTCTACGGCCGGCTGAGCGGTTAATAAGGAACCTTTGTTTTTGTTCCTGGTATCATTAGCGAAAAACGACAAGTACGCATTTCTCGATGTCATTTTTGGTGCTGTTAGGCTTTGATATGAAGCAAATACTAATATTTATTAGCTGCGAGGTAAACGTCCGATCAGATAGACTGCTCGAAGACTTATCTTAAAGTTGCTTAGATTATAATATAATGTTAAAATATAATGTTCATTCACGTACATTATTAATTACACATTTTACAACAAAGCTTTTTAGAAGAAACACCAAATTAACGCAAAGAGGGTGGAGCAGCGCACGCCGGGTAACGCTATTACAGTATAAGAACGGCGTTATGGAACAAAAACTTAGTACAACAGTCATAATAAAATACGTTCGATTGTTTAGCTAACTTCCTTTGATTTCCTTTTATGGTTGTTGCTTAGTATGATTAGTCTTTGATTCCATGAAACACATCGTGTTTTGTAAAAGACTCTTAAACAAAAAAAAAAAAAAAAAAAAGAAAGAAGTGTCGTGGGACACCCGTGTAGAGCGCACCTCCATTCAGAACAAAATTTTTAATTATTTTTAGTTATTGAAAAATATATAATTTAAAGTTTTCACAGAATGTGTAGTTCTATCCGGGCATTAGCAACAAATACTAAAACTGAAATATTTATATAAACAAGAAACATTTTGATTTGTATGGCAGCTATACGATCCAGTAACCCCATAATCTTGACATTTGAATGGTTAGTGGGTATACATCAACTTATGTTGTCGAAATTTTAGTTTGATCAGACCACTACGACGGTAGGTCTAAACACTTATTAAAATTCAGGTTCTTATGAATAAAATCTTTTTGTTTTTTGTCTTATCGAAGTGAGGCTTAGAAACTATAAAATTTTGATACAGGTGCTATACATCTGTTGGAATAAACCAAAGCGAGCAACAAGTGGGTGTTACCTCCTATATAAACCCACCATTAAAATTCAGTTTTTTATTCAAACTTTTTTTTTTTTGACTATTGAACTGAAATTTAGAAACTATAAGTTTCTGATATCGGCAATGTACATGTGTTGGAATCAGAGCTATTGAACAAAAATTTAGACGCAATAAGAGTTTAATATAGGCGCAGTGTGTTTGTTGGAATCAGTAAAATCGGACCACTAGGGGGAGCACCTCCCAGACAAACTCCAATCTAGTACGGAACCCACCGTGTACGAGTATAACTCGCACTTGGCCGATTATTATTATTATTGATTATTATTATACTCTTCACGGAAGTGAATAGTATTATAAGTAGGGATGCGCCGAGTAACACTTTTGCCGAGTAACGAGTACCGAGTTTTACTCGGTTCAATCTTTTTTCAACCGAGTACTCGGCCGAGTTAGGTTCTATCAAATTCCCATTTCGTGCGCGTAAGCAAGAACAAACAGGTTCGCGCCGGTCGAGAGGTCGCGTTGATACACCCCTCACTCCGCCCACGCCTATCAACTACCAGTCGCTTGATAGTTGCAAACAAATACTTCACGTTGCGCGTCATAGTAGATAAATGATTGAAAAAGTCTTTAATTAACGATTGACTGTGTGTAGTACCTGATCAGTGATTGTTGACATTGCTACAGCAGTTGTGAGCGATAACCGAGGTGTAATCGGTGTCGATCACGTAATCGAAAGCAACCCTGTATGTCAAGGCACACCACGAAGAGGAAGACACGCCGTCTGTCTGTCGCCAACGGTCGAAAAAAAACACGAAGGAAAAGAGAAGCCGATTAAATAGTTTTTAATTAACGATTAACTGTGTGTAGTACCTGATCAGTGATTGTTGACACAATGACTTAACGTAAAAGATCCCGAATTTGGACGTTTTACGACGAGATGGTAGAAGATAAAGCAAAAGTGAAGTGTACGTTATGCAATTCTCTAATTTCACGCAGTGGTGTTGGACGAAAGACTCCTACGACGGCAATGTTAAACCATGTTAAAATAAAACACACAGCAGAGTTTAAAGATTTGGAAAATGAAACTTTGCGAGACATATCTCAAAATCGTGAGCCAGTAGCATCAACTTCGTCGTCGCAATCGAATGCAATAAAAATACAGCAAACCCTTTTCGAGTCATTTACTACAAAATGGGACATAACTGATTCGCGTGCTAAAGAAATTCACAAAGCTGTAGCGGAGATGATCGCGGTAGATAACCAACCGATATCTATGTTAGAAAATAATGGGTTCCAAAGATTAATGAATACCGTAAAACCCAAATACCAAATTCCTAGTAGAAAGTACATGAGCGAGGTTGTCATACCAGAAGTTTACACCAAAGCAAAAAACGTAATAAGAGCGGAACTTGCAAAAGCTAAAGCTATATCAATAACTACTGATACTTGGACCTGCATGAATAACTTACTCGGATTCTTAAGCTACACCGCTCACTGGCTAGACGAGGAGTTTGAGCTTCAGCACAGAGTGTTGCAGATGTCACATTTTAGAGGACCCCACACGGCGGACAATATTCGATCAGGGCTTTCAGATTTATCCGTGAACTGGGATATTGATACTCGCATTCATCTTGTCTTGAGAGACAATGGACCCAACTAAAATTACCAGCTCCACATTAGCATCAATTTCTGAAGTAATTCCCATCACTAATGCCCTATTAAAATATTTATCAAAACCTGAAGTCTCCCAAACTTGCCCAAATATAGCAGATATGAAACAAAAGCTTGAAGGTGAAATTCAGGGCCGCTTTCAAGGGTTAGAAAAAGATAAATATTATAGTTTGGCAACTTGACTAGATCCCAGATGCGATTTTTTCATCCAGAAAACTATGAACTGATAAGGAATACGCTATTATTAGAATCAATAAAAAGAACTGAGATTTCAGAGAGTGCCAGCAGCAGTGAAGAAAGCGAATCTGAACGATTACCACAGTCACAAGATCCTAATGCATCTTTCTGGAATTGCTTCGAAGAATTAGCTTCCACCCAGCCATTAGAGCGCGATGATCCCAAAAACCCAATTGCTTTAGAATTAGATTGCTATTTAAAAGAAAATTTGTTGGCAAAAAGCAACAGTCCTTTCGAGTGGTGGACAGGGTTAGCGAGAGTGTATCTATGTGCACCTGCACAACGAAGAAAAGAGGAATAGGCTGTTACCAGAACGTGCAGAGAGCCTCGTGTTCCTGCATCATAACTTACCTTTATTAAATTTTAAATATTGATTATTTGTATTACTGTTCTCTTAATTTTGTCTCACTTACTACTCATTCATTAGGATAATTTTGATTTTATTAATTGAGATTGTCAAAGATTTCCTAAATTAGTAATAAATACTTTTTTTTTTACTGTTGTTTTAATTATATTGCTTTTCTTAAACAAAGTATACTCGGCATTTACTCGGCATTCAAACCGAGTTATTCGGCCGAGTACGAGTATCAAAAAACCCGCCGAGTACCGAGTATCAACCGAGTACTCGGCCAATCTCTATTATTTATGATAATGCAATTCGCTTTCTCCATGAGCACAAAAATGATTCAACAGAAGAGCGGAAACGCAACAGTTGTAATTGCGGGCAGGTGTGTTATTGTTGTTGATTTGTTTTGCACAGTAGCAAACACCAACATTAACAACAACAACAAACAACACAACAAACTTTGCAAAGCCATAGTCTTTGGTTATTGTTGTTATCTTGTGCACAAAAACCAAACAGCAGCACCAACAAAGTGTCAACAACATAAGCAACCCGCGCACTTCCCTTCTCAACAGACCTTCGCTCGGTCTTCGGCCACTTGTTCGTACGCTCTCCGTAAAGACACACACACATCACTCATGCATAAACATTCATTCTCTACGCTGCATTGTCTTGTGCGTCTCCCCACTACGTCTCTGATGCATCGACACATTTTAATTTCTGTAACATTTCAGTTTCATATTTTTTGAATTTACTCTCCCTCGCTAAAGAAGTTTCACTTAAAAAAACCTGAGGGTCTAGTGAATTACTGTCGAAACGGGAACAAGCATACTGCAGGGTTATTAACGATTTTCTTTTGTGTTTCTCTGGTGAGTGTGTTTTTGGACAAAATTGTGTCATAGTCAAAATTTGAAGTTCTTGACAAAAGGGAAACGATTTCCAGTTTTGTAATTTCATAACTATGTATTGTTAGTCTCTAAGAATACGAGGTTTTCAGATAAAAAAAAAAATGTCCCAATCATTTCATGAAAGGTATTATTAGTGTACATCTTAGTTGCAGAATTGTTATTTTTTTTATTAGTAAAGTTGTAATACAATGCCAAAAATTAGAATCTAAGAAATGATTTCAAAATCAGCTTCAGAATCTGATTCCACTTCGGCACTATCCATATTGTTGCGTAATGGGCGTTTTATTCTTTCAAAGTCTGCAAAAGGAAAAAAACACTCTGTTGTGTTACTAAGCCACAAATTTTTAAATATATATATATATATCTGTGGACTTCCACCAGCCACAAAAATAACAAGAAATTGTAATTTTAATTAGTTGTCTATATTTTCCATTTTTTTTTTCTGAAGCACGAAATTACGTAATACCTACTTTTATCGCACTGGTTCCGATATCGGAAAACTATTGATCACGCATGTTCAAGCCATATCCGACACCCAAAAAAATAACGAACAAGTTACGTCTGTTGAAATCTGTACGGTCAAGAATTCACATTCATTTAGCCTAAACGAATTTTATTGAATAGGTCTCATCATTTTATCAGTGTTACAGGTCAGTTATTTCGGAATACGAGGGTTGTGCAAAGCAGACACATTTCACGGGCTAAGTACATTCTATTTTTATTTTTTTTTAACTCTTTTTTGTTGATTTCATAATAGCTGAAGAGGTCGTTGGATCACTTTTTCAGTCTGGATTGATTTGTATCAATTGTAAACTTGTTTTTATACAACAGAAGACGTATGGTAATACATCTCTACCTCACACGTTTGTAACACAAAATTTTGTCAATTTTTTTTATTAATCACTTTGTTCATTGATAAAATAATGATGTAGTACACAAACCTATTGGCAAATAAGGGTAAGTACACGCATTGAGCGATTAGCGACGTAAAATATTAAATGTTTTAAAACTGCATTGTAGTGGCCACGATGCTGTTGAGCGATGAGCGAATTTCGCGGGCGACTGAGCGACGTCGCTTAGCAATTGAATTGGTTTTTATTTTTATGCATCGCTGAGAGTCAAAAGCAGAGAAGAAAAGATAATAAATTAATATTGACTGGATAAATTGGTCAAAAAGAGAGCGCTCTCAATTTTCAATAAATCAATCGAATTTCTTCCATTTACTTTAATGGAAGGTCTTATTAATTTCGAAGGTCTAAATATAAATGATGGAACTCGCCATACTCACATCTTGCATGGTTTATGGCGTGTACACCAAACCAACCTTTTTGAATTATTTTTAATTGTCTGTAGTAGCTAATACGGCACATTTTACAACTAAATAACTCAAGCGATGTCACTTGATTTGTGGCCACATTACTCAAAGATCACTAATTACGATCGCTCAAGCGACCGTCGCTTAGTCGCAAATCGCTCAATGCGTGGCCTTACCCTAAGACTACCACTCAAAAAATTAGAAAAAGTCATTTAAGCTATGACTTTCACTTTCTACTTCCCCTTTTTCACTGAAGTAAAAATACAAAATTTCATGTTAACCACCTACATCACAAATGCTTGTACAGATATTACCGTTATGTTTTTTTATCGCTTTTACCAACAATTTGTTTGTAGGTATATTTGTATGTACTGCACTGGAACCAGTTGGCGTTGCTACGTATTCAAATGTTTCATACGAAGAAAAGAATATTTGAGATTTATACAGAAACTTTGTCAATATGTATTGTACTTGTTTATGCACCTGTTGTTATTGGCCATTCTTGCACGCGAGTGTTTGTTATTTCAAAAAGAGGCTGCGTACTAGATCTCAGAACATCAGTTTGGAGGTTTTCAAGAAGCTTTTCGAAACTTATACGTGACTTACAGAGAAAACACTGAAATGCAATCTTTTAATTAAAGAAAAGTTATATTTTAGTAATATAGAGACAAGAATTAGTTTAAACATTAGAAAAAATTCAATTCACCGAAATGTTCGTACCTTTTGAAAACTTTTCGATGAAAACAAATTGATCACTTTATGGAAAAATAAAGCAACGAGAGTCATGATTTTTCGTAATTTTCTTATGATGGTTACCACTTTCAGTAATCGTAAAGTCTGATTTTATCACATGCACTAACAGACGGATACGGTTAAACCGTATTGACAGATGAACATATGTTACATAAAAAAACCTTATAAGATCATCGATGTTAATACGTATTCTTTTTACTTACTTACTAAGAGATAAAATTAAAATTTAAAACATTTTTTAAAAAATGTTTTGATTGAAAAATAAGCTTTAATTTCTGGTTAAGTGTTTAGTTTGGTGATTTATAATAGGTGTATGATATTTGTTGTTTTTAAGGAACTTGAGAATTTCAGAATGATTTTCTGGGGATGGATCCGATAGTAAAAAAGTCAGGTCGTGATTAGTAAAAAGGGTGCGTAAATTTTGGAAAGAGGGGCATTCGTTTAAAATTTGGTGTATGCCAGTGGTGGAACTACACAATTGGCATTGATTGTTTGTGTGTCGTTGGAAGCGGTTTTCGAAGGTTAGTCTTGTACGACCAAGACGTCGTAGTCTTATCATTTTATTTATTTATTTAACTAATTATGACAAAATACATTCAACTAAAAATAACTTTTCGGTATCTTAATCTATACATCTGTATTCAAGTCTAACAAGGAGGCGATAAAATTTATTTTTGCAACGGGAGAAATTTTTAGAGCTACAAGGCACGATTCTTTTGTATTCTTAGTCGCTTACGATTTGATAACTCTTGTGATAGCAGGCTACGATTATTAGATGACCCATTAGCTGCAGTTTCAGAAATATTCAACAGATTTATAGAAAACTGCAGAAAATTATTCAATTGGTACTCATGCTTGCATTGATGAAATGTTGGTACCATTTCGAGGTAGATTCAAGTTCAAGATTTATATGCCAAAAAAAAGAAGCAAAATATGGTATTAAGATAATGTCATTGACTAATGTACACACACAGCATCTTGCGAATGAAGAAAAACGGTTTGCAATACCAACAGTAATAAGGCTCCGCAAAATATTAGAACGTTTACTGGTTGGCGTAACTATTTTGACAAAATCTATTTGTGACGATCGCATCTTATTTTGCTTAGTACTGTTAAATAACGGTGCGAAAATGATACTCAAAAGAAAGATCGTATTTAGCTGTATGCATGCTAAATATTTTGTCGTTTGCCCTTTCTGCTGATAAGAATGAATGCCTACAACGATTTTTTGCCTGGCATAAGTATTTTGACGGAATCTTTGTGTAAATGTTTTTACACTTTTGAGCACGTGAAAACCAAACAACTTTTGTATTTAACTTTAATTGATATTAAACGCCCACAAAAAAAATAAAAAATGATTAAAAGTTATTAAAAACCATGGGTAAAACGGCTGAGTTGAGTTTGGTTATCAGATCTTCAATGGTAGGAAAGTTTATGCTGGAACTGCAGTAAAAGACATACCAAATGAGTTTAATGTGTCGCGTCAAACTGTGCCAAATTAATAAGTTTAAAATGCATAATAACATAAAAAACTTAACGAGAACAGGTTCTAAGCGCAAAACAACTGCTGCATATCAATGGAATTTGACAGCCAAGAACCCAATCAGTGAGCGCACTATCCGACGACGTTTAAGGGAAGTAGATTTTAAGAATATTGAAACTAAGATCGTGCCGTACATATCAAACGCAAACAAGCTTAAAACAATCGCCTTCGCAAAGGAACATCTGTACAAGCCAAAGGAGTTCTGTTAAGTTTAGACTTTTTCTTAGTATTACATACTTTTCAAAATACTTATGCCAACACATGAAATTACTAATTAATTTATATCTTTTTATGTTTCTATGAAAAAATATTTGTTTTATTAGTTATATGTAAAAAGGAAAAAATAAACTAGAATTCTTTATAAAACCACTTAAAAATTAAACTAAAAAATGCACTACTTTTATTTCGTCAAAATACTTATGCCAACCAGTGTACAACTTACAATCAACTTATTCTACTCAATTGACAATTATGAGTCAGTGGAATCACATACATTATATGATAAATCCTCAGCGACATGCAAAAAAATTTGTAATAAAACACCTACAGTAATTGCAAAATGCAACGAATCGTCGTTGGGACTGGGTCTTTTTCAACGATCTCGTATTTCTTGTCATCTTGTATGAAACCTTTGTCAGCACATTTATGACCCAGAAAAGTCAATTCATGCATTAAAAATGAGCACTTGCACTGGGTGCAATTTTAGATTGTTTTTTCTACACAAATTAAAACCATTGGTAAAATTTTTAATCATTTGTTTTTCTGTACAACCAATCACAATTGGGTCAGCCGTATATAAGAATGCTGGAGATGGTTCAAAACCAGAAAATGATATTGTCACCACTCTTTGGAAAGAGTTTGGCACTATTTTTAATCTATATACTAATCGCGTGAAACGATAAGAGCCATTGCTCGTTGAAAAATATGTTATACCTCTTGAATCTTCTTCAAGTTTTATTTGGCGAAATCCAGACATGAAGTATTTTGCTCGGCCTAGTTGTTCAAGAATATCAACTATTCTTGGTAGGGGGGATTTTTCGGCTACACATTTTTTATTAATTTGACGGTTATCTATTACAACGCGCCATCTTTTCTTAATTGACTGGCTCGTTGGCCCAGAGGTTAGTGCGCAGGCTGACATCCCAAGAGTCGCGGGTTCGATTCCCGCGCAAGGCAAGTCTGGTCCTGAACTTTTCTAATTTTCTCCTTTCCTTCTTAATTTTCCCCTGAGCCTCTGTCGCTATTGCTCATATTTAATACTAGGTTATAATTTTATAATAATAAATAAAATAAATTTTCTTAATAGTGGGCAGATACAGACGGTTCTACTATATGATCTTTACTTAATTTCTTTCCTTGTCTGGTTATTTCGTCTTGTTGACTTTGAGGAGTTCTGTAGATCTTAATATAAGTTGGTTCAACATCTTTTAATCTTAATTTTTGCTTATAGAAGTTGTTGTTATAGATTCAGTTTCTAAACCGAATATGTCAGTATACTTGGTGGAAAAATTTGTTAGTATATCTTCATATTGCATCGGGCAATTTTTCCGCAGTTTTGAAAATGTAATATTGTATTTCATCATTTCTGGTTTTTAGGGTTCCGGAACCAAAAGGTACCATCCGGCCGTCCTCGTGTAATACTAAAACTAGAATATTTTTAAAAACTTAAAGGGATCCCCAAACAAAAAAATTTTGGTCCAGTAACACCACGATCTTGGTGGAAGTGAATTAGAAACTTGTATTATCAACATTTCAGTTTGATCAGTCCTCCCATACAACCATTAAAATTCCTAATTTTATTAGAAAAACTTTCGTTTTTTGGACTATTGAACTGAAATTTAGACACTATAAGTTTTTTAAATAGGTTCTAGCTATTACGGTTCATGATATGAGCCGAGGACGGACGGATGCCTGGACAACGAACTCTCTACCTGTTCCCTTTGAGTCCGGAACCCTAAAAATGTAAAACTTTTTTTTTTTTTTTAAACACAAATAATTATTATTATTATTTCTTAAAATTTTTTAGTAATTTTAAAGGGGTAAATTTACCACCACGTCACTGACTATGTCCTAAAATTTCCCCTCCAAGATAAGTATGCTAATGATTGCTTTAGGCTATTTCGCGTTCGTTTTTCGGTTTTTTTTTTGTTTTTTGCTTTTAAAGTTCAACAACTGAATTTTTTCTAGTAGTAAAACTAAATCTTGAAAGACTGTAGGTATGTACTTACCACTGCTAATGATGGATCCATTTGTTGAAAATTTAAACGCCCCGCATACTTTTGATGAAAAGTCTTGTCGAATTCGGCTTCTTCTTGTGACACTTTTTGGCCCACTGTTCCAGACCGTTGAGTAATATGAGGGTCTAGGAAGAGAAAGGAATCTTCAACGTAGCCAATTATATATAACGCTTGATTTGGGCGACCACCAATCATGCCACAGCTGCCCACTAATTCAAAACAACGCTTAAGCGCTGGCACATAAATGGGATTAATTTCACTTAGGCCAAGGCGTAATGGCACGACAAGCAAAAGCGGCTTCCATGTTTCCTTCTCACAAGCATTTTGTTGACAAAGGGAGTAGATGTCATCAGTAACAATAACATTATCCATTGCAACGTGTATTACTAAAGAACACCAATCGTCGTAACGAACAAGCTTTCTGTAAATGATCGAATGTAATAATAGTTGTTTAATCAAAACTCCTGCTCGCAAACTCACTTTAAAACTTGGGCGATAGTATTTGGCCCGAACCATTCGCCTACCTTTTTATCTTCTGAATCACCCATCAATGCAATTTGATGTATTGAAAATGGGCTTTTTCGAGAATCCTCAAAACGATTTACAATTTTCAAATAAGTCGAATCCCTATTTTCTGACGTCCAAAACCAATCGCGGCCAAGATGTAAATCTATAAGAGCCTGGGCCAAAACCATTTGACCGCAACGCAACATGCAACCCCATCCTTTGTCAGATGTTAGCTGCGATTCGCCTAGTGGAACAAAGCCGCGGCGATATGTGCACCATAAACGTGACTGAATGTCACGGCGGATAAGCTCCAACTCTGCAAAGCCATTTTAATTTTTTAAAATTTGATATTTCTAGTATGGTAATTTTGTATGTAAGCATATAAGTTTTGTTTACATTGCTGCATTTTTTAATAGTCAAAGACGCATGCAATACTACATACTTACGTTGAACAGCATTGTAAGATCTCCCAAGCACCCAAACAATAGAATTATACTTTGGGATGTCGTCTGGTTCGCCCCCACCATCTACTTGACATAGATAACTTTCAAAAACAGTATCCATTTAAAATATAACCATTTGAAAGTGTTTAGCCGATTTAATATTTATATTACTTATTCTTTCTGTCTAAAGCACGCCATACATTAGGCGTTCGGTTGTGCAACCAAAGATCAAAAATTGTTGATTTTTCATACAACCAGCATGCTACACACCCCGCACACTCCCGACGAAGTATTTAAAGGTAGTTCCAGGTGGACAATAAGTACATGGTGCGGTAGTTTTTAGTGGGTTAAAGTCCCACACTCAGTTGTAGACCGGCTAGGCTTTCGATGCTTTTCTACCGATTTTAAAAAAAAAACTCTTCCCCGCACACGTTGCGACAATAAACAAGCAGTGTTCTATTCCATTTAATTCCATGATGTTGTAGTTCCCTGTTGCGGTCGCAAAATGGATGCGCTGCAGAAAGTGACTATTAAACGATGAAGCATGCCTGCAGACTAGGTATGACATAATTGTGATTTGCTACTACAATGTCAAACTTGCTCGCAATACTTCAGTATACAAAAAATTTTAAAGCGAAAACAGTGCAATGAAGCTTCAAATTGTTCTTGACGGTTGTTGTAATAAATAAAATACTCAGTCTGAATCGAGCTTGCATTGACAAAAGACTGAAAACACATTTTGTCCGCTCTTAAGTCGCAAACTTGTATAATAAATCGCTTCTTCTATCGCTATTAAAAAATTTAACTAGCTACACTCCGCAATCGCTATACCGCACTTATCAACTATTATTCATATTCTAATATAGTCTCAGCTAGCGTAGCCACCGCGAGTTAGTGATTGTTCGTCATGGATGACCCCCCGGGGAGGACTTACCTCCCCCTCTGAACAAATAACCTTGGACAGCTCCAGACAAATGAAAATTGTCTCGACGGGTCCAAAATACCTAGTGATGTCACGTATCGATAGCACTGTAGGGCTAACCAATGTGTCGCCTTTCCTCATCAAAAAAGTCGTCGACGGCGTCTGCTCAGGCGAAATTGAAATGTGCAAGAAACTAAAAAACGGCACAATCCTGATGAAGACTAAAAACCACACACAAGCATCCAAGCTTATACAGTTGCGCTCGTTATCTTCCGCTATACAAGTAGAAGTTACTGATCTGTCGCTGAATTATGCCAAAGCACTTGTGTACTCCAACGACCTGAGAGGAATAACGGAAGAAGAAATCATGAACGAACTCAAAACGCAAAACGTAACAGAAGTAAAGAAGATAATGAAGAAGAACGGTGACCGCCTCGTAGAAACTGGTCTTATCATATTGACTTTTGCTTCCCCTACGATACCGGAATACATAAAAATAGGCTATGAAATAATCAAATTACGACCATACATCCCTCTACCACTACGTTGCAACTATTGCATACGCTTCGGCCACTCCTACAAACCTGTAAAAGCCTGAAAATGTACGCTTCTTGTTGCAATGAACACCACCTTAACATTGAACTCAAAGAGCAATGCACCGCAAGCAAAGCTTGTATAAACTGCAATACCATAAATGCAACAAATTTCAACCATTCAGCATTGGATAGAAACTGTCCAATATTTCTAAAGGAAAAAGAAATACAAGCGATCATTACAGTCGAAAAAGTAGACACCCACACAATACATTATCATTCGCTTCAGTCGCCAAATCTTCAACAAACCAAAATCTAACAGCAGCAACACAACCAACAAGCCACGCACGTCAGTCATCTATGAAGTATGCTTAAACAACAATCAACACCCTACCCACTCTTTCGCAACAAGAAACAGGCCAAAAATTTTGCTTGTCAAAACTTCAACACGAACCAAACAAGCAGTCTAAAAACTATTTGCACAAAGCAGTGCGAAAAGCAGTGCTAAAAGCGAGAAGCAGTTCTAAAAAAATAAAACAAAACCCTATGGAAAAGCTGACTCAAATTCATCTGCTGAATCAAACAAGTCTTGTGACGAAATACTATAAGTATAATTAATATTTAATATCATCTTCGGTGTGCCTGAAGCAGAGTCTGCGGAAATTTATTATTGTCATAGACTCTGTTTCAGGCGCACCATTTTCATCTACAAACCTAACGCATTGAAATGCACTGCAGGGACGATGGTCGTGACTAATACATCATCTACACCCTGTAATTTCCATATACTTTCTTTACTTAAAAAAAATTTAACTTAGTACTCTAACTCATAATGACTCTAACTATTTTACAATGGAATATTAAAGAATATTCTAACAATTACAGGGAACTTCAACTTGTAATAAAAAAAAAAAAAACACAATCCCAAAATTATTGCTCTACAAGAAACTCACTTACAAACCACCACCAACATCCCTATCCCCTATTAACTTTGCTATGGTCAACTGCAACAACTCTAACATGTTTGGAGGCAGTGCTCTCCTAATTCACAAATCGGAGAAATTCCAATTTAATACGAACAACAACGATTTCGACATATGTTCAGCTAATATTTCTTCTCAATTGGACTTCGTTATGTATTCTGTTTACATTTCTCCCAACAAATGTTTTGACTCAAGTGACCTCAATCGTAATCTAAGTATTACAAATAGCAGATAATTAATTTGGGGGATTTCAACTCTTGGCATACCAAATGGGGCTCTCCGAAAAACAACCCCAAAGGACGTTCCTTAGCTAAATTTAATGACGACTCTAACACAGTAGTGCTTAACAATGGAGCTCCGACCCACTTCAACACCCATTCCACATTCACGCATATTGATGTGTCTATTTGCTCTGGAGGTTTAGTGCCATATGCAAATTGGAAGATCGAAAAAGACCTCTACAATAGCGACCATTTCCCTATTGTAACTACTTTATTTTCAGCTTTTATTATAAATACAACTGGCCGAAATTCCATGAGATAACCAGTTAGTTATTTATCGTTAGAAAAACCTATCAGTAATAACATAAACAAAGAAGCTGCTAATATTAATAGGATTATTCCCTAAAGTGCGAACATAGCCATACCACAAACTAATCCAACCGCACGCAGGCTCTCAGTTCCCTGATGGAATAAAAAATTGTTAATCCTTAGGAAAAATACACAAGACCTACGGCACATACTGACCTCAAACATTACAAATTACAGGAAAGCCAATGCACTGTTAAGAAGAGAACTCCGTATTGCTAAGCAAGATTTTCTACAAAAATTCACATCTGAAATTAATCCATCCAACAGCACTAATAAAGTTTGGAATAATATCCGCAGATTCTGTGGTCTGAAATCACATTTACCTATACTCATGATTAAATCATTGGAATCAGACTTCCCCCTTATAAAAAAAGAAGAGATCAGTAACGAAATGTCAAGATTCTGGTCACAAAGCTCATCCGACAACAATTTCACACACTTTTCATCACAAATAAAAATTCATGTCTTAATAATCTTTCTACATCTTCTCACCTTGACCCTATAACAAATCAAATAGAAAAAGCTATAACCCGACAAGAATTCCACTCCGCTCTTGCCAAACTGAAAGGTAAAATGCCTGGGGCAGACCGCATAACCTATGAAATGATAAAAAATAGTTCAACCACAACCAAAAATAGGCTTATCTACCTTTACAATAATATTTTTTCGAATTATATACCACATTCCATTGCTGGCATTCGATCAGTGAAGACGTGTCTCATTCTTCCGCTCCTAAGCTCAGCATCGAAAAAAAATTTTTTTTTTTCATACTTATTTCTATTGATTGGAATTTCTTGTTGTTTTAATTTTTAATTCCCTTTTCTATGCAAATCATTGCATTATTAAAGTAAAATTTGAAAATCGTTAAGATGAGCTTTGCTCATCAAAAAAACAGTTCAACAACAAAGACGCCAAGAAATGCATATTTCTGTCCTAAAAACAAAAATGAATCCTCATTTTTAACCACCAAGTCGCCTGAGCGCAGGGCAAGTTCTTGTTCTCCTGCTCTTTGCTCAGACAGCTCGAACACCAGGTGCTCCTTACCATGGAGCACCCAATGCCCTTCCCCACAACCGCCCCTGTTCTCTACCCAAGCTGCAACTGTATCAGCAACTACAACAACTATAACACAAAGCACTGCTTGTACATCAACAGCTTCAATGGTTGCATCAACAACAACAGTTTTCTCAACAACTGCTTTGATCGCGTCATCGTATGCAGTTACCGCAACAACAACTAATCCCAAAACTCATATCCACAACAACAACAATGATTCGATCGCCTCTTTGCTCAACGCTGCGACAGTTATGCCTACACCAACAATTAACACAGAAGTACAAAAATCAAATAATAAAACTGGACCTGAACAGTTAGCTTCCGACTGAACAATCACCAAACATTAACAAAAAGCCCAAACCAAACAGAGCGTCACCTACCATATCTTCAAAAACTAATAAAACTAAACAAAAAAAAAAAACAGACCACACTTAACTACTGGCTTGGCAAGCCATCTTCCAATTATTTTGGCATCTTAGATATCGACGATGACAATTTAGAATTTTAGTTATGTTGAGACACCTTCATCAATCAACAGACACCGACGACATAAAACGCGAACTGAAGATATTAGGCCACGAAGTTATAAATATACATAATATCCTACAAAGAACAACCAATAAACCACTCCCTTTGTTCTCAATTGAACTTAAAAGTAGTTCAACCAATAAAAATATTTATAATATTACGACATTACTACATACCAAAATTAAATTTGAGGCCCCCCACAACAAGAGGATGATAGTGCAATGCACCAACTGCCAAAAATACGGGCACACCCGAATCTATTGTACCAGGGATCCAGTATGCGTCAAATGTGCTGGTAAGCACAAAACAGTCGACTGTTGTATG